>FXXK01000119.1:239409-431787 GCA_900184695.1 Betula pendula | reverse complement strand
ATATTCAATCGCGCCTCTATTTCGATGAGCATCGCCGTGTTTTTACTCTCTCGTTTGGTTGGGGTTTTGGGGTTTATGCTAGGGCTTATGAGACTCTAGGATTGTTTCTTGTATTTTGGATTTCAGATTTGGGTTTTTACCAAAGGTTTGGGAGGGTCTTTGTTGCTGTTTTAATGGGCTGCCTCGCTTAGGATCTGCTGCTGCTTCCGGCATTGAAAAATGCAAGGGCGTTTTTGGTTGGAACAGATTAGCTTTGAAGCAATTTATCGATGATTTAATGTGGATGGTTTGGAAGAATGATTGTTTATACGAATAATATGTTCATCAAGTTTTTTGCACTTTAGCTGTCCGCTTAATTTCTCAAAAGAAAATAATTTTTGATCTACACACATGTAAACAGGATTGGGTGAAAGCACATAGCTCTGTCCATGGCATGCAACCATGGCTGAGGCCGTGGCATCCAGCCCTAGTCGTGGCATGTGGCGATGGCTGGGACCGTGGCACAAAGCCCAGTCATGGCTGGGCAGGGTGCTTTCACCAAGCCACTTTTTTTTTTTAAAAAAAAATATATATAAGGTAAAGAGGCATTAATGTATTTTAATACCATTTATGTTATATGGAAAACAGTAACTGTAGTCTTGATTTACAAATTTCCGAAGCACAAACGCGCTGAATCCATTAAATTGGAAACTAGGGTCTCAATGTAAAAAAAAAAAAACTAAATATGGCATTTGGCTAAAGCATTAGGGTGTCATGACATAATTTCCCTAAAAAAAATATAATTGTACCTCAAGTCCCTTCAATCCCTTGATGCGGCTTTCAGGCATTCTTAAAACAACAAGGTTCTCTCCTTTCGAATACTTATCAAAAAAAATGTTTTACGTGCCTTTCGAATCGTTATTCCTATGCTCTTGGGCTACTGTTTTATTGGTACTTGATTTAAACTGTGAACTGACATGTTATTGAATAGTTTGAATAGTTTTCTGTTTTGGGGTTTGAAATAATACCCTTTTCTTGTCTTTGAATTGACATGTTATTTTGGCCGATACTATTATCGCAATTTCGTAAGTTTAGGACTGTTCGTAAAGATTAGTTAAATTTTATTTTTGTTTTTTGAGCATGTTCTATTTTAATTTGACGTTCTAATTGTTCTTTTTGATCATTTTTGTTGGGTTTTTTTTTCCCCCCCCTAGCAGTGTACATCTTTAGTTGTCCTTTTATTTTTTCTCCAAAACGTACCGTTTCATTTTAGTTGTTTGTTGACCAAAACGCTCGTCTTGTTTTAGTCTGTGTGGGACTTGCAAGTTGCTGTCCAGTTGGTTTTCTTTTTTGTCTTTTTTTTTTTTTTTCAACGCTCTGTGATCGACTTGGTTGAGAACTTGAGAGACCAGTAAAGATCAAAGTCAGTAGTCACCAATGAGAACTTGAAACCTACGTTGATCTTTGCCAAAAAAAAATACAATCGAGGCCCACTGAGATGCCGCATCCAGTCATTATGAGTAACAGTAAATATGACCCGTGATTTACGGTGAGCAACACACCATCTTTATTTATTAATTTGTAGTGTATTGTTACGAAGGATTTATCCGATGTTGCATACTAACACTAGTCCTTTCAGCAATGCATTGGTGCTATTGGTGGCACTAATATTTCTGCGAGAGTGCCCAGTGGGAATAGCAGATATCGAGGGAGGAAGTCGACCAACACACAAAATGTCATGTGTGTAGTCGACCTGGACATGTACTTTACATACGTATATTCTGGTTGGGCAGGGAGTGCGCATGACTCTCGCGTCTTTACTATGTGCGTTAATGACGCGGCGCTTCGATTTCCAACGCCTACCGAAGGTAATTAATCAATTAATGGTGCATAAGTTTTTCTGATGTTGTGAACATGGTTAAAAAGTTTACTGCATACTGCTTGCATCATGTGCAGATTATTTTTATGTGGTGGATGCTAGATACGGTTGCACTAAGGGTTTCCTTGCTCCGTACCGACGCAATCGATACCATATGCAGCAATTTCGGGATACAGGCCCACCAGCAGGTGTCAAAGAGCTGTTTAACTATAGACACTCTTCTTTACGATGTGTGGTTGAACGAACGTTCGGAGTATTGAAGAATCGGTTCAAAATTTTTAATTTGATGCCTCCGTACCCGCTGTGGTACTAACGTTTATTTGTGATTGCGTGTTGCACCATACACAACTTCATTCGCGAAGCCG
Source organism: Betula pendula (assembly GCA_900184695.1). Taxonomy (NCBI): domain Eukaryota; kingdom Viridiplantae; phylum Streptophyta; class Magnoliopsida; order Fagales; family Betulaceae; genus Betula; species Betula pendula. Next base: position 429,564 of record FXXK01000119.1, on the reverse strand, counting down.
ACAGTTTAAATGATCGATTGTTTGTAGAAGCTCTACGAAGAGAAAACTTTTGGATTGATGTGCCAGACCGCAAGACAGGACCACTTGTTAACTATGTCTCGCCGGGGGAACGTCCAGACGAATCACGAGATGGTAGAAAGTTTATGCGAAAATATCGTGACAGAATGTCGAAACATATGTGGTGCATTCAGCAACAACGTGGCTATTAGTATGTAATATTTGATGTGGGTGTTATAGAATTTGGTTTTCAATACGTTGAAAATTTATCTTCATGTGATTTAGTATTAATATTTCATTTAATTTCGTTTTGAATCTTACTTTGGACATGACTTGTTTATTTGTTCGATGGTAAATCTAAATAGTTTGTTATGTATTAAATTGGAGGAAGCGTATGTATTAAATTTCACAACCCCAGCTTAGTATTAATTATATATTGTGGACAAAATTTAGTTTGCGATTTTTATTTATTTTATATTTTTGTATTATCCCTGGTGTGGATTCATACAAAAAATGCAAAACTACGAATAAACGTTGACAACTTAATGTATTTCTTAATCTAAAATCGACCATGCTCTCCCTGTAACACCCTGAATATTTATTTATTGGATAAATAAATATTAATCTTAGATTACGATGTGGTAATGGACAAATCAATCTTTTATGGGGGTATCATATATATATATAAGCTGAGTTTTGCATTAGGGAGTGCGTAAAATGATGACCCTATGGCATGAACCCATATTAATTATTGTCATAATTTTAACAAATTTATTGTACTTTAATGGTTTTGCCACATGAACAAAGTAATGAAACATACTTGCAAAAAATAAAAAATAAATGTGACTATTGAGTTTCGACATGTGGCATCGTCCATTGGTTAATGCCTCTAGCCAAACTTGGCTAAGGTTTTTATTAAAAAAAGGAAAATAAATAAATAAATAAAACTGAAGCACGGTCCATTGCTTGAGAGTTTAGTATGCCCAATTGATAGTTATGATACTCAACTCTCAAGCAATGGACCACTCTTCGGTTTTCTGCAATTTGCAGCAGCATGCTGTCAGAGTTACAGACTTTGCATAAGAAGCTCTAACGTCCCGCGAGGTTAACAAACATAGCCTAACAAAAGTTAGCAATAGTTTTACATTTGCGGTCACTGTCAACAAACAAGAATGTATTGACCAAAATAATATTTTGTCCTAAAACGGCAACATCCCATGCCGTGCACACCCTTGTGAACCAAATGTAACAGAGAAAACTGCCAGACCAGTAAGGCCCAGGCCCAGGCATAAACCACCTAATGCAATTACAACAAAATATAACCGCTTCTCGTTTGCCTCTTTGGCACTTAATTTTGCTTCTAAGACTGCACATCGTGTCCTATTCTCAGGTAGAAGATTGCAGCAATCATGGCACGGGCAGCAATCATACCATTCAAGGAATTTGCAAGTTGGTTCTCCCATTGTATACTTTGGGCATCCAAAGAAACGCCTTCACGGATTTTGGGTAGTATTTGAGGTTTGCATGTATGATGTCAACTCACAAAAACATACCCGCATCTCCTTGCCGCTGTGAACGGACGACGATGATGACGAAGTTGACATCTGCAGTGGAAAAACGAATGAATCAATTCATGAACCAACACAATTAATTAAGCTGAAATTAATAAAACGTTTTACAACAATTCACTTCAATTATCTACTAAATTTGCCGATATTTCAAAGGCTACAGTTTGTAGTCAAACTCATTAAATACATGACTTGATAAGCTATTTTTCTTATGTCAAAAATATTTTTGTAAAATACTATACGTAGTACTGTTTTTCCATTATTTGATGAAGAGAAATGATGCTTAATTTTTCAAGGGAAAATATGCACAAAAACTCATGGCAAGTGGAGGAGGGTTTGCCAAGAAGATTGGATATGAAGTGGCACTTGTATAGGGTGGTGCATGTTTTGGGGTCTGCATGGGGTAGGCAAACAAGAGGCACTCAATTAAACATTATCAGCTATGTTTAATCAACTCTAGAAGCATGCAAAAAGAGCTCTCATGGAAAAGATGTACACTGTTAGGGAAAAAAAAAAAAACCCAACAAAAATGATCAAAAAGAACAATTAGAACGTCAAATTAAAATAGAACATGCTCAAAAAACAAAAATAAAATTTAACTAATCTTTACGAACAGTCCTAAACTTACGAAATTGCGATAATGGTATCGGCCAAAATAACATGTCAATTCAAAGACAAGAAAATGGTATTAATTCAAACCCAAAAACAGAAAACTATTCAAACTATTCAATAACATGTCAATTCACAGTTTAAATCAAGTACCAATAAAACAGTAGCCCAAGAGCATAGGAATAACGATTCGAAAGACACGTAAAACATTTTTTTTGATAAGTATTCGAAAGGAGAGAACCTTGTTGTTTTAAGAATGCCTGAAAGCCGCATCAAGGGATTGAAGGGACTTGAGGTACAATTATATTTTTTTAGGGAAATTATGTCATGACACCCTAATGCTTTAGCCAAATGCCATATTTAGTTTTTTTTTTTTACATTGAGACCCTAGTTTCCAATTTAATGGATTCAGCGCGTTTGTGCTTCGAAAATTTGTAAATTAAGACTACAGTTATTGTTTTCCATATAACATAAATGGTATTAAAATACATTAATGCCTCTTTACCTTATATATATATATATTTTTTAAAAAAAGAAGTGGCTTGGTGAAAGCACCCTGCCCAGCCATGACTGGGCTCTGTGCCACGGTTCCAACCATCGCCACATGCCACGACTAGGGCTGGATGCCACGGCCTCAGCCATGGTTGCATGCCATGGACAGGGTTATGTGCTTTCACCCAATCCTGTTTACATGTGTGTAGATCAAAAATTATTTTCTTTTGAGAAATTAAGCGGACAGCTAAAGTGCAAAAAACGTGATGAACATATTATTCGCATAAACAATCATTCTTTCAAACCATCCACATTAAATCATCGATAAATTGCTTCGAATCTAATCCGTTCCAACCAAAAACGCCCTTGCATTTTTCAATGCCGGCAGCAGCAGCAGATCCTAAGCGAGTCAGCCCATTAAAACAGCAACAAAACCCTCCCAAACCTTCGGTAAAAACCCAAATCTAAAATCCAAAGCACAAGGAACAATCTTAGGGTCTCATAAGCCCTAGAATAAACCCCAAAACCCCAACCAAACGAGAGAGTAAAAACACAGCGATGCTCATCGAAATAGAGGCGCGATTGAATATGGGTGTCGATATTAAAAACAAAAACAACCCACTTGTTCCACAACACCGTAATTGTCACTCATTTCCAAACACAAACAAAGCAGATTCAAAGAGAAATTAAGAGCGAAAAACTCACTTTGGTTGGAGTGCTTACGGTGCTCTTAGTGTTGCAGAAATTTTCTTTGAAGACGAGCTACAGTGTCGCCTGTTGCAGGTTGAAAATGGCGGAATCAACGCCTGGGTTGAAGATGAGCCACAGTGCAGATTTTCCCCTTGGAAGTGGAAGACGAAGGTGTAGGGAATTTTTTTTGGGCGTGGGTTTGGGTTTTTACCGAAGAGTGGTCTGCACTGTGGCTCTCCTTTCCTATGCGGCATCTCAATGGCTAAAAATAAGATCTAAAAACATAACCCCTAAATCGCACGGTTCGTTTCATTTTTGGGAAATGAGTCTCAACGGGCAAAAAAATGGAGCCTTTTCAGATACGGCAACGTCTCCTCACCCAGCATGTTTCACTGTAGCGCGTTAGGTTTGCTACAGTACAGACCTCTACAGTGTAATCCCAGGCTGTTGCCAAACGCGCCCAATATGTCACTTTTTANTCTAAGATGGTGATTTTCGTCATGACCTGCAAATTCGACGTAAACCCAAGATGAAATTAGTAAGTTAGGATTAAAGTGTCTGACTCGTTTAATTAAATGAATTAGGTTATGATTGACTTATATAGTCTTATACTTATGTCTCGATACGAATCGAATTCGATACACGACATTTAGGACTATCAATTTTTGATATTGTCCATAAACTCAACACAAACCCAATACGAAAGTTTAGAGTTGAGTCTGACTCATTTAATTATATAGGTTGTATTACAATTGACTTCTCTGATCTTTATATTCATATCTCAATATAATTTAAACCTAACACACAAATATGAATTACTATCCTTTACTTTCATGAACTAAATAAGAAGCATTTCCATCCCTTTTTTTGTTTCCTTGTGTAACTCGAATGAGAATAATTTTAGATTACCTTGCCTCATATTTATTCCCTTTATTTGCTTAGAAGAAAAAATAATATGTATATAAATATATTATTTTCCTTTTGAGCAGTTTTGTTTTGTTTTTTTTTTAAATTATATTTTCTGGAAACAAAAGTTAAAAAAGAAAAAAAATAAATCTAAAAGTCTAGATCATCCTAATGGGGTTTATGGGCCCCACTTCAGAACACAAGAATACTCCACGTGTCAAATAGAGCTCTCTAGAGAACCGCTCCCGTGCTTTATCACGGAGACGAAGTCGTGGTGCAGATATATATATATGTTATCCCCTAAAATTTTTTAGGGTTTCCAATCCTCACAAAGGTGAAAGCTTTATGAACCCGACCCTTATCTCTCTCTCTCGTCTCTCTCAGCTCGACTTTTAGACTGCGTTGTCGCTGATTCTCCGGCGAATCTACGATCAGGTACTCGTCGCCACCATCGGAGCCTAACCCACATTTGTAACAAAACCCTAGGATTTCTGTTGAAATGATTGTATGCGCGTATATATTTTTAATTTTTTTTTTTTTTTTAACTTCTCATAGGGTTAGTGTTTTTTCCTTTCTTTTTGAATTGAATTGGTGTCCTTCGAATTGGATTTTGCTCGTTTCCTGTTGATTTAGTGGCATTTTTTTTCTTCTTCTTCTTGAAATTAGGGTTTTTTGTGAGTAATTTGATGGAAATGATTCCTTATACTTTTGAAAAAACCGATATTTTTGTCTCTGTATAAGTCGGGTTTTACTCATTTTCTGCTGATTTCTGTTATTTATGAGGTTAGGGTTTTCTGGAAGTAGACTGGTGAAATATTAATTTCTTCTTTTTGAAAGCAAATAGATGAAGTTTGAATTGATTGGGTCTGCTGATTTTTGGGTGCTACTATTCAGTTTTGAAATTAGGGTTTTTTGATGTTGAATGATGATGAGACCGGCTACGCTTGCATCTAAGTAACTGGATTTGTTATTATTCCCTACCAACCTGTTGGTGAGGATTTTTTTGTGATAGGTTGACCGGGAATTAGTTATCAAAAAAGTTTGTTGGCAGTAAGTATATTTTGTTTTCATGGTATCAATTCAAAAAAGTTTTGAATTGATTGGGTCTGATTGAATGTTTGTTAAATTCATTATTTATGTGAAGTTGAACATATGTAGCATGCAACAATTTGTTTATATTCGTGGATCAAAGGTCTCAATTAAGCAAATTTAGCCTTGGTTAAGATGTCTATCACACACTATCATATATTTATTTATTTATATAGTTTTCTGTTGGTCCCAGCATCCCAATTTTGCCATATATTATCTGGATGACTGTAATATGTCTGTTTTATTGAACGTTCTATGTGATTTGGAGTTATTTTGTAATGTATTTCCTGGTTTTTTCGACATGTAGTCATTCTGTTGCGACATCTTTTGTTTCCTGTCTACATGTTTGGATTCCCTTATTAAACTTAAATGCTAAAACAACCAGATGCAAGCAAGTATGCCTAGCTGAGTTTATTCATAGAACTATTTGTTGAAAATGGAGCATGCAGATACATCAGAAGTGAGAAACTGAACCATCTAGAGATTTTTATTGGGCTCACTTACATGTTGCCGCCCTTATGATTTGCCATGTTAGAGCACTTACAATGAGCTCTTTAAATTTTGTTTTTCTCGAAATTTTTAACAAAACACACAAAAACTACCATTTAACAAACTCTCCATCAAATGTTAGATGTAACATTTGTCAAAAACTCTCTTTAAATTTAAAGAGCCAAAAAGTGAATGTTCAAATTTTTTTAATTTCCTTTCTCTCTCATACTTTTTCTTCTTTAAAGTAGATTTTTAATGCAAAGAGTCCAAAAGTTAGATTAATCAATAAAATATAATATTTAGTTAAAGTAAAGAAATATTTAGAGAGTTTGATGTTTAATGGTTTGAAAAAGTTGCTAGTTAAATCAATTAAAGTAGATTTTTAGAGTTAAATTTAGAGAAATTTTAGAGAGTTCATTGTGAATGCTTTTATATATCTATTAAAGTAATTGGTGGCTGATGTAGTAATTTTTATAGTGTGATCGAACTAGAATCGATTTATTAGTCGAAGCACATTTATGAGATTGGTCCAAATGTACTAAGCAAATGTTTAACCATAGCTTAGATTATGAGTTAAACTTCAAAAGACATCTTCAAAGGAATCAAAGTGTGATTTTTCATAAGGTAAGGCATCAAGGATCAAATATTTTGAGCGATGTTCAACTTTATCTGGTATTTGAGTGAGGAATCTCCTTGTGATCCCATCCCTTGCTCAAACATCCCTCTTTTGAACAAAACCAAATTGAAGAAAAAGAGGAAAAAAAGAAAAACTACGAGTAGAGATAATAGAGCATAACCAATTAGATGCTTTATTTCAATGAGTGGCCGAGGTTGGGATACAACTTATGTGCACAAATGAGAAATTTTTGAGATGGCTCGTTCACTTATTTATATGGCATATACCCCATTTATACGGCAGTATTCTAGACAGTATTACTTTAAGAATTAAGTCTTGTTTTTAACAATTTTGGACCTCTGTTGATTTTTTTTTGTCTATAAATTTAGTAATGATAACGTCAAAATGGAAGAACATCAGAAGTGGGAGTCGGCTTCTGCAATTAGCAGCCATTGAAGCAAAACTGTGCAGATTTGTCAACTGTTACATCTTATTCCCGTGCGTGATGATATAGTGTTAAATAAGGTGTAAAAAAACTAGGTGCAATGGTGTAAAATAAACTAACGTTAAGAGGTGCACAGATATTAAATAAAATCGTTATAATTTTTTATTTTTTTTTTCACAAAAAAATAAAAGATTGCAAATTATTTCCAAATTTATGTTTAGTATCCGTTTTCAAGTTGTCTTACAGTATGGGACGCTTTCTTAAATGTTTGATAACGGTTGGTTTTAGGACTGGGCAAGTTGCTGAGGACTGACTCAGCTTAACTGGAATCTTTTATGCTTTTATTTTGTTTATTTATTTTTTTTGGTGCTTTGTTTCAGTAGTCTATCAGACAAATTTAAAACACGGTATTTCAAAAGAGACTTCAATCTCATATTCCATAGTTTTGATGTCATCTTAATCTCAAACCTCAATATCATAAAAATGCAATTAATGAGAGTTACCTATTTAATTTAAGCAAAAACGTTAGTATATTTGGTAAATTTGGCTTAATCACTTGGGATTGGTTTGCTGTGGAGGGTTGCATGTAAGGTCTCGGCCTTTTGCAAAAACGCAGTTATAAGGAAAAAAAAATGAAAATAAGACGTACACATCAATAGGTAGATAAGCTGGCATGCACTCTCTTATACTCCGTAGGAGTTCCTGAATATGAGATTTAAACACATATCAAACAGCGTGGAAGTCTCATCACTTGGCTTTGTTAAATCTGATAGAATGATTATAGAAACAAAAATTAAAGCTTTTGAAGGACATCTAAGATTAAAAATGAAGTATGTACAAATGATTTAAAAAGTCCATATTTTCAATGCTAATCTCATAATTGGCTGTTTCTTGTATTGTTTTGTTTTGTTTTTTTATTATATTTCCTGGTGGATTTTTGTTGTACTAACTGTTTATTTTTTTTAAAAATTGCTTTCGAGGCCTAGCTGATTGTTATGGATTAAAATTATGAAACAGATGTGTGGCAGCCAGTTATGTCCTTGTGATATTTCTTACAGAGAACTGTTAAATAATATCTTGATGTTAGAAATATTGAGAAGTTCATTCGCCTTGAGCATTTTGACTCATGAGGGTTTTAACTTGAACACATTCCCCCACGCAAAATCCCTTTTCTTGAAATTCTGCTATTGGAGTTTTTAACTCTCTGGTTGGTCTTGTGATTGTCAAATTTTATGAGTTGTCAAATGTGAATTTTCATTTCTCCGTGGTAGATGTTTTATTTTGTCAGTCTTTTTCAGTTTGTAGTTATTTAATGATCTTCAGCTAAGTATATCTATTTTGAATGCAGATTTTTACTTTATTATTAAGGATTACCTGGATGTACAGCCTTAATAACACTCTGTGAACTGTACTGGATCAAGAAACTATTTGGAGATTCATATTGTGCTCTTATAGTAAGTTATTCGTTGCTATTCTAGCATGTCAAACAATCTTGTGTCTCAGCAGTTATCTATACCAAACATGCAAATGGGTCAATTGGAACCCATTCTGAACAAGGTGGACCCATCGGTACAAGACATGCAAATGGGACTGATGGGATCTGTATCCAATGGTCCTGCAGCTCATCAGCATTCCATAGCAAACAAGCAGGTGGGATTAGGGGATCCCTTGTCCAGCAATCCTGGGTTGCAGAGGTTATCAATATCAAACATACAGACAGTAGGTATAGAACCCAGGGGAAATAACCTGGGCTCACAGCAGTTTATACCCAAGCAACTGGGACCAATGGAAACCCTGCTGAACAGTGCAGGCTTCCAGCAGTCGCCTGGACCAATTAAGCGAAAGGCACCAATGGAACCTCTTTATAGTAATACTGCTGCAGAGCTGTTATCAATTCCTAATAAACGGGTAGGACAATTGGAACATAGACCTTGGTTGCAGCAAGGATCTGGACCAAATAAAAAATCTGTACAGATGCAATCAATGTCCACCACTCCTGGATCACAGCATTCTCAAACGCCAAATAAGAAAGTGGTATACAGTAAATCTGGTTCCCAACGGTCTTCTATTTCAAAAAGTCAAACTGCAGTGATGCAACCATCTCCCAAGGTTCAAAGTGAATCTTTTGAGTCCGTGAGATCCAAGATGAGGGAGTCATTAGCCGCTGCACTGGCGTTGGCTCCTCAGCAGAAAGAAGATAAAGAAGATAAATCTTTGGGTCCAGAAAAGAATTCTCAGAATGACTCTGCAAGTTCTCTAGGGCAGATTCAGAAGAACACTGAACCTGCTGAGTCGGTTTCTGCTGCTGCTGGAGCACTTGACAATGTATCTTTTGAGCCTAAAGTGACTTTGCCCTCTCATGAAGATCATTCTGCTAAAAAAATCAATAATGCTGAAAGTTTGCCTGTGAAGATTTCAACTGCTGAGAACATTGGTGACTATACACAGACCCTGAAATATGTTGGGCAAGGAACCCAATCAAGTAATGTTTTTCCTGGTGAAGATGTTTCTTTTAGTGATGACTTCTTTGCCAAAGATGAACTTTTGCAGGGGAATGGACTCTCCTGGGTAATGGATTCTGATATGCAGGTGGTAGAAAAAAGTGAGTTTCATACTGCTCAGGAACAAAAGTTGGGGCTTGACGAACAAAGTAGAGGTCAGAAAGAAGAAGCTGATCAAAATCCAGAAATAGTGGCATTTGAAATCGAAGTAGAACTCTTTAAATTTTTTGGTGGTGTGAATAAGAAGTACAAAGAGAAAGGTAGGTCTCTTCTATTCAATTTGAAAGATCGTAATAATCCTGAACTGAGAGAAAGGGTGATGTCTGGGGATATTCCCCCAGATCGGCTATGTTCTATGACGGCTGAGGAACTTGCTTCTAAGGAGCTCTCTGAGTGGCGAATAGCAAAGGCAGAAGAGTTTGCCCAAATGGTAGTCTTGCCTGATGCTGAAGTTGATATTAGACGTTTGGTGAAGAAAACACACAAGGGCGAGTTTCAAGTAGAAGTTGAACAAGATGAGAGTGTTCCAATGGAGGTTTCTGTTGAGGCTAGTTCACTTACTCCAAGAGAATCAAAAAGCAAGGAGATGGAAGCCCCTCACCCTTCTAAAGCTGATGGAGCCAAGGATGAAGTGGATGCTTCAGGCGAAAAAAGTAATTTAGGTGACCGGAATGCCCCATATACGCTTACTATTCCTTCCAGTGAGGGTACTGATCTATTGCAGGGGCTCATGGTGGATGATGTATTGAAGGATGCATCATTTCTTCCCCCAATTGTATCTTTAGATGAGTTCATGGAATCTCTCGATTCAGAGCCACCTTTTGAAAATTTACCAGTGGATGCTAGAAAAATGACCACCAATTCAGATGAGGATGACTTAGAGCCAAGCTCGGAGTCGAAGTCATCGGAGCCAACTCCAAAAGACACTGATATTACCACAGATGAACCTGAAAAAGTTGATGTAGCAAACTCAAAATCGGATGGTGACCAGAAATCCAATGATGGTGATGCTGGTGTGAAATCCAGTGACGCTCATGCTTGCATGAAACCCAGTGATGGTCGGCCTGATGTGAAAAATAATAACAGTGAGTCTGCTGTTAAACCGAGCGATACACATGCTGATGCAAAATCCACTGGCAGACATGCTGAAGTGAAAACCAATGAAAGTTCTGCTGATTTGAAAGCTAGTGACCGCCATGCAAAATTAGAAAATGTACCTCCTGCTGGTGTATCCAAGGGTGATTGTATCTGGGAAGGCTTACTTCAGCTGACCACCTCAGCTATGGCCTCTGTGATTGGCATCTTCAAAAGGTGTGTGTTTAGTTACCTAAGTATATATTATTTCGTGTTGTTCTGTGCTGTAATAGTTTACTTATTTATTTGCTTGTTTAAGCTGCAAGATTGAGCCTAAGATCTACCCGATTTTTACTGTTAACTTGTTTGTTTAGATCTAGTTTTGGATTATGTGCTGCATGCCTGCAAGAGTGCTTCATTTACTGTATATGGATTTGCTTGATGCAGTTATTATCTATTGAAAAAAGAAGAATCTACTGTATGTTCTGTGTTTTGAGTTTTGGAATATCTACTGTGTTTCTGTAACTACAGCTTATAAAGTATTGATATTATGTCAGCACTGCATCTAGGTCTGTCTTTTTGACATTTTATAAGTATCCAATTTAATTGCTACCTTAATACCCAATATGTATCAGAGGTTGTCAATTTCGACTTTTGGACATATTTACGTCTTACATATTCATATATTCATGCGATCATTCTTGTTCAAGTTGGGATCCTTTTTGCAACTTACTGTTTAATAGTTTGTTGGTTATCGCTTATGGCAATACATCTTATTTATGTTTCTTGTTGCCTTTTTGTTCTAAATTTAGATATTTATATATTTCGGTCTACTTGGGACATTAACATCGTATGGTCTCATGTGGAAGAGGTGGTGCAAGTTTTGATTTATTGTTGAAGTCAGAAATAAATGAACTTTGGTTACTTGGTATTTGAATTTACTCTGCATGGTGATCCTTTTTGGATCGAAATTTCGGTGTGACTTGTGCTTCTCCTCTTACATGATCATAGGATGAGATTTTCAATTTGCATGACAATAAATGTCAAGTTTTCAATTGAATTTTTGAATATTGCCATTTATAATATGAGAGGAAATTGTGGTATGATTTGATGTGTCAAAAGTTGGTACTTGGAAAGAATTTGAGCAACATTGGAATATAACATGTGGGCCAGAACTAAGTCACAATAATCTTACCTTAGGGTTGGTACTAACATCTTTTTGTAGTATTTATGGATGCATTAAGGTGTCATATAGAAAGAGGGTCCATGCTATGCTAAGCGTCATCTAAAGATGCTTTTGGATCAAAAGGCTCAATAATTCAGTGGATAATGCGAAAAAAGATTAGTGCAGCTGCCCTATTTCTAAATGATAGGCTCAATAAATAATGTGATCTTCATTGAATTTGTTTTCTGAAAGAATTATGAATCTCTATGTTTTTAATTCTTGCTTCTGGCTAATCATATTTTCTTGTTATAGTGGGGAGAAAACATCTGCAAAAGAGTGGTCCACTTCACTTGAGATCAAGGGGAGAGTCAGACTTGATGCATTTGAGAAGTTTCTCCAAGAGCTTCCACTGTCCCGAAGTCGTGCTGTCATGGTATCTCATGTTTCTTTTTATTGTATTACTGTATCATACTATTCTAATTCCAGAAAAAGAAAAATATCCCGTATCACACTTTTGATGCTTCCATTAATCGGTCTTTTGGTACTCACTCAGTTTAGGATCTTCTCACATACTAATGACATTTGTTTTAGGCTAACGAGACCGTGTGTTAATTTTGGTTATGAATTAAAAGGAAGAATATTTCTATGGATGAATGATGTGCGTTATTTCTATGGATGAATGATGTGTGTTTACTTTAATCTGTCACGTGTGCTCAGGTGCTCCCGTGCATTCTGTCCAGAATGCACTTCCCGGTAGAAGTAATAAATGTATTTAATCACTTGCTTCAAATTGAACAGTTTGAAGCTTTTGGGGAAGAGTTTGGCTTGCATCCCTTATCCTGTTATTGAAATTAAAACCCACTACTTCTAGCACAAACTCACTTGATGCTTGGAGATGTCTTAGATCGTTCATATTCAATAACAGGAGTTGTCATGCTATTATAAGGAAAGGAGTTTCGTCATTATTTTCAACTATATTTTACCAAATCGATGATGAATATTTCTACCAGAATAAAAAAAAATTTGGGCAATTGGCACTACTTCTGTTGGATACTTGCTTTTAAAGAGAGAGAGAGAGAGAGAGTGTGATAAGTTCGTATTAATCGAACCATGCAAGTGCTTTGGGCACTCTTGCTTACAAGCTAAAAGTTCTCCCATGTGAGAAACATTAAATTGAATTACGTGGGGAAACTAAACTATTGCTCACACAAAGACTCGAATTTTCATTCTAGTTATATATTTTTCTATTATTATAACTGATGATGGAATTCTCTCCTTTGCAGGTTATGCATTTTGTTGTCTTGGAGGGGTCCCTTGAGAGCGAGCATGCTAGTCTTAACGAGGTAAGAAGCGTGATTTGCTCTGTAATATTTGTGTTGGTTGTCGACCATTTTGCATTGCCTGAAATCTACCTCTGCCTGCTTCAGGTAGCAGATTCTTATGTTTTGGACGAGAGAGTGGGTTTTGCTGAGCCTGCTCCGGGAGTGGAACTTTATTTTTGCCCACCGCATAATAGAACACGCGAAATGCTTGGCAAGATCCTCCCGACCGAACACATCGAGGCACTTAATAATATTGATAATGGCCTAATTGGTGTTATTGTATGGAGAAAGGCTCAGTTAAGTTCCAGGATATCACCCAACTCACAGCAGAAACATAAAAAGCAAAATATCACTTCTAGGCGACACCAAGAGACAAATATGAATCCCAATTTCACACCCAAACCGAACCCGTCTCGCACCAATTTCGATCCTTCCCCCGATGATGACGATGATGATGTTCCTCCTGGGTTTGGTCCTTCTTCCGCCCGGGATGAAGATGACCTTCCTGAGTTCAGCTTTTCTGGTGGTGCAATCCCCCCATCCCCGCAACCCAAATTTGCCCAAAATCCCACCAGGGGGCAGAGGCCAATTCATTCAGTTCCTCAAACCCCATCTCGCCCTGTGGACCAAATGAGGGAGCTTATACAAAAATACGGGCAAACTAAAATGGGTGCGGCTTCAGCAAACTGGCAGGACAATAGAGGTTTTGGCGTTGCGGTTCAGCCGTGGAATGATGACGATGACGATATACCTGAGTGGCAGCCACAAGCCCCACAGCACCAACTTCCTCCCCAACAGTCGGCTCACGGGTTTCATCAACCGTTGTCGCGAGCGCCACACTTGGTAAACCAACCACCACCTTTGGGATCAGTTCCTCAGCAACCTTCTCATCAGTCAATGATGTCGTTACAATCTCTGCAGCCTCAAGGCACGTGGTGGGTTCCTCCCGTCCAGGGGAGTGGCCAGCAACCAAATAATTTAGGTTGTCAACCCACCACTGTAGGGCAGTTGTACGCGGCACCCGTGCGAAGTGTTGGGCAGCAGCCTGGCGCAGCCTGGCGACAAAATGGCCCCAAAAGTAGAGGGTTCTGATATTTATTTATTTATTTTTCCTTTCTTGTATAGCAGTTGCCATTTCCTTTTTGAAGATATGTGCAGTTCTGTAACCATAAATGTTTTTCAGGGTTGTTAGCTTTTTACAAAAAATCAATTTTGCCGTGCAATAGAAAAAGGGACCTTGTTATGCACAATCACAACGATAATGGGTTAGCATAAAAAGTAATGCTATAAATTATACTTGCTGGCATAGTAATGTCAATCAGTTTTTGTTTAAAAATAAAAAATAAAAAATAAAAATTAAAAAATAAAAAATAAAAAATAAAAAGAAAAATTTAAGAATTAATGGGTACTTAGATAATGATAAAATAAAAATATGGTTTCTAGTATTACTTTAGCTTAAAAATGTGAAACTTTCGAGTTACTTAAACATGTCTAAATATAATTAGAACGAAGGTAGGTGTCCATTTACATAGAATATATTTTTCGGGTATAAAATAATGGAACTTTTGAGCCAACAATAGAATAGAACTCTTTGAAGAAAGTAGATTCTGTTTTATTGAATTTAACGGTCTAAACGTTGCTTTGTCACAATATATACACCATTAAATTTAGTGAAATTTAATTTATACATAGCACCTTCTCATTTCATTTGAAATGAAGTAGTCCTGTTAAGTTATATATTTGCATAGGAAAACATATAGCTGTACATTGAATTGGAGCAGAACACGCATCTGCATTTCCTACTGGTTCTTTGCTGTATTTTCAGAGCCTGGCCTCCCGAGTATTCTTGTGCGCATATTCTCGGCAAGGAATTAAAAAAATGTTTTCGATGACGTTAATCACCTGGGTTTTTGGAATAACATATCTCTTCTCTGACGCCTGACGGGGCTACTTTCTTTTCAGTTATTCAAAACTCTGGCCTAGGAGAGCGAGAGAGAGAGAGAGGTTTCTGTAATAGAAGTAAATCCTATCACAAGTGACAATGATAAATAATATATAACAGTAGGATGAAAATATAGGAGGATTCATCATCCGGGAAAGAATACAAAGGGGGAAAAAAGTAATAAAAAAAAAAAAAGAGAACTATAGTGGAACTGTCGGTTGGTATAATCAGTAAACTACAAAGAGGAAACCTATTTGGGTACGTCATTTCTCAGCATGCTGGCATCTTTCCCAGTGTTGGAACACCACAGTTTGATGTATTGGACAGAATGCAGCTCTAGTTTTTTGAGTGGCTTCCTTGACACTCAAGCTAGTGGCAAACACACAGAAAAAAAAGATCACCTCCTCAACCCCCCAAAGCACGCTTAAGTCCTGCTTTTTGCTCAGGTGTCAATCTGGTAGGGAACTTCACCTCGAATTTGACCCTTAAATCACCCCTATTACCGGGCTCTTTTACTATTGGCATTCCCTCTCTGGCAAGAACGAGCTCATAACCGGGGCTCACAATGTCGGTCACCGGAATTGATAGACTACGGCCATCAAGCGTCGTAAGACTTACTGTCGTCCCACCCAATGCCTCGGATAATGACACTCTTTGGTTCACAATCAGGTCATTGCCATCTCTTTTGTAAACATCATGGGATTTCTCATCAATCACAAAAACAAGGTCTGCTGGGAGCTGGTTAGGTTGTTCATTCCCTTTGTCTGGGAAAGTAATTTTGGTTCCTTTCTTCCATCCAGGCTTCACATCAATGGTTAATATCTCTGTTTCTGGCACTTGTCGTCTGTAATAGGAAATTAAAAAAAAAATCAAATTAGCGTGGAGCCAGGCAAAAAAGCAATCAGTGATGATATTATTATAATCACAAAGATTAAAATCAGCATGTTTGCCAGCAACATGATATTTTATCAATGTTCAGACAAACAAGAAATGAAGAAGTGAAGAATGGTTATCATTAAATGGAAAAAAAATATGACAATCTCATTCTGTATCTATGTTTTGCAAAAGATTGGTAAGTTGGTAGTCTTAATTTCACAAATAATGGATTTCAAATTTATTATTCTGCGGAGTAGGGTAGCATGATGGCTCTTAGTCTTAGCTAGGTAAACATAAAATGTTTAAATCTATCTATACTTAAAATAGGGCATGCTTAGTACACGGAATGACTATTCCATGAAATAGCCATTATTAAAAATGAAAGGAATGTAATGAATTAGTCTTGTAATAGTCATTTTGATAGCTACAAGGGAATGACTATTCCTTTAATTTCAAACATAACCTACAACTATAGTGTGCCATGGCAGACAAATAAAAACACTAGTTTCTAATATCTCATTCAAACAGCAGTTTGATTAAAGGAACTAAAAATAACTAGAGTTTTGAGGCAAAAACATATACCCATTGGGATTAACCACAGTCCTTGAAATCTTCATTTTCCTTGTTGATCCAGAGTACAGCTCTGCAAGACTGCACGGCAGTTTGCTCTCCACAGGTGGTGGTTTCTTTGGCATGCTGCCCTCGCTATAAGTTCGAAATATATTTTCACTCCCACCGAACCCCCCGAAAATCCCCCCTGATCCATCCGACTGGAACCTCGTTGACCTCCCAGGTCCGGATGAACCGAATCCAAACGGGCTACTTCCAAAGAATTCTGCAAAAATGTCCTCTGCATTCCTGGGGTTGAACCCACTCCCCCCACTGCCATTTCCAAATGGGAACCCACTACTGCCAGATGGTGGCATATCTTTCAACCCTTCCTCACCATATTGATCATAAACAACCTTCTTCTGCGGGTCGCTCAATACCTGAATTCACAAATTTACCACAAAAAAAAAAAGAAGAAAAAACTTAAAAATCAACTTCCACTCAATCTAAACCAAATGTAATATTAACCTGAAAAATCCAAATGTAAAATCATAGACACTATCATTAAGGAGCCAAACTGACATTAAGTAAAAGCAATGCTTCTAAGCCCTATTTGATTGCAGCAAAATTGTAGAAAAAGAAACGAAACTTGGACTAATATTTAAATTATTTGATTGGTTGATACATGAGATGACAGAAAAACTCAAATCACTTGGACTTTTTGAGCTCTTCATTTCTTCATTGAATATGAACTCAACAAAGCCATATATTCCAATGTCCCTGAATATGAAAATTCTGTCAGTCAATTCGATCCAGAGCCATGTCTTCCCTTTCCTTCATCTCAACCAAGATGATCTTGAAACTTAAAACAAAATATATAGGAATCTCAACTTTGCTAAATTGACGTAACTTCTAGTCCCACAAATGTGTTCATTCTTTATATAATCTTTTCTGCTATCACTGATCCATCTCATCATTTTCATTTTAAGGGTATCAACCACACTAAGATCACTATCATGTTGACTATCCATATTCCACACCAAACTATTTTTCTGGTGAGAAAAAAACAATATAAATTGAATAATAAAAAAAAAAGCTCAATTTCGATCCTCCAATCACCCAGAAACCAAGCAAGCCATTAAAAAATTAATAACTAAACCAAGAAGCTTTAAAACTAGAGAAAAAGAAAATCCAACAGAAAACAGAAACAAAATCTAAGGACAATAAAAATGGGAAAGAAAGCTTTGCCTCATAGGCTTCGGAGATCTGCTTGAATTTGGCTTCGGCGTCTTTCTTGTTTGTGGGGTTCTTGTCAGGATGCCATTTCATTGCCAATCTCCTATAAGCCTTCTTGAGATCCTCGTCGGTGGCATTCCTGTTCACTTTCAATACGTTGTAGTAATCCAACCCCATTTCTGATCTTAACCCAATAAGATGATCGATCCAAAAGCCCCCTAAATCTTCAAAATTTGACCCTTTTCTGAAACACCCAGATCATCAAACTGGACCTTTTGCTCAGCTCTCACACTTTCTCTCTTGTCTCTGAGAACTGCACGTCAAACTCAGGTTCCTTCTGAAGAAACTACATGAAAATGGTCAGACACAGAGAGAGAGAGAGAGAGAGAGATGGGAAATCTGAAATGGGAATCTTTCAACGCGATTGATCTTTCTTTCAGAGTTTTGTTGAACAAGTTTTTTACGTTGAAAAGAGAGAATCTGAATGAGTTTATGGTTTTGGTGTCATGGGTTGGGAGAGTTTCTTCCTCAAAGTTATTGTCAATGTTTGATAGAGATTTTTGGTTTTGATAGATTATAAACCGAGAGTTGCGGGATTTTGTTTTTTTTATGGTGTTCGCAATTTCAATTACGTGATCATATTGTTTATTTGATTTTGTTTTTTCTTCGTTTGTTTCCGGGAAAATGTGTTTCTTCTCTTTGTGAGCGCCGCGTTAAAATAAATAAATAAATAAAGTTCTTTTACGTACCAAATAAAACCTCTCCATTCCTCTGCATTTTACAGTGTAGACACTGCCCACTTTATTTATAAAAATAAATCTTCATAATATTCAATAAATTTGAAGATATTAGTTATTATAATTTTCACAATAAACTGATAAAATAACATACCAGAATCCATGGCAACAAAATCTTGCTTTTGAATCTTGATATGAAAGCGCAAATACCAGAAAACGGTTAAACTGATGGATATTGTTCAAATTTATGGGTGGAAACTAGAAAAGAACAGTTTTCTTATTCAACTGTAATTTCACTTTCCATCAAAGTGGAGTCTAATAAAAAACCACTTCTCTTATTTGACCAATTAGGATTAGATAACCTTATAACATTAGCAAGTTTTTCATATGTGTCATGTGGGTCATTAAATTTTTACAATCATGCAATTCTAGTCTGCATTTTTTTAAGTGCATGTGGAAGTCCTGTATTCTAAAAACATATGTCAGTTTTAAGAGACTGAATTTAAGAATTTATCTAATCCAATTTGAAATAAATATTTGTCCTCTTTAAAAATTATGTTAGGGCAAGAAGGTTATTGAGGAGTAGGGAACACTACATGGCTCCATGGAACTGCTTGACTCTGTTGACGTAGTAGTGCCAATTAGCCATTCAATTTTTTTTAGTAATACTTAAAATCATATTTTTATTCTACAACCATCATACACTGCTGATTGACAGTCTCAACCAACTCTTGAATTAATCATTATTTTTGTTAAAAATAAAATCAGCGGTTAGTTGGGACTGCCACATGTAGAATATAACATTACTTCTCTTTTTTTTAAAAAAAAAAAAAAAAAATATTTTTAGCAATAACACATTAACAAAGTGAAATAGTGGTGAAATAAAAGTGTTATTGCTAACATTTCTGTTACATTAATAATCAACACACTCAAGTCAGCATCTAAGTGCTAATGCCAAAGCCAAACCAAGGGGAGATCTTTGTCATCCAAAAGTTCCACGCAGAATGTATATTTCAACATACATAATGTAGAAATAGCTTTGTCAAAGAGGAGAAAAGAATCATTTGGAAGACTGGATTCATCTTCACTAGGTTTTATTCCACCACAAGGTTAATAAAAAAGAAATTCTCAGCTGTTTAAGAACAAGCACTTGCCATTATTGATAGTGGTTCTCCCCGTGCATGTATCAACAGCTCTGCAAATGGTGAACGACAACAGCTGCAGCAGAAGAGACAAACGACGATTAGCCATGCCATGGCACAAGGAGAAACAGTCTTGAATAATAATCATATCAAGTACTTGGCAGGAAATTCAATCCAAGAGTTTGGCAGAGGATTCTGCTCCTCAACTTGTTGTGGATATAAATATATAATAGCTTATTTGGCCACACAAATTTTTTCCAATATTTTCTAAATTCACGAAAGCAAAATCCCCTTCTACGCTGTCTTGTGCAATACATGAGTACCTTGCCACCCAAATTCTAGTGTGGTGCATGTCTATAACCATATACCTTTGCTTATATAATAAAATGGGGAGTGCAAACTTTTATAGGAAGCCACTAAATCAAGCATGCAGAAAGGTAAAGATTTAAGCCATATTGAAATAAGCTAGTGATCTGACTTTCAAGCTAAAGTAAGCTGTCCGACTAATTACCAGCTCGCTAAGTGTGACACAAGTATCTGTTAATATTTACGTGCGACACACAGAATTGAGGCCACAAGAAGAATAAGCAAATGCAGCTAGAATCACAGAATCACAAATTGTATCAACCTGGGAAGCATCAACTTGGCAGGCGGGACACGGACATATACCATTATTCTCAACTGACTTCAGGAATTCCCTGGATACAAGGACATTAATCTGCCAAGTTTGAAAGAAGCCAAGGTTAGAGAAAATAATTATTGCTGTTGTTGTCATAATGTTCTTGAGCATGGTATCAGACCCCCCCCCCCCCCCCCCCCCCAAAAAAAAAAAAGAAGTCGAGAGGTCAACACAGAGTGCCAAATGAAAGGGAATGATTCATCCCATTGATGACTGAACAAATCAGATGTTGAAATTTATATCATCATGAGCCATGCACTATTATGCACATCTTTCCTACACACACAAAAAAAAAAAAAACTTTTGCAAGAACAAATATAACAGAAAAAATTCCAACCAAAACTAAACAAGTAGTTGAGTCTTTTCTTTTAAGTTAGGAGCGACATCAAGATGGCAGTTCCAATAACGTAAAATTAATGTTTCTCAGAAGAAGCTACATATAAAACTAGTGATCAACCGAGGATCTTTCACTGATTGAGATTTGTTAAATGTTAATTCACAACTCAAGGGTATAATTTGATGAAACTATCAACATCTCATATTTAGCATAAGAAGTCACAACAGGCATGCCTAACTTCAGTTACTATAGTTCAATAGAAAATATCATAGGGAAAAAGGAAAACCCAACAGAAACATACCCCAATGTCAACAGTTTGGAACTCAGCAATGGCCAACGAGCTCATTACATTCTGCACATATAGTTGCGCATCAATTTCTTTGTTAGGGGGTTGATACAATGCCCTCCATTTCTCTCCACAGAATTCATCCGTGCTACCATGGAAGTCCTCACATATTGCCATTCATTCATTGTTGCCTTCTGCATCTGCATTACTTTCCCCTTCTACAAACACAGTAAGCTTCAGAAACGTTTTAGAGGTGAAAAAAAAAAGATACTGAAAATTTTGAATTTAACAACTCCATTTAGTGTAAATTCCAACTCAATAAGTAAAATAATAATAATAAAAAAAAAAATAGAAATTTGGAAGCAAGGATGAGTTTATGAAGCAAGAGAGATCCAGTTTAAGTGAGCACAAGATTAGCAGTTCCTTGATGCATCCTGAAGCTTCAGGAGCAACTCTCAAGCATTCGAGTAAAGAATAATATCCCACTAGACATAGCATATCCAAGCAACTTCATCAGTAATCTCCACCAAAAAAAAAGGTAAAAACTTGTCTTTACTCATCCTGAGCTACTTTTACTACTTATCTTAATCTGGTCACTGTTGTCTTCCATTTACTAACATGACAAAATTAATCATAATCCAACTATATCAGTGAAAACAAACACCCTTTACCAGTAACATGATACTAGGACAACATGAATTTGTGCCCGATAGACCTCTCCTGAGACTGTAGTACATATGGGACCTCTGACAGTACTTATTCACATATCCAAAGGATTTGGCAGACAAGATACCTGAGACAAATTTATCCTGAAAAATCTTAAATATGTATATTTACTTCACATATATTGCATAACTATATGAATGCTTGGGTCCATGGTTAGATGAGAAGTCTTAGAGCATAAAACAAATATAAAATTAGAATCCTGCATACCTGATTAAAGGTTTGTTCTTCTCAGGAAATTCAGATGATGTGGGAGTAGCAAGCTCGAAGATTCTAAATTAATTAACTTGTTATCACTTGTGCTGGGTCCCTTTCACAATCCCTAGAAGTTTTGTTGCTTCTGGATATTTCTTCATCCAACCCCTTGTTCAGTCAAGAATTTCAAAAGTTTGCTCATTAGGTTGGCACCCTTCCATTACCATAGTTTTGACTAATGAGATGAACTCACAAACCTTACCTCTCTAGAACATTGCCTTCAATAGGGCATTGTAAATTGTAATACTTGGAGTAAGCCCATTCTCTATCATCTGATCCCTCAGCTGGAGAGCAATTAAATTCTTCCCTTCCCACTAAGGCCCCTCATCAAGGACCCACAGGTATAAGCATCTGGTTTTAGCCCCTGGGTGTACATGTCCCTAAACAGTTGACCAACCAGCATGCTATTACCCTCCCTTCTGAAAGCACGGATAAGAATATTATATGAAATCGTATCAGGTACATATCCAGTGTTCCTAAGATATTCAAAAATCCCGTGAGCACTTCTTAGTAACCCATTCTTGCAGAGTTTGTCCAGCAGCATATTAAAAGCGATTATAGTGGGACTAGGGCCATTACACATCATGTATTCCATTAATTTCAAACATTCTGAAAATTTCCCCACTGTACAGAAATATTGAATCAAGCAAGTTGAACTAACAACATTAAGCTCAACCCCTTCATAATCCATACGAAACAAAATCCTCTGAATCACCAAAGAGTTACCCTGTTTGCATGCTGCAGACAAAATTGTATTGAAAGAAACTACATCAGGTCCCTTTGTTACCCACTCAAAACGGTCCAAGAGCTCCAAAGCTTCTTCAATACTATTCTCCCTACAAAAACCTTTTAGAATTGTATTATAACACTCAATACTTGGCGTAAAACCATCTTCCATCATACTCTTCAACAGAGACAACGCCTCTCTTGATCTATTATCACAGCATAAACAATTGAAGTAAATATTATATACAGCAACATCCAGAGTACAGCCCCTTGATATCACATCAAGCAATATTTTGTGAGCAATCCCTATTTTGCCTACTTTTAACATGCCTCCAGCCAAGGCAGCATATGTGTATGGATTGGGTGAAAACCCTTTTTGATCAATCACCTGAACAAGCTCACATATTTCTCCCACTTTATCTTGATGACAAAGTTCACGAAGAATTACATTATATGTAATCAAGTCTGGATCACATCCTTCTCTTTCCATCATACCCAAGTATTCCAATGCCTCCGCAACCCTACCAGCATCACAAAGAAACTTAATAATTATAGTGTACGTTCTGACATTTGGCTTAAAACCATCACTTTGCATTACATTTAAACAATGCAAAAGATCATTCCCTAAACCTTCTCTACCAAACCCATACACTAAAGCAGTATAAGTGCATACATTTTGGACAATACCCTTCTTCTTCATCAAACAAAACAATTCCAAAGCTGTATAACTCTGACCAGACTTACATAAAGCCCATAGAATGAGATTGTAACTATACACACTACAAAAATAACCTTTACCCAGAAGAACGGATAACACAGAATATGCCTCACGAATCATCCCAGCTTTGGTGAGCAAAGAAATCAACAAGTTCAAAACAGGTTCAGTTGGGAAATACTCCAACCTCAGCATTAACTGAAATGCACCAAGTGAACAATCCAAACTTCCCAATTCGAGTGATTTTTTCAAAATTTTCAATAACATTGTAAACGACGGTACAAACCCGCTTCCACACATCTCATTGGCAACAAAAAACATGTCTTTCAAATTACCAAGAGATAACACCCCATTAAGAAGCACATTGAAAGTTAAGGCGTTAGGGGCAGGCCCAAATCTTTTCATCCCAAGATAAACTTCAACCAACTCTTCCACCAACACATTCCGTGACTTCAGATTGCAGTACATCAAAGCATTGTAATCATACACAGTAGGCTTTCCAGGTACATTTCTCATGGAACTCAAAGTTTCTAGAGCTTTTCTAAAGTGACCTGAGGTGGCATAATTCTGCAGTCTACGCTGTAATTCGATGTAATCACAATCATGGGTACTGCTCTCTTCTACAAAATCTATGGTTCTAAGAGCATGGGAGGAAGAAAAATTGACAAAGAAACGAACAATTTTGCAAATTCTATTCGAATAATTAGCTGTTGGAACCAGTACAAAGAAGCATTGCAGGTTAAAGAAGAAGTGGAACTGTGGAACCAAAATAGGTGAAATAAAGCAATATAGAGTGAGAGATTGAAGTAGAATTTCATTTAGTGAAAGCTAGGATTGGTTTGGTCGCAGAGATTAGTAGATAAAAGAAAAGAAAAGAAAAGAAAATTCTAAAAGAGTCTTCTCACTTTGTTGCATCAATTTTTCGAAGTTGAAAAAAGCCTGAATTCTTTTTCTTGTTGAGGTTTTGAATTTTCATTCAGCTTCCAAGTAAAAGAAGAAAAACACGAAATTCGAAATTTTCTGTTTCATTTATTTACCTTTTCTCGGCATTCAAACGGAGGATAACTCCAAGAAAAGATGAGATAAGGGCAGGGAATCTTCGACCCTGAAGGATGAATAAAATCTATCATGAGCTGCCATTGAAGAACAAGAGCAGGTTTAACGGTGAGGTTTCAAGATGAAAGAACGGCGTCGTTAAGATTAGCAGGTTAAACGACACATTGAATATCAAAACCCTAATAAGGATAAAATTCTTCTAAATTATTTTTATTTTTTTGACATTTAAATTCATATTCAGATCGAAAGTCGAAACGGGTTAATCAGGCTGTGTTCGGCTCAATCCAATACAACATGTTTATTAAATAGGTTAGCGGGTTGTGTCATATTATCCGCTAAATTAAATGAAATGTGTAAAAGTTAAAAAGTGAAGCATTTAACTAAATGGGTCGTACTAACAAAAAAAAAAACACTAAATGGGTCGTGTTCTAATTGATCCATGAGTTGACTTGACACGCCAACATAAATTACCACACGCGTAAAGATGGACCATGTTTAGACCAAGAAGGATTATGGCTTCCTTAGTTTTAATTTTTTTTTATTAAGTAAGCTTAAAAACTAGGTTTGATTCCTACTAAAACTAAATTTGACACTTAATTCATACTTTGCCCCATCCCTGCACACAGGATCAAAAGATGGTCCAATTTTATTATTACTATTATTTTGAACTTAAGGGCCTAATGCATCCCACATCAATTGAAAAAGCCTAACCCTCCAGTAAATCTAAAATAAATAAATAAATATATAAATCTTCTTTTTAGTATAGAGGCCATGAATGGCCCAAGAATCTGGCCGTCCGTTTGTTTCTTTTTCGAACTCTCTTTTGATTGAAATTTCTTGCAATTGTCTGCTCCCTACAATCGGACAGGCAATTGAAAAAAACTACTAATACAGCCCACATGCCAGAGCAGCTAGCTGTCCTAGCACTTGTTTGAACATATGAACTCATCCTCTCTCACAATTGCAGTCGAACAGACTGCAATCTAGACGGGAGATTACAGCCAATTCCGATCAAGTCTTTCCTATACCACTGTGCGTGCGTTACCTTTGGTGGAACATTAAAATCTAAAAATGCACATCTGACGATCATATGGTCTAACAGGTACAATTGGAAACAGTTGACTTATCTCAACCGCTATTTATCGAAGGGAACCTATCCCAACTGCCAGTCTTAAAAGCACACAACAATGTACTGAAGATTACAATTTACAGCCAAAAAATAACATTCTTCTACAATTAACACATGTCCGTCTTTGCATTTGTTGGAAATTGAAGGTAACTACTAACTTCGACAGTTTTGAAAATATGCTTAGCAGTTCGCATTATTAAGGCAATATACCTAATTTTTATCTAACAATTATCTCACAATATTGATATAACAATTCTAACTAACCTTCAGATTTTTTTAAAAAAATAAAAAATAAAAACTGATCCAAAGATTGTCAACAGGTGGTTTCTACATTAAAATTTAGTCATACCTTGCAGAACAGCGATATCATTTTCTATATAGGTTTAGTTAAAAGTGATAACCATCAGCAGTAAGCCTTGGTAGCCTAATAGGTGTTTGATGAGTAAATAAAAATCATAAATCAACAGGTTGAAATTGTGGTATATTTTGCCACAACACAATCTACCATCACATATCCAGAGCTTCAGGCGACATTAGAATGATACCCTTACAGAGCATATACCCCAAACAAGACAAAAGCATAGAAGAAAAACAAAACAGCAAAGATCTTCATCTTGAACTAACTACAATTTGCACCATAACTGGACAGGGGGACTCTGACCTATCAAACAAAAACAATGAGCCTCAGAAAATTAAAAGAGAGAGAGAGAGAAAGAGAGAGAGAGAGAGGGAAGAGTGAAGAACAAGCAGCAGAAAACTATACAACCATATGACGACTGATGTCTGCCATCTCCAAGAAGATGCCCTATTGGCTATTTATATGCTTCGTATCCACAAGATCAAATACACCAACCAAAAACAAATGAGATTGTTGATCACAAGGTCAATCAGAAGACAATCGCCCAAGCCCTAGGAACTGGATGAAGCAGCACTGGTTTCGCCCTCTACATTCTTCAGTTTCAGTGGTGCACAATCGGCAGATGATCCAAATTCTGAGACATCGCCGATGTCCAAAGTGTCTGGAAGACTTTCAGAAGACTCAAAAGGTTGGAACTGTAAAAGAAGGCAAACACTTACTAAAATGATGACTGTAAAAGCGTAAGATAGAGTTAAGCTTATTATAATAACGGAGCCAAAAATATGCAACTCATATTGACTAACGAGAGTGGTTATTTGGCAGCTAATATTTCTAAACTTGGGTTTCTGAGCGTGCATCCAGATACACATGTCCCTCTCTGTGTATACCTGTTCTCCTCATGGTGAAAGATGACAACCCAAATTCAATCTATAATTTTTACCAGCTCCAAGATCAGGTCTGCAATAATGCAAAAACAAACTGCACCACTGAGTGTCAGTGCCAGAAGTAACATACAGCTAGAGGTGACTACATAAAATAGCTCCACAAGAGTCTTCAGATCATTTCCCACCAACTGACAAAAATGGAATTTAATGTCTTGCCTTTTAAGATATTGAGGCCAACAATAACAGCAGATAAAGGTTGTCTGAGCCGTCAGTAAGATGAATACAGCAAACTGAAGTAACAACTTCTATTAAGCATGTGGTCCTAAGGGTGCATATATATGAACTGAGTCTTAGTAATACTTCTTAAATTCTAATGGCTAGTTAATTGCTCCTAGAATAATATGCCTAACCTTTTTAATTAGTAAATTACCATGCACTTGCTGGATCTTGAACTCACAAACTCATCCTGCATCACATTCTTATGGGGAATGGAAGTATCATTTGAGCTAGAGTTCATTGGTAAGATATTTCGAGCCTTTGTAGGTCCAGAAATTAAAGTATATGACAGAACTTCTATTAGATTTTATTTGGCCTAGTAAGCATGGCATCCACATGAAAAGCTTTCTGATGCAACAGAAAAGTAATATTGTTCTCATAACAATGTTAATCAAAATTGCAGGAATTGTAGCAAATAGGTATTTACAAGACAAAAGTGCCCAAATTTAAGGATTTACTTCCTACACAAAGTGGGTAAAGTGGTAGGCGAAAAAATATTGACTAACATCCTTTTACCTATAAAGTTCTATTTGATTTGCTACAACCTTTGAGATGGATCCCTTTTACCTTCTCTAGATCCCAGATTATAAAAGAAAACTCATAAGACAATAAGATCTGCATAGTCATACCAAAGAATCGGGAAAGTTATTTATTGTTTCATTTTTTTCGATATTTGCTACAACTAGACCAGCACTTTTCACACTGTGATGTAAGGTACCATAATCTGAAGTCAAACTAGTGGTAAGGGGCTGAAAAACCAACACCAAAATAAAAAGTTAAATAGAAGAAACTATAGAGAATAAAGTCTACTTCGACCACCTGATAATATTATGATTGTTGTTTAGAAACTCCAAAATTAATAAGTTTACTTATTTACCTCAAGTTGGTTCAGCATGTCAACAGTGGCTTCCAAGTCACCATTATTTGCCAGATAGACATCGTTAAGGGACTGATCAGATAAACCAGGAAATGTCATCTGAAGATATTCCAAATCCATGTCAAATTCTTCATACAGTATCTGCTTATCTGTCCCTTGATTCACATTTTGTGGTGATGAACCATAACCATGGGCAGGGTGTCTCTTCACTGTAAAAACTTCAGGACTGGGGGTTTTTTCAGTAGCATGGCGATTAGGGTCGAGAGAAAATTTGCTATGGAGCTGTTCAGGGGTTCCAAACTGGACAGACTCATTGCCACTCTTATAGTCTTTTGCTGTCACATAAGCTCTGGCATTTGCATCTCTTTGGGAGAGCGGAATGTATGATGCTGCATATGGATTCAGGGAAGATAGTCCTGGCTTCATGGCTTCAGTTCATTAACAAAAACAAAAGATCACGGTTTCCTTAAGAAAAAAAACCCCTCCACTATTAGCAGATCCAGCACATAGTGAAATAAACTTCAACAAACAAAATTTCAAAGCTTCACAATAACAAGTCATATACAATATAAAAAGATAGGATTAAAATGATGTTGAAAGTATAATAATAACAGCAGTCGCACTTCAATATAAAATGCAAATGAATTCATGTTATCATGGAAGTACTCAAAGGGACATTAGCACTAACGGTTGTAGCATTTTTTTTTTTTTGATAAGTAAATGAAGTATCACACAAGGTTCTGTCTCGTATTAATCCAATCATGTCATTAACGAACTCAAAACCTTCTTTTGACCACAGTTTTCCTCTAACATTCAGAAAGCTGGAATAATTATTTGCGACTTCCATATAATTCATGGAAGTTGTACTCAAGTAATCAGAAGATTCCCCAATAACAGGCATTGGATATCCCCTAAGGCTATAATACATAGTTCGTGCACATAAATTTGTTGCACCGAATAATCACAGGACCTCATATCACAAATATCAAGCAGACTACTAACCTTTGGTCCAACCATACCACTTGAAATCAAAAATCAAGTTTACCACCACAGAGGCTCTTAACAATCTCTCCATGTATCTAAGACTTCCCACATTATAATTCCACAAATATAACCACAATAAAAGCGCATTAAACCAAATTATAAACAAGGAATATATATATATAAAATTGCTAGACTCGGACCAACAAACTAATCGGGTAAAGTGCTCCTACGACTTAGCTTTCGATCATACCTATTGATCGCATATCAATTCCAAATCCCTAACGAAGAACGAAACAACCATAGCATTCGAATTTTCATATTTAACTTTTTTCCCTTTCATTTCCAGACTTGATTTTTGTTTTAAAATTTTCAGATAGACTTCAAGTAATCAATTGCAATCCTATAACAAATTTAATTCCAACCAAAAGGGAATAAAAACCTAGATAAAAAAAATCAATCCGAATTCATCAGAAACTATTCCAATCGTTTCATCCCGGTAAAGCTAGTGTAACAAGAAACCCTAAATTGAAAAAAAAATATATATAAAATTCAGAATTTTTTTTAAAAAGAAAAATTTCACAGAAATACTAGCGATTGAGAACTGAGTGGAAACTTACCGGCGAATAACCAAAAATTCGGAAAGATATGAAACCCTAATTCTTCAGACCGGTCAGTCCGGAGCGCAAAGAAATTGCAAAAGCAGTGATTGAAAAAAAATATATATATATATATATAAAGCGAGCGTCTTGGGGGAGATTTTCTGTATTGAAGAGTTCGTAGTGCAGTGTAGGGTCTGTTTGGCTACAGGTTTGCCGTAACCGGGTTAGAAATGTATCCGAATTGGTATTTGATTGGCAGCTGGTTTAACTGCCATTTGGCGCCGTTTTTAACTTACCGGTAACCAACTCTTGTAAACCCAAAATAAATAAATAATGCTGGAGATCCTCTTATTTTATTCTAATCTAATCTCCTTTTATGCCACGTTTGATACACATAATGACAATGCTGAGAATTAAAAGAGTGAAAATGGAATAACCATTTTATTCTTTTTTTATTTTTTTTTATTTTTTTTATTTTTTTCTATTCAACCATTTTTATTCTTTAATTTGGAGACATTGTGGACCAATATGCAAAAAAATATAAATTTACCCAACCTTTCTCATGGATGTAGATCAAGATCTCTCCATTTTATTTGAAATGGAGAGGTATCGATTAGTGTAAATTGAAGAGTAAAACTATCATTTTAATGTTTTTGATAATTTTACTTTTAATTTGTACTAACCAGATCCTCTATGATCCTTTTTTCATGGGTTTTGGCTACCCCAATTAAACTTTTGGGGCACTACCACCGGAGCCCACTATTATTTCTTGGCACTTGAAATAATTTTATTTTGATTTTTAAGAAAATGGGATATTTTAAGAATAAAGACAAAAAAGACTTTTCCATCCATTTTAATATCCGATACTATAGTCTTACGGAGGGACTATTTTTGATAAAAGTTTATTGTTTGACGTCTTCAAGTGTCATACTTAACAATTTAAAGCCCAAATAAAAAAAAAGTTTGTAGTTTAGGGGGCTTTTAGCATATTTCCCCCTCTATGTTTTTGGCAAGATATATATAAAAAAAGCAGATTGATGCATTATGCGTCATGGTACTAAGCATGGCTGGCTCCAAAGGCTAGGCCAATTAGGCCGCTACCTAAAGCCCATAATTTATAAAAGGCTCCTAAAAGATAATTTTTCTATTAAATTTGTCAACAAAAAAAAAAAAATCTTAAAAAATTACAAACTAAAACATACCACCCATTTTATTTTTATATTTATTTATTTTTTCTTATTTTCTTTCATCACTTTTAATCTTGTGCTTTTTGGTTCTATCATTTTTTTTTTCAAATTTCTTTTATATTTTATATGTTATACTTATTATCAGACATTGTTGATTTTAATTCATCTTTTTACGAGTTTCAAACACGTGTTATTGATTTTAGTATATAACTAATTAAATCTTATATGCAATCATTTTTTCTTAAAAGAATAGATAAAATAGATCAATTATATTATTTGATGAGAAGAATATATTTACAAAAAACTTGAACAAGAAAATTTGATTAGTAATTTTACATTTTAAAAAGCTTTAAATAAAAAAAAAAAAAGAAGCCCCATTTTACTTTTTGCTGAGTGGCCTACTTTAATGGTTCTTGTATGTTCACCCAGTACGAGATGGGTCCCGTCTTGGTCTTTCGAGTGACGTGGCAGGTTTTTATTGGAGAAGGAATCCTACCTCAAGTGAAACAAAACTGTAGAGAAACCAAACCTATCTACTATATCTCCTCAGTCCTCAGCATAAACAACTGCAAAAATCCTCTACAAAATCCAAGTGGATGAGCTGACAAATTATACAGAAGAAAGAAAGAAAGAAAGAAAGAAGAGAGGAGAAGGCTTAAAGAACAATGGTTCTCTCTCCCTCCCCTTCTCTCTCCACTCCCAACCATTCTTTTCTTCCACACCACCTCTGCTTCAGGTACTCTCTCTCTATCTCTCTGAGTTTTTTTTTTTTTTTTGTGCAAGGGCAAAGGGCAGTATGAATGTATGTATGTATGTATTAATGTATGCATGTATGTCTTTGACTCTTTACACTATATATATCTGTCTCAAATATTACTGTTTTGGCAATCAGAAAGCAGGCCAGAGGTATGCTAAACCACAAGAAATGTACAATACATGGGAAATCCCAAGTATTTGCATGTGCTACTTCCACACCCACTTCGCAAAATGGTTTTTGCAGAAGGGATTTGGTGCTCTTCGGCCTATCTTCTTCATTATCTATAATTTTACCATCTTTAGGTACGTTTAATTTCCTCTTTATTTATTATTTTATGACCCCGTTTGTGATTGCCTTAAGCTTAGAAAGTTATTTTAGTACTTAAAAAGTTAAAAGGCTTTCAGTAAAAATTGGGTTCGTTTGGTAAAAAACTTAAAAACATTTTTTTTTTTTAGTTTGTCCAAACTTGCATTTTAGGAGAATTTTGAAAATGAGGCTTTTTCTAATAAGCTTGAAAATGAGACTTTTTTTTTTTTAAAAAAAAAAAGATCTTTCAAAGTTCCAACACAATTCCAAACAGGCTTTGGTTCGGTTTGTGTTTTAGATTCTTTGTATACATTGAGAAATATAACGGGGACATTGACTTTCGATGGGCAAATGGGTGATTGTTTAAATTGATTTTTTTTTTCAATGTTTAAGTTTATTGCTTCTTCTGTATTCTAAATTATGTTTGCTTGTTGGATTTTAGTTTCTGAAAAGACGTCATATTAGTAAAGCCTTTCTTGCAGATTCTCTGGCAGAGGAAGAGTTGAAAATGGCTCCACTTGTTGATGATATAAATTCTTATTCTTATTTGTACCCAGTGGAGTTGCCATCTAAGAAGTTCCTCTTTAAATGGTAGGCCTTTTGCATCAAAATATGAAATTCTAATAGCTACTTTATTTAAACAAAAAAAAAAAAAAATCAAGTGTTTTTTTTTTTTTTGCCGGAAACATATTCTTCTTGAATTTACTGTACTTTTTGAAGCATTTAAGGATGAATTGCAACACATCTTTTTCTATGCTGCAAGATTAGAAAAGACAATTTATAAGAAAAAATTCTCACAATATTGTCTCACATTCCATCAGTTTAATATATCTAACCATTGCTGAATTCCTAGACCGTTTTCAAAACCAGACCCTCCAAGTTCACCAATAGCGCCCATTTTTTTTTTCCCCGTTGAGAAGCTTTTGGGACAGTCTTTCCCAAAATTAAAATGCATCTGACATACTTAATACAAAAGCAAGCTAGTCCTCTTCTTTATGTTTTTATTGTGCATCCTTAAATTGTAGGAACCTAACTCTTTTCATATATTTAAAGGGTGGAATCTAGGAAGCCAGAACGCTATTCGTCAGCTGCACCACTGTCTCGTAAGTGCAGCTAACATGTCTTGCTTTGCACCACTTTCTCTGCAGCTGCAATTTCCAAGTTCTACCTGGTGCATTTAGAGTTTTTGGAACATCACTTAGTGGCTGTTTTTATATCAATCAATAGGGAAACATGAAGCAATGAACAATGATAACCTATGTAATACTAACTTGACATATATATGTATGTATGTTTAATATGATACAGCTGATGCACGCCTGCGCATTGTTTCGGAGCGTGTTGACATTATTGATAACCTCATCATATCTGTCTCGGTAACTTTTGATTTAACCATGTGCTTGATAAGTTAAAATTCCTTTTGGTTATTTCTCAAGGTTAATGATTTTATTTCGTTTGATTCAGATAGGTCCCCCAAATTCACAGTTTATAAAAACAAAGGACAAGAAGACATGGACTGCAAAAGATGTTGCTGATTCTGTTTTGTCTGACAAGTCTGCATTGGTAATTGAGTCCGCCTGTTTCATATAACCTAGCACTTCAGTTTTAGTAAGCGCATTTGGTAGGTCAGCTACTCCATCCAGAACCATTTTCCCACGGAGGAGAGCACAAGCAATGTACTGCCTTACAAGTCTTGAAGTTTTATAGGGCAACTTCAGTTTTTTGACTCATTTAATATGTTAAATTGTCCTGGATCTTCCATAGGATTCAAAGCGTCAGTGAGGAGAGATTCCCTCTTACCTGCCAATCTCAAAAAGCCCTATATGCTGATTGACTAGGGCAGGGGTGGAACCGGGATTTTTTACGTGGGGGGTCGGAACTTACGTAAATAAATAAATACATAGATACAGAGTAGTAGAGTAGAAAACTGAATCATCTAGCCATCTAGAGGGGTGAAAAAGTCATCATTGACAGGGTGTGGTATAGAAAATAATATTTTTATAAGGATCTAAAAAAATTTTGGGGTTGCCAAAGACCTCCCAACCACTAAGGTAGGTCCGCCCCTAACTATAGGCTTGTAAGTATGTGCATGCATATCAAGGTGTTTCAAGACAGAAAAGGAAAAAGCTAATATAGCCTTTTCATTGTTATAAAGTAAAAATCACGAGGACAATATATTTATACTGCTTACAAGTATGGAGTAAAAGGTTTGTTAGGAAGATGTAAGGAACAATAATGGACATTGTCCATAATAGTAGTGCTTCTGTCTTGATCTATTTGTGGCTTGTTGCATTCCCTTCCTTCCAAAAGCTTGAATCCTATGAAGTTGATTCTACATTGGACTAATTTGCTACTATATCTTGCAGCGAGTCACCTCAAGTCAGCGCATGGCTGAGAGTTCAGTTCTTGATGCACATTCTAGTGAAGTAAGCTCTGAAACTTTGCTTCCATTTATAGTTTTCCAACATTGACCTGAATATGATAAAAAAATGACAGAACTTATGCAGCCAAAAGCATCATTGAAAAAGCTAAATTTTATGTACTTGTATACATATAAATGTACATGACACATCCATTCACACGTTCATACATACATCATATATAGATGCATGCATACATGTGTGTCTCCATGTTTGTGTATTTGTCTGTCTTGATGTGTGCAAGTAGAACTTGATCGGAGTTATTTGTTCCAGATTGATGGGGAGCCATACTGGTATTATGAGTACCTTGTTCGCAAATCACCTACAAAAACTGTAAGTGTTTATATATCTTCAGTAGCAATTTCAATGCAAAAGTATGAGCACTCTGTTATGGTTTTCAATGCTTCCATCAAAATTTCCAGGCTCAAGAACCAAACCTTTATCGACATTATGTTGCTTCTACAGTTGAAAGAGATGGTATGGCCCTATTATTTCTCAGTTCTATTCTTTGTTATACATGTATAAGAATGTATAAAAACTTAGTAATGCCTTTTTTTTTTCGATTATGAGTTGTATTTATACAAACTTAATCACGCCTTTGTTGATTATATTCTACTGCTTTTGTTAATCCCGTTCTTGAAGCTTTCTTGAAATACTTATATCAAGCACTTGAAAGCATTGAAGTACATTAAATTTATTAAACAAAAAACCTTAGCCATTTTGGACCTCGCTCGTATCCGATTTTAGATTGGTGGAGGGAAAAATAAAATAAGAAAGATCAGATGTCTTCTTTATTGTGATTTTTTTGTCAGATTTAATGGGTAAGCTAGTTTTTTTAGCGTGGGTGTGCTTAAGGATCTTGGGCTTAAGCTTGTGATTATAATTCTTGTACTTGAAAGATTTTGCATGACTTGACAAAAACTGAATTGCAGGTTATTTCTACTCTCTAAATGCTTCAACCCTTAGCAGGCAGTGGAACAAGGTAAGTCTCTGTTTCTCTCTCTCTCACACACACACATGCAGGAATGCACATAGAAACATGACACACACATTGTTAGCATTATCATTCGTATCTATTTTACTTGTGCAATGATGAAATCTCATATACAAAAGCTACTCTGCAACAGTGATTACAAACTGTAATAGTGGTTAACAGGAAATTAACAATCACTTCATGTTGCATGTAAGAAATCTGTCTCATTATTGGTCTTTCTTGAGTTCTTGCTGGTATATGAAATCTGCAAAATCACGGTTGGGGTGGACATTTTTTTTTGGATGAAGTTTTCCTCTAATTCAATCTATTAAACTGACATTTGTCTTTAAAGCATGTTATTCTTACATGCATTTTTAATAAGATTAATAGTAACAAAACATGTGATTCTTATGTGTATTTTTAAAAATGTATGTGAGAATTGCATGTTCTAAGAACATATGTCAGTTTAATATATTAGGTTGAAAAAATTTCCTCCAACTCAATTTGAGGGAAAATTGTCTCTTTTTTTATTTATTTTTTTTAAAATGCATAAGAGAATAGTTAGTATATCCTCTGCATAATGTTTGTCAGTCTCTCCGACTCTATATTTAATTATTAAAAGAAAAAAAAATGGTATTTATGTGAAAATGTCAATTAGGAATTGAGCTTAACTGAAAATTGGCTTTTTATGTGATGCAGATGGGGCCTTTTCTGGAGAAAACTGTGGCTTCTTTTCGCCTTATTCCTCCCACAGAAAATTATGTTCCTCCATACAAGGATCCATGGAGGTTTTGGTGAAATATTTTAATTTTGGTCGAATTACTCTTTTTGTTCTTAAAACAATTTAAAGGTTAGCCATAGTTTCCTCAAAGGTTGGCTTTTTGTCTGAAATTAAAGAAATTGTTTTAAAAGGCATAAGACATCTACCACATGTAAACGTTACTGGCTTGTTCCATGGCTCCAATGGAATAGAATTCTCTCCATTTCAAGTGACATGTACACCATTAGATATGTAAAATCTAAGATTGGACCATGAAATAAATTCTTTGAGAATCCTAATTGAGCGCGAATGTGTTTGGATAATATTTGAGGGCCATGAATTTGGTTACGGTAGAAAATACTTCAAAAGAAGCAATTCAAGGAAATGAATTTGTTCACATAATTGCTATATTTTCTTTAATCCTTCAATATGCTCCATCCAATGTCCCTAATATTGGACGTGGTTTTAGATCACACAGATCAATGAGTCACAATTTTTTGTTATACCAGGTAAAAGCTAATACAAATAATGACAGTTTTCCATGGACTGTCTTGCAGAAAAAAAAAAGGGTAATTCTACGTATTACTCTTTCATCTCACCTACATCTTACTGGGTTGGTGTGGCTGTATCTATTTACTTTTGTTGAAAAAAGAAAAAAAAAATTCTCAAAGCTGAGGGGTACTACTTGTGTGTGGAATAAAAGTGAGATAAATGTGTAATATGTGAAAAAAAAAATATATATATAAATTGCCTCCCTATTGGTAAAAGGTAATTATAAATAAATTGTCTTCCTTTTGGGAACCATCATTAAACTTTCATATGATTTGAAGTAACATATAAAATGATTTTTTTTTTGTTGTTTGGTTCCAATCAGAGATTCTTGTACATGATGTTCGTGTGTCCCTGAACACATGAACTTTAACCTTCAACTAACTCTAACCAAAACTTACAAAGGAGATGGCAAACCAACTATGTTAAATTTGGAGAGAAACCTTTTGGCTATTTTATGGGGAAGATGGGTTTTCGCCAAGGTTACCCCATATTTTCCACCCGATACTCGAAATGAAAAATTTGGAAAAGGAGAAGTGGTCGGAATGCTAAATTTCATGATTTATGCAAAAATACACGTCGTGTAAGAGAACCTATTAATCAGGACAAAAATGTTGAACAACAATTTCCAAAAGACATGAAGATGATTTGTGATTATTTTCAACTAAGGCTGTAATCGAGCCGAATTGAGTCGAACTTTACAATTTTAAGACTGATTCGTTTATGAAAATACATATTCGAGCCAAGCTTAAGCTTGAGCCGAGCTACGAAATATGTGTTTAAAATTAGCTCGTTAGAAGCTCGAGTGAGCTCAAGCTCGAGTCCATTGATAATATTATTCGAGCCGAGCCGAATACTCAATCGAGCTCGAACTAGGCTATTAAATTTTTTAGTGTGTGATTCGAGCAAAATTCAAGTCTTTGTAAACAACCTCTATATATTTATCTAAAATATAAATCTATAATACTATATAATGCATATTATATAACATAGTGTAGAACTGTAGTTTATAGATAACAAATTAACATAATATTATTATACACAACTATAGAGTATAAACTATAGTATAAGTATAATGTGAGTAAATAGTAAGTCTAAGTATATACACTATATATAACTAATTAACTATATTATAAGTATAGTATATAACGGTTGTTAACCATGTACAATAAGTTATATAATTGATATTAACTATTCAATATAGTTATATTGTTATATACTAACTATAACTTAATGTGTTAGTTTTTGAACTAACTAGTTAGTATGTTAATAATAGACATACACACACACCTTGATAGATACATTCATGGTAATACTACTATATATCAAAGTATTATAATTAATATGAAATACTATATTTACTTAATTAGTATAATTAGTTACTTAGAAACTAACTAACTAACTAACTAATTTTATATATATATATATATCAAAGTGACATATATATTATAAGTAACTACTTAATTATACTTACATAATTAGTTAGTTTCTTAGTAATATTAAGTTAATTAGTATATATTAACCTATTAGGCTTGCGAGCCTTAAACAAGCCAGGCGAGCCGGTTCGGTCGAGCCTTAAACGAATTAAGCTCGCGAGTCCCTATCGAGTTTCGACAGGAGAGACGAGTATGTATCATTTACTAATTGAGCGGATTTTTACAGTAACGAACGGGTTCGTGCAGTATAGAGCTCGAGTCGGATTTTACCGAGCGGTTATCGAGCGGACTGTCGAACAAACTAATTTATTTACAGCCCTATCCCCAACTACAAGAAGGAAGTTTATAATTTGCCCATAACCTAATTTAAGCAAAAATTGCTTTCCTTGATACTTAACTTTGTACAAAGTCAGCCTAAATATGAACAAGCTCATTGATTTTTGAGCAAAGAATAATAGCATCTACCTTTACAATAACTATACATGTGAAAAAAAATGCTACACTTTTCTTCTCTCATTTAGAAAAAGGGAGGGCGGGGGTGTAAACTTGAGCATGCCAATCGCTACCGGAGGTTCCATCTGCATAGCAAAATTTATGGCCAGTGGGTCAATCCTGTGATGTAGCAGAATATTCAAAGAGAAGGCGATTGGATGGAGCAGATTGTAGGAGCACTCGCAAGCGGCTTGTTAGCTGGTAGATCAAGGTCCACTGCATTTCCATCTTTGAGTCTTTCATCTGCCTAACAATGGAGGCCTAGGAAAAAAATAATGAGGGGAAGAAAAGATAAGGAAGAAGATAGCGAATGTTTTAGATGATAATAAACAAATTCAAGGAAAATAATAGGGAAAACTATACTTACTCCCCTTAATCTACCACCAAATTTGCAATATCCCCATAATCTTTTAATTTGGTTAATGTACCCTATTGATCTATCATTGAGGTTGCAATGTCCCCCTTTTGCCCCAAAAAGACAAAAATACCCATAGAAAATCCGAAAGAAACAATATAAAAAAAAAAAAAAAATCAGAAAAAAACTAACCTACAGCCTTTTTTTTTTTTCCTGAATTTCTTACTGCCTTTTGCTTCTTTTTTATGGAATTTTTTATATTATGGAGGGTATTGTTGTCACACTGGCAGAAAGGGGACATTGCAACCTCAATGGTAGATCAGTAGAGTATATTAACCAAATTGAAAGATTGGAGAGACATTGCAAATTGAGTGGTAAATTGACGGAATAGTTTCCTCAAAATAATAACTAAACAAAATTAGAATTATCAGT
Organism: Betula pendula; assembly: GCA_900184695.1. Taxonomy (NCBI): domain Eukaryota; kingdom Viridiplantae; phylum Streptophyta; class Magnoliopsida; order Fagales; family Betulaceae; genus Betula; species Betula pendula. Next base: position 390,568 of record FXXK01000119.1, on the reverse strand, counting down.
CTCAAAAATGTGAATTCCAATGCAGGGTAAAGAGTTTCAAGATAACCTGAAGGCGTTTCCCTAGCTGGACTTCAACCTCAGTACCAAACGAAATATTATTGGCCAGAGATTTGAGAGGATCAACTGTAGGATCAACAGAGAGCAAACTAGGGATCTGTGGTGCATATACTAGCCTCCACCTAGCCTGGCCAAATTCTCCCTTTCCTTCAATTCTTGGCATTAATGTTTCAAGTGTTGCAGTTGCTAGTTTTTTGAATGCAAACTGGCCATCACCTTCCAAAATGGACTCTGCCAATTGACTCTCAACGACTCTAGCAGCCTGTGTCAATGGAAAAGATTGATGAGATCAAATCGCGTAAAGTCTAAAACATGACAAACATTTTATTCCAAATTTCGAAATTGCAACGATAAACTAAAGTAGACAACTAAGGCATATCATGAACGATTTGGACGTGGGTTCCACCAAGTGGCATCTACCAGCCCAAAATACCTTGCGGCATGTAGACGTGGTAGACAACAAGAACAGAAGCCCACACCCTCTATGCCAAATTTAAGTACATTTTTGCATCCACAAAGCAAACTTTCAAAACACAGGGAAATTTGAAAATCAGGTTTGATAATATGTTTGGCAGCAGTGTATGATTTGATCTTTTAATTGTTATCAGTTCATATCTCTTTAGATATTCAAAGAAAAAAAAAATTATTCAAAAGTGAAAATTGTCATGATATCATCTATCTTCGTTTTTCTTTTTAACACTTCTGATATATCATGGTCTTGGCATATTCTGAACACTTTACAAGTCCATGCATAATGCAGTATGAAAATAATTCATGGGGATAAAGGTTTTATAGCTTAAGTTCCAGAAGCACTGACTGCTTAACATAAATGGAAGGAAACTGGAAATTTACACCCAACTGGAGTATTAGATGTTACCTCAATAGGTGATAGTACATCCTGTTCCACAGAACGAGTTGAGGTTACCACGAGTTTGTCCTGCCAATTGCTGGCTCGACTTTGAATTCTGAATTGCCACTCAGATCCAACCAAAGCTAAATCTAGCATTGGATCTAGTCCATACTCACGCTCAAACTTCGCTACATTTAGATGCTCTCGCTTAAGCCTCACCTGAATTTGTAACGGTCAACATCACATTTTCACCAAAAAGCAAGAGTCAGCCCATAGAAAACTAAGACAATAAGCAGTGCAAAAGAAAACTTGCACTACAAAGAGAAGAAAACATAGGGCTCACCTGAGTTGCCACGAGATTCACATCACCATTTTCAAATGCTAGAATGCCTTTAGGTTCTATCCATTTCGGATGAGCTAGGCCATTTAGCTCAAGCTCTCCGCTAACAGCAAAATTCAGAATCAAAGGATAAACTATCCTCAACTCTGGTCCTAGAACAAGCTTCAAATCACTGAGGCGGATATCAACATTTGGTTTAATGTTCACTTGCTCCATTTCCTTTTCAACTTCAGATGAATTAACTGCCAAGGTGCAAAACAATGTAAACAAAACAGAGTTTGCAAAATAACAACATAAAATGTTGATTAGTTTATAGATGTGTGGAGGATAGCCCCGTTGTGCTTAATGTGGAGTTTATGGAGAGAGTGAAATGCTAGATGTTTTGAAGATCATGAGAAGACAAGGGAAGAGTTTCAGAACATCCTAGTCAAATTGCTTTTCAGTTGGACTGTGGCGTATAACATCTCTCAGTTTTATAACTTTTCTGAATTTGTGCATTTTTGTTCTTTTTTTACCATGTAAGGAGGACTTTCTTTGTATATATCCTGTGTATTAGGGTTTGCGCCCCTCTAAGCTCATCAATGAAATGAATTATTTATATAAAATAAAAGTATTCATTCAAAACCCATAAAAATAAATAACATAAAATTCTCAAAAATATCCCCAAAAATTTGATACTACAGCTATGTTTATTTCAAATCCATGAATTTAACCTCTGATATACATCAATATTAATTCTTAATTATTTGGTACAACATTGACCCAAACCATTCCAAGACATAACCAGAGCAGAAATATGAAAGAAAGAACACACAAGAATTTGAATTATAGCTAAGTTTAGCTTGGATACCTTTCAAATATGAACTTCCTACATTTCAATTAAATTAGGTAATTCCAATCAAAAGCCCAATTTTTATATGAAGGAGCAAACAGATCTAACATTTTTGACCAATCCTAGTTTGGATACAGAAAAAAAAAGCCGGTCATTAACATAAAAGTCTCACATATCACAGTGAAACTTATGACATACTAATGTATCACCTGAGGGTTGGGGGAATTTGGTCCATGACGTAGCAGGTTCTGAACTGAAAAACCGTGAAACATATCTTGAAGCAACTGAATGATTGACGCCACTACTAGAAAGCTGGGACTGATTCGATGCCAATCTATTAAAATGAGCAGCTCCACTACCCTTATCATGGGGTAGATATGCTTCTCCATGACTCAATTTAATATTCCCAGAAATGGTTGGTTGCAATATAGAACCAGTTATTTGCATCTGAGTGTCAACCTGACCACTGTAATTTCAGCAGGATGTTAGTTCTGTATGGGCAAGATGAATGGAGAAAAGCAGTAATAAAAAAATTCAAGAAAAAAAAAAAAACTACGGATTATAAGCTCAGCTTTGAACAAATAATCAAACATTCATAGAGGATAGAAATCTTATATCTATTTTTGTATAGTGACCACAAAACAAAAACCAACATATAGCCAGGAAAAATGTCACTAAATGTAAACATGAACAGAGGAACCACAGACGTATATACCCAAAATAAAGTTAACATCAATGCTACCAATGAGGTTAAACATATGCTCTGTGAAGGTCTTTATGTTAGAAATTACAGTTATTAACCTTAGAATATTCTTTGCCCGTACTTCCAGAACTTCACATTTCAAGTCAATTTTATCACCAAGGGATGCTTCACTGGTTCTGAGGGGCAGATTCCCTTTCACAAACAGCTTTCCCTTTCTGCTCACCCTACTATCCAATGACGTGATGCATAACCTATTTGATTTCACATGAACAGTGCCACCAAAGTTTGTGAGTGGTTTTCGGAGCACAGGTGAAGATATAGACGCCTTGTGGAATGATGCAGATCCATCGAGCACTGGTTGTTCAACTGTACCTCGCACCTATTTATTTGAAACATATCACAAACCTTAAGAAAGTAAAGTCTATCAAATTGCTTTAAAGTGCAATTTATACAAAATTTTTGTTTGCAAACATAAGCCTATAGATAAAATAAGCACATAGAGAGTGTATTTGACTTGGCCCACCTGGAGCATAATTTCAGCATTGCCATGAAGCCAATTAGCATAAGGAGATAAAGCTGTTAACAACATCATGCCTCCATCTTTAATATCAGCATCAACTCTAACTTCTCCTACATCTAAAATGTTCCAGTTTAAACCTTTAAGGCTTTCTGCTAACTGAGTATCCCAACCTTCTTCATTTCTATCTCTAGAAACTTTCTTTTCACTGGCTTCATCAGCAGACCCAGTACCCCTTTCTTTCAACCAAGCTGCTCCACTTTTATCTGTTTCAGCGTCTTCTTCAGAAAGGACAAAAGTAACAGGGACACTTCCTTGAATGTGCACATGACCATTTTGAATGATGGGTTCAAATTTTGCATTGAATAGAAAACGACTGGTCGAGGTCAGGGAAGCAACAATTTCAGCACGTCCAAGATCAATTCCGCCAATGGCACCATCAAGGAGCCTTACTTGCACATCGCATTCTGGTCTTGCGAGACTCCCTCTGAGATCTCCTTCCATGTGCAATATACCCCTAATTGGTGCTAACAATTGCCGCAAAGAATGAACAGCATCACTAGCTGAAGATTCAATGACCTGAACCAACGTAGGGACAAGACTAACAGGAAAATTTAAAACAGCGAAATGAAGATTGGTTTTAGGCCCTAACAAAGTCCCATCGGCATGGATTGTAGCATTATCATTCTGGATAAAAATTCTGTCTAGGCGCAAACCATCATCATTGCTGTATACACCACCTGCCAAAACACGCTGAGTTTTATAGGTTCCCCACTCCCAGTCTTCCCCATGAAAGTCAAATTCTGCCTGATAATACACAATAACAAATCAGATGACAGAATTCGAAGCTAAAGAAGTCCAGAAAACATTAATGAGAGCTATGAAATGACAATCTATCTTCCCCAGAAAATATAAATCATCATAGAACCCTTCTTTTTTTGGGGCAATGGTGCTGGAGAGTGTAAAAGAATGCATGAAAAGAGCTTCCAAAGGGAGCCACAGAGATCAAAGTGACCACCTTGGAACTTAAAACGATTTGCCAAGATACCTAAAGATCTAATGCTCTACAATGCATGCATGCATGAGGCAGAATGGTAAACTTCAGACATGTAAAAAGCGAAAACTGCAGAAACGTGCACGCACACACATATATGGATACACAAACCCACACATTCATGCAATGGAAATGCAGGGTAACAATGCCTGCAGATTAAAAGTCAGATTTACAAAGACAGAGCCCAAAAGAACGGAAAATTTTAACACATGTAATTTTCTTCAAGTTTGATAAGTATAACTAGGACTAGCAACTAATAACTACTCTGTACTAAATGAATAATATTTACAGAGGTTGTAAATAAGTAGTGTACAACAGGACCTCATTACTCCTAACGTAGGTTTTTTATGCACCCCCACATCTGATGGTCCAGAAGGTAATACATTTTTGGCAGTCTACATTTAACCATCGACTTCTTTCAAGAAATACACCTATGATATTTAAACAAGGATCTAAAGATATCTACCATTGTGTCCCCATTGCCTCCACCACTTGCATCAAGAGAGCCACGCCAGCGACCTTTAAGTTCAGCCAAACCTGGAAGACTTTCTTCGAGAATAACTTCATTTGATGAAGTGTAATATTCCCGAATAACCTGAAATGTTATAAAGCTGTTAAAACAATAAAAACATGAAATTTTGAGCCTCTGATATTTTGTATGCTGTTCATCTTGTTACCAATAAGATGGTAATAGAAAACATTCCATCAGGGCTTTATGAGCACCAAGCCAGAGGTATCAAGTATTGGAGCTTTTGATGAGAAGTGAATAAATGGTGTTTAATCAACATAGTACCTCAAGCAGTTCTTGAAGATTTTCAGCATATAATCCCACTGACTGCAAACTCTGAATAAATATGTCCTGCATACAGGTGTCATAGACATGCACAATCAGGATTCTCTCTCTTTTCACAAAACTATGATTTATAAAAAGAAAAACTACAACTGTCTTGGTGAAGGATCTTTTTTTTTTTAATAATTAATCGAGATATCATTAAAAGCGTAAAGCACACCAATGTATATAGGAAGGAAGTATACAAGAGAAGCCACCCATGTAGTAAGGGAAAACAAAAAAAAAAACAATCATGATAACTAATCACTAAAGGAGAAACATAAGCAGTTATCCAAAAATATAAAGTGTTGAAAAATAAAGATTTCAACTCTTCCAAAGTCCTCGCGCGGTCCTCAAAACAACTATCATTCATTTTCCTCCTCCATAGACACCACAAACAAGTGAAAGATATTAAAGAATTTAAAAAACGAAACACAAAAATGAGGAAAATGTCTTTATTTTGCCTTCGCTTTTTATTAATTTCAAGCAGATATATGCTACTAGGCTATGCCCAACACATTTAAGTGGAATACAACCTTTGATCTAGAACGAACAGCAGGATCCGTGATTCTTGAAAGAAGTCTGCCAAGTGGAAGCATCTCGGCAACCTCAGCTCTAGGAACTTCAAGCCTCATTCTCCACCTTCCCATAGAAGATATGACACTACCCAGATGCCCAGCCATTGCCCTTTTGAGCAAGCCACCCCCTTCCTTGCCAGCAGGGCTACGATCTCGGGTACCAGGCAAGACATATTCACCTTGAAGCTCATAAAGGCTATTGCTCAGTTCCAGAACAGTTTTCTCAACAGTGATCTAATCAACCAGTACATCATTAGACAGGTCATTCATAATGCCATAATTGTACAAATAAAATTACATAGATACCAGAGCTCGTAAAAAATGAAGATAACATAGTATGGTTTTATTGCAGCAACATACAGACATAACTTTGTTTCAGAACAAGTTTATCAACAATGTTGTAAAGAATATTGCAATATCTCCCAATGTAATTATTGTAAAACAATAGTAAGCATCTTATTTTTGGAAAAAGTACAAGTTCATCATAATTGACAATATAGAGATTTACTAGTGGCTATATAATCTAGAATAATTTTGAAGGTAATGGATGGAAAAGCATTTAAGATATCAACTGAGCTATAGACAACAAAAATAGCAAGGAGGTAGAGTATGTATTCTGTTTGGAAGGAAGTCAGCACAGTAGAACACAAATAGTACTGACCAATGCAATTTAGGCCTACTTTTCTAGTTTAAGAATTGAAATTGGGACCCGAGTTCGTTCCCCAGCAACGGCGTAAACAATTTTTTACTTATCAAAAAAAATAAAAGAATTGAAATTGGATAGACATCTCATATCAACCATGTGAACAACAGACTCCTTCCTTTGCTTGTTTTACTTCCTAGGATAGATATTGGAAAACAGATAGATATGTCAAATCTTAGTATCTTGTTTCACCTCTGTACAGTTTCTCTTTTGTAATTTTCCTCTATATAATATAATGGCATTTGCAAGGAAGGGGTTAATCCTATAAAGTATGATATTCAATACTATAAAATGCTAATAGTTGGAGAAGCTCAAGGTATGAGTAAGTGAGTCAAGAATATGTCCAGATTTTACAAAATTCTCAACCAATGAACGCATAAAAAAGGACAGATTCAAGACACAAACTATAGCTTAAGGACTCACAACATCCCCACTCCATCTAGCAGCCACATCCAAGGCTTCACCTAGCACACCGCTGAATTTTGGCCGAAGCACAGATAAGACTCCATGACCTCTTCTCTTCTGAAGATTAAGCTGAATTTCTGCCTGAAAATAAACTGCTGATTAAAAACTATTAAATATAAATAATCTTGAAGCTTCACCCAGATTATGATCCCAGTGAATAGCACAAGCAGAGATCATAAAGAATTTTCACCTCTACTAGCATTGGAAAGAAAATTCAGCATATCACCATTGACATAATTGCCAGAATGCATTAAAAAAAAGAAAAAAAAGAAAAAAGAAACTTCCAAAGAATTTCATTTTTTTGATATGTAAAAAGCCAATCTCATTAAAAGACTATGAACGAGGAAGAAAAAAGAAAAAAGAAAAAATGGTTCAATATAGCTCTTTCAGTTATTTTTCCCCATAATTACCAAGGAGAAGGATTAATGACTATGTTGCAAACAAGAAATTAAGAAAGCTTTCCAACAAAAGTCCTTTATCTTATCACTTGAAGATTTTAATTCCCTCTAAAGTTGCCTTCATACCATGGACAACAACATTGGACAAACAATCTCTCTATTGAACACCTGAGTACCTGACTGCTAGAAATGGGAAAAGTGTTTCTTCTATAAGTGGATCATCTCCTGCTGCAATTCTCTTTTTCATACAGCACTCACTTGAGCTTTTTGTCTTAAACAGATTATTGAGACCTCATAAACATCAATTTCCATTTTGTTTTAAAAAACTTATCAGGTCAGCTCCTCTTACCCCCTACATATGCTAACCATGTCAATATTGTCCTCCTTCCTACCCTTAACACCATTTTTTTTATAAGTAATAAGTCAATCTCATTAAAAGCGTAAGCCGCCCTTAAGTACACAGGAAGTATACAAAAGAACACTTAACTATGGGAAGCAAAACGAATAAGAAAGTCACTAAAACTAAGCGACGGAGGAGAAACAAATGCTGCCGTCTATAAATTCAAACCCCTTAACACCATTTACCTCGAAGTTACTTTCCACTTGGCACTAAATAAAGATCTTTACAAGATCCCTTTTAAGTTCAATGATATGAAATTACACCAAACAAATATCAGTAATTTCACCATGAGCCAAAACCATGGAAAATATTTTCAGCGCTTCAGCCAAACAATAGAGAACTAGTTATTTTCAGAAACTGTGTACATTCCGGTTGGGCCGGCAGAATCTCCGATGGCAGATCCGGTCTCAGAGATCTCAGCGAGAGTCTCTGATCCATTACGTTCCGGTTGTGTTGATGGTGCAAGCTCGCCGTGAGTGTCTATCCATATAACACCGGAATCTCAGATTCCGGCCTCTTCTTCTTCTTCTGTGATGGAGCGGCCCAGTGTTGTCCAAATAACGCTGAAATATCACCTTCCGGCTCTTCTTCTTCTTCTGCGATGGAGCGGCCCAGTGTCGAAGGAAATGTCAAAATGGCTTCTTCTATTGCATTGGCTCAACATAGTGATGGAGGGATACCTAAACCGTTGAAGAGCCTTCTTTGGCCTGGCTTTCTTAATTCTCTGCCGTCGGTTGCTTTGGGTTCGAGCAAGGTTGCTTCAAGTTTGGCCCCTTCTCATCCTGCTTCTACGGTTAGGGTCCCTGGTGCAGTCTAGAGTATTGGGTTGGCTCTGAGAGGGCTTCCAAGGCCGGAGGATCCCCTAGATATTGTGACTGAAAGGCTTCGGGCTTTTGTTTTGAGGCTGCTATCTGTGATGTCCTATAAACCTATGCAGCGCTATAGCCGTAAGTTGAGGGATAGCAGGTTTTTGAAGATAGACGATAGCTTGATCGTTGAGGCTGTGTCGTCGTTCTGTGCCCCGTTTGGCTCTTCTGATGCAGGAAAAGATCTGGTTGGTCCATCTTCGGGGTTAATGGATAGTTAAGAAGGAGATTTTTCTAAACCTTTGGGTGATTCTCTTCCTGCAACCCATTTGGACTGGGCTTCAATAGATTTGATGAGGGAGTCGCGTGAGGGGTTGAATGTCACCTTTGAGGTTACTCCCAGAAGGTGAAGGGTAAAAGGGAACTTAAAAATTTAAAATGTTCCATCAAATACAATGCTAAAGGTACTTCTACTAGGCGGGGGAAAAGCAAGCCTCTTGTTTTCTAGCTTTGTGTGCCTCGTGAGTCTTGGGCTTTGCTGTTTTATGGGTTTTGGGCTTGAGGGCTTGCTGGGTGTTGGGTTTATAGGTTTGAAGGTTTTCTTGTGTTTGGAGCCTCTTGTGCATATTGTCTGTGTACTTAAGGACGCCTTACGCTTTTAATAAATTTTCTTACTTATAAAAAAAAAAAAAAAATTCTAACAGAAAATGTTTTATATCAAAAGAAATGACTCCTAAATATGGAATATTTATGAATGGCGGGTTCACCTCATAATGCTCGAATGCACATTAAAGACTATCAAAGAGCAGAATTGGAGACAGAGAACAATGGAGTCAAATTGCTACTTACCATTGGCCAAAAAAAGAAAAGAAAAAGAAACGAAGACTGCTTACTCTTTGTATTGTTCCCCGCAATGAAGCCAGCTCCAGTTCATCAAGTGGCAACTGACGTATCTACAACCAGCTCACACGCAGTCATGAAAAATAAATAACTTATATTCTCAAACTATTGCTACTTTTATAAATAAGAAAACATAGAGAAATAAAAACTAAATTACTATAAAAGGAACAAAACGAAAGGTACCTCCAAGTTAGCAGAATGTAGTGATCGAAAACAAACATTAGCCTTTAGTTGTCCCTTTTGAAGGGAAAAAGAGAGTAATTTTCCATTTTGCGGATTATCTTCACTACTAGGGTGCAGTGGCTCTACAACCTCCACTGTGAGGCTTTCATCTGGCCTACCTGTGGCATCCAACTGCATTACCAGATAGAGCTAAGATTTGAGTATAACCTAGTAAGTAAAGCAGGACCAGATAAAAATATGAAGAATTGAAGCAGTAGAACCATCATGATAATACAGTCTCCAGATCCATTAGGCGTAGATCCATCCAGATAAACCAGCTCATGGGCGGCTCAAGCCTTAGGCGACTGAGGCCGCCAATTAATGATTATATAATGTACTTTTTTTAAAAAAAAATTTAAGGCCTTAATATCGTAAAAAAAAAAAAGAAAAAAAGTTTAAGGCTCTCCAGATCCATCAGGGGTAGAACCATCCGTCAGGCTGACCTCTGCCATCAGCATATTCCATATAGGCAAATTAATAAATCAGTCTTACTAAGCACAACATAGATCACAGTTCTTACTTAAATCAATTATTAAAATTTATTCCATTGCAAACCCATTCCCAAGTGCAAGTGCAAGGAGAAGAGAAGAAGAGCTGCTTATTATGCCACTCTTTTGTGACTACGCGTATAATTAACCCATCCAAAAGTACTGGCAACCAAAATAATCAGATACTCCTAAATTTGAGCAGACACTTAAGCTGCTGCACGCTGAAATATTATAGTATATTGTTGTCTTCAGTCCATGAAAAACTACAAATTAGAGAGAGAGAGAGAGAGCATTCATAGAATCAGATACCACTTTATATAATATTTATCTAATACTTTTGCACAAAGATTTAATATTCTTGCCGGTCTAGGCAGATATGTGAAACATCATATACTTCAGGCTGTTAAATATGTTTGGATTCTGAAAATCATAAAATTTCCACGACCTGGGTGTTAAAAAAAAGGACTGGCCAAAACATTATGAAAATAGGGCCAGTTAAGGCTACTTGATATTCCACCATTGAACAACACAAGTGCTGCTCGCCAGATATCGCCCACAATGGAACAAAACTACTTGATTCATTTTTGGAAAAATGGAATTTGTACAACTATATTAATTATTTGAGGTTTTCACGTTCTTCATGTTGAGGATTATGCCCTAAATCCCAAAAGTTTTTTGTTGACATTAGAGTTTGCAATGAATAAAATGTTAAATCACCGCTTGTCCCAAAAGCTTAAGTTGATAGGAATATTATTTAATCAATACTTTAACATTTTTCCTCCCGTGTGGACTCAAACTCTCTTTTAATAGGTGAAGCCCAACACTTTGAATATTTAATTGAAATGAGAGATAAATGACAGAGTCAAGGTTCGAACTCAGGACCTTTGACTCTGATACATGTTAAATCACCACTCGTTCCAAAAACTTAAGTTAATAAGAATAAATAAATTTAATCATTTAATCAATACTTTAACATAAAAGTTATTATTCACTGATTAAATTTTGAGCATATGTCATATGATCTTTTGCATGTTCAATATGTTTATCCCACATGCGAAAAAGTTCTAAGATTATATTGAATATGGTCTATGAATGTGAGCAAAGATTATATGTCACACAAGGTCTTGGTCTATAACCCTTGTAGGCTAAAATATATTTTGTTTGCAGTCAGTAATGGAACTGGGCATTTCATTAATGAAGACTGTTACATATCAATTTATATAATTTACCTTAATCAGGTGAAGAAGAGGCTTCAAGTTGATGTGTAGGTGTGTAAGGTGATACGTACTGAATAGACCACTAGAGTTGTCTTTCCGTAAAAATTCTATCTTTGGAAATGACAAGAACTCCCATACTACTTATGAAATTGAATCTAAATCTTAAGAGGAATGTGGACTCAAATAGAAAGTAGAGATCACTTTGATGCATTAAAGAGTAAGACCTTAAATGCGGTCAACATCTTCTGTGCATTGGCTGATCACATGTAGTATTGTGAGGAAGCTTCGCTCAAGAAGGAATCCAAGTCCTTTTAATTGGAAAAGGATAAGCAATTGTCCCTTGAATATGATTTTATAAGTGTTTATTCTCAGTCTTTGGCTATAACATTTTGGTAAGGAGAATTTCAAAATATTTACTTGTGAAATAAGTACTCACAGGTAGAGTAACTAAGTTAAAATCTGGTATGCAAGGAATAAGAAGTACAAAATTAGAGTGACAGTATTACAGTTTTAATTCTGCTGCGGAGAATTTCACAGAGGAATCAAACTCAACTTAAGTGAGTCAAAGGAATTAATGGATTTAATCAAGAATAAACTGGAGTGCAGTTACAATTGTTTAGTGGAATCAATTGTAATTAAATATTGACTTGTAATAGTCGGAGATTATTTTAGCCAATTTTATTCTTCCCTTTAGGTTCCTCACCAAGCTATTGTAAATTAACCACAGTCAAATTTTTATTTATTGGACAAATTGTTTTAATTTATTAAAACAGTGCCAAGAAAAAACTGTACAAAAATTGCTAAAGAGGTTAGTGAGGTAGCTGGGCTTGGGATTAAATTCAAGCCCAACTGCAGTGTAAGTGACGCATAGGCTAGGAGAATATTTGTGATGGCCCATTGGGTTCGCGGCACCTCGTAAGGCTACCGCCCCTACGATTGTCCATCCATTACTAGTATTGTCCGCTTTGGGCCGTTAGGTTCGCGATGTTTGGTCTCGTAGGCTACCCAGCTCCACCGGCCTTACGATTCCCCTCACGGCTTTGCTCCATTCCCCTTAGGGCTAGACGTGTCCCCCATGGTTCGAACTTGGGAACCTTAAGTCCCAACATTGGCAACTATGAGTAACCATTGAGCTAGCGGTTACTCATGGTTGCGGATGTTGGGACTTAAGATTCCCAAGTTCCTTTTATTGATGGCCCGTTGGGTTCGCGGCACCTCGTAAGGCTACTGGCCCTACGATTGTCCATCCATTACTCGTATTGTCCGCTTTGGGCCGTTAGGTTCGCGATGTCTGGTCCTGTAGGAATGGTTACTCATGGTTGCGAATGTTGGGACTTAAGGTTCCCAAGTTCGAACCATGGGGGACGCGTCTAGCCCTAAGGGGAATGGAGCAAAGTAGTGAGGAAAATCGTAAGGCCGGTGGAGCTGGGTAGCCTACGGGACCAGACATCACAAACCTAACGGCCCAAAGCAGACAATACAAGTAATGGATGGACAATCATAAGGCCGGTAGCCTTACGAGGTGCCGCGAGCCCAACGGGCCATCACAATATTCCTTGGCCTCGTGCATTTTTTCTAGAAGGTGGAGGCTAGGGTTTTAACCCTAGCTCTCCACCTCCTTGGTGTTGCCCCACATGGACTATTTTACTACCTCTCTAAGTTTTTTGAAGGATATAAATAGAAGTGCGTGAAAGCTCTTGCAAAATACCAATTCAAACAGTTCTTTAGTTTTTACTAAAAACTAATGTTCTTGTAAAATAACACTAAAAGAACAAGTTTAATATTTTGAAGAACTAGAAAAAGCACACTCTTAGTTATTTCTAGTAATTGGTGAGAAGATCTAAAGGTCTCAAATCCATGAGGTAACAGTTTTTCTGAGGAGCAAGGAGCAAGAGAAGTTTGCTCATAAGCCAAGGAGTGGCCCTAATCTCCAAGTAAGTAATTCTGTTCTTGCAGTTTAATTTTAATAGCATAGTTATTCGCATATTCTTCTTAAAGTTCGATCTTGGCTAAGGAATTTTTATTTTCCACTGCAGATTATTGTTTTACAACTTATATTCCCAGCACCTCATGACATACAGCAAAACCATTGGACTTTCAAAGTTAAATAGCTATTAATTTCTGACAGAAAGTCAAGAACCTCTTTCAGAAGATAACCTTGTTCATGATAAATTACTGGTGCAAGTGAGAATGCAATGAAACATATTTGAACAAACAAAATTACCATCTGAAACTCAATTTTTACAAATAACTTGCATAGGAGTTGAAATTTCTTCACATTACCTTGATAGACTCACGTGAAATGCTCAACTGTCCAGCCAACTGAGGTGCTAGCATCAATTGATTCAGCTTGAGACCTGTGATTGAAACCTCACCAACAAGACTATCTGTTTTTCCTTTATCTGACATTTCCACAAGTTGCTTATTCTTTTCAAAACCAAAATTTTGATCGTTAGTAATACTAGAAGGCTTTAAAACCTTCCCCTGAAACTTGATCCTTCCAGTTGCTTTCAAATGCATAGGTCTTGGAGAGTCAAAAGGATAAGAAGATATCCAATTGAAAAATTCAAAACCACGCATTCTTAAATCCAACTCAACTCCATCAACAACAAATGGCATGACACTCTTTGCACCACACACTCTGTTGAGCAAGTATTCATCAAGATAAGACGTTTGAATTTTTGTGCACAATTCAAAAGCAACAGAAGAAGAATTCACAGTGATGTAATCATGTGAAATTATGATATGTCCTCGAGCATCGCTAAAGGAACCTTCAGCTTTTGGAGCAATCCATTTAATGTCAAACTTCCTACATTCAAAAATAACACTGCATAAGCCAACATGAAGAACAATTGGACATCCAAAATAATAAAAATTAGGCTAAACTATGATTTTGTCCCTCTAAGTTTAGATTTGTTGTCAATTTGATCCCTAAAGTTTCAATTTTAGCAAAGTCAACCCTGAAGTTGGAATCATTATCAATTTGATCCTTTTGTCTATGTTCATTAGATAATCACTGTTAAATGTGTTGTTGATGCAAAAGCCAATAATAAAAAAAAAATTAAAAAAAAAAAAAAGAGAAAAAACAAAAGAACAAAGATGAAGCCAGAGGAATTTGATGATAAGAGATCTAAGATGGAGAAAGAGAGTCAATCAAACAAAAAAAAAGATGGAGAGAGACAGAGTGAGAGAGATTGATGCAAATCTAGCTTTCATGAATTTCATGATTCCTAGGTGTTTTCTTGTTCTTTTCTCTCCTTCTACCCATGTGTTTTCTTTTGTATACTCCTTGTGTACTTGAGTAGCATTTTTTGCTTTTAATGAGAATTCGATTACTTATAAAAAAAAATGAATTTCATGATTCCTAGTTAACATCACAAGTTTTCTTCTTATCATTAACTTTATCAACAGTGGTCCTTATTAACGAGATGTTTGACAATGACATATCGACTGTATGCTTGACCGCTGAAGAGCCTTCTTCGACGAGGCTTTCTTAATTCTCTGCCGTCGAGTGCTTTGGGTTCGTGTGCTTCAGGTTTGGCCCCTTCTGTTTCTACAGTTAGGGTCCCTGGTTCTGTCTTATGCATTGGGTTGGCTCCGGGTGGGTTTCCAAGGCAGGAGCTGGCTCCGGGTGGGCTTCAGTCTCCGGGTTTTGTGGCTGAAACGCATTGGGCTTCTGTTTGGAGGTCGCTGCTAGTGATGTCCTATAAGCCCATGCAGCGCTATAGCCGTAAGTTGAGGGAAAGCAGGTTTTTGAAGATGGACGAAAGCATGATCGTTGAGGCCGTGTATTCGTTCGGTGTCCCGGCTGTTTTTTCTGGTGTGGGGAAAGTTGGAGCTTCTCTTCCTAGGGAGGTTACTCCTCGGAAGGTGAAGGGTAGAAGGGAGCTTAAAAATTTAGAATGCTCCATCAAGTACGAGGCTAAGGGTGCTTCCACTAGGAGGGGGAGAGGCAAGCCTATGTCTCATTAGTATTGGGTGTTGCTGTTTTGCGGGTTTCAGGTTTGAGAGTTGTGGTTTTGAGGGCTTGAGGGTTGCGGGTTTGAGGGTTCCCCGTGTTTGGGCCTCTTGTGTATACTGCCTGTGTACTTAGGGGCGTCTTACGCTTTTTTTTAATAAATTTTCTTACTTATCAAAAAAAAAAATGAATTGTAAATATTTCTCCCCGAGTATTGAAAACCCAAGCTTAAACTTAGTTTCTCTCCTTTAGCTTTCTCTCAATCTCTCCCAATTTGTTAGGTACATGAAATAAAAGAAGAAATACAAATGTGTTTTTTTATAAGTAAAAGTAGTAATAATAAAAAGACAAATGTTAAAGTGAAGAAAAAGAGAGAAGATGAAGTAATAACACCTGTAAAAAGGACCCATTTCCACTTTTCAGTAATTCATTTTCTTTTCTTTTTTTTCTTACCCAAAGCTATTCCTCCTGAATCTTCTCTGCTCCATCCTCACTCATCTCTATGTTCTCCCACCCACGTTCTTTGTATTTTCTCTATCTGCTCTTCATAATGAACCTTGAAACCCCAAGCCCTCCTTTCCCTCTATTTTTTCATGTACTTTTTCTTTTCAAACCCACTTACAACTAAAAGCAAAAACTCCAATCCTAAAAATAGAAACTCAAACCCATAGAATCAAGTACAAAACCCTGGAAATTGTTGAGGTGGCAAGAAGGTGACAATTTGGACAATCATGAAGATGAAGATGACCCATGTATTGCCTCTGCAGCACCGACAGCAGTTCTAGAGAGGAAGAGTCCTCCGGGCTTGGAGAGTTTCAGCGAGATCAGTGAGAATGGGGTGGTGTTGGAGGATGAGAGGGCTTGATTTCTTCGTGGCTGTGATCAGTGGGTGATGAAGATCATCATCACATCTCCATCATTGAATTTCTCTGGCTTCATCTTCCTTCTCTTTTTATCTATTTTTTCGTTGATTTTTTGCATCAACAACACATTTAATGATTATTATTTACCAGAGATTGACAAAAGGATCAAGTTGACAATGATTCCGAACTTTAGGGTTGACATTGCTAAGATTGAAATAATAAGAATCAAATCAACAACAAAACCAAATTTAGAGGAACCCAATTGTAGATGAGCCTAAAATTAAGCAGAAGGAACTTATAAGCAATAACACAAGCAAAACTTAATCAACAACAAAAAAGGATTCTAAGAATCTTACGGTCTCAAAAGAGATCCAGACAATTTCGTTTCTCCATTTAAATCCCCTAATTTGAGTGACATCATATGAAGATATCCAGGTATATACCGATGCATGATTTTATCAAAGGACAAATTTCCAGAGAAATTCACATCTACTGCTGCATCATCCACCTCACCCTGCAAAAATGAAGTTTTCTACATCAAGATGAAGAAAAACATTACTCAAATAAGTCATCACCACAGATTTCAAAACAAGAATTTCCTATAAGCTAGTCAGCCACCCTAACTAAAGTTATGACACTACACTTTACACCCATATCTTTTAGGACTAATTAAGAAATGACTGCCATCCATAACATGTTACAATGAGAACATAAAGAACTAAGATAAATCCCACTACAAAAGGCTTCTCTCTTGACACCCCTAAGAAGGGAAAGTTGAACTGGCTTGCCAACCAATTACCACTTTAGAAATGATGGCAAATAAATAAAAGCCATGGAACCGGAAAATGGCAGGATCGCGAGGAAGCAACTATGTCTCTATACGCAATCAATTCAGGAAAGGGACTTGCATTTATTAATCACAAGCAAGAGATAGGCTATTTCATAAGCAGTTAGATACCTCTGGGCAGATCCATGCATTCCCTGCGCCTCGAATTTCACCTCCATCGACAAGGCTAGCTCTAATTCCATACAAGTCAGCAACCTATCACATGCAAAGTAAATTTACAGGATATATTATCGTACTTAAAGAGAATAACAAGTCACCCTTCATTTTCTACACATGCTTGGTATTCCCAATGGAACTTACACAGTTGTCCGTGTTAAAAGTGAAATTGGCTGATAAATATGAAAGTGGAACACGGTCAAAAGCTGCCACCGCGCCAGCTTCTTTACTTTTTAACATCGCTTCAGATGCACACGATTCAGGGAAATCAGAAATTGAATGAGATATCTTCCTAGAAACCATTCCACTTCCCACGAATATTGGAGCATCCAGTGGGCCTTGACAGTTAAATACAGCAGTTACTGAACCAGCCAACTGCAGTTGAAACAGAAAGAAAATGGACATGAACATAAAGATGAATGGGTAGGATGAATTTGTATACCTGTATTTTTTGCAAGTTTAACAAGAACGAGAGAGAAAAAAAAAAAAAAAAAAAAAAAGGTAGAACTTACTAGAAATACGTGGAATGATGCACCCAGCACTTAAGTTCAACGAAAAGAAAAACAAAAAGACCCTCTATAATATTGAACATACATTTTTTTTAGCGAGACAATATTCAGCACTCTTAGAATGGACAAAATCTACCAAAAGAGAAATAACACAGTACATGTACACCCTATCTTTAGGCATCAGCACTTTTAGATATTAAGAGTCAGATGCAATCTCAAGTCACACATACCGGGAACAATAGAGGCTTCATCTTGAAAGTTTTCATCAGGGCATTTACTTCAACGCAAGGAACCTAGACATAAAAGTACACAGAATATTAGTTGGATGCAACATTAATGAGGAAAAGAGAGAACAAATGAGCTATTTAAAGCTACCAGTTGAAGCTCAAAGCAATGCCTTGATTTGGGAGTACGAGTCTGCCACAATGAGATGGTTCATGGATATGAACCTTTTAACCTAAATATACCCTCATTGATATGACACGGACAGGAGGAGAACCACCATATATCCACTGCTAGACACATATATGTATCACACAAGCAAAAAGTACACATGTATGGGCCCTTCATTTTTTTTTTTTTTTTTGGCTTATGATGCGGTGTGTTTAGCAGCAACAGCCACATTGATACCAAATCTCATTAAAATAAGCAGATCAAACAACTTCCAAACTCTTGATGGCATCTGCAGCGGCAAAACAGCCAACAGAAAATATGCCTGTTAACATTTAGGTTTTTTTTTTTTTGATAAATAATGTATATTCATTCAAAGCACAAAGGGACGCAACCTTAGAACCTCTAAATTATAGAAAAAGATGAACATAATTTTTAAAACTCAGACAAATTAGAAATAAACAAACTATTCCATACCACTCTCCATGTGTACAAGAATTATAACATCATCTGCTTCGTCTCTAGCAATTCAGACTCACAATCTTCAAAGCTCCATGTATTCCACTCTCTAAAGACACCACACTAAACACAAAGAAGCCAGCCTCCATATTTTCAAAGCATTACGGTTTCCTAATTGTCCCCTCCAACTTTTCAACAATTTGCTCACCTTTCGAAGCATAACCCAAGCAACACCAAACAACTAAAGAAGTGCACTCTACAACTTTGTTGCAACCTCACAATGAAGGAGTAGATGATCTATAGACTCCCCACATTTTTTACACATACAACACCACTCCACCACAATAATGTTCATCTTTCGTAAATTATCCAAAGTTAAGATTTTTTCTAAAGACGTTGTCCACACAAAGAGCATCACTCTCAAGGGAGCCTTAACTTTCCAAATACTCTTCCAAGGAAAAGTGGGCCTTACAGGATTGGATAAAATCTAATAGTAAGACTTAACTTCAAATGATTTCCTTTGAGATGGAATCCAACAGATTGTATCCTTGCCTCCATGACTTACTTTTTGAGAATAGAGCAACTCAAAGAACCCAAGAACCACTTCCACCTCCCAATCATGCACAAGTCTAGTAAAAATAATATTCCAATGAATATATTTGACCACTTCACCAAATGAAACATAACTCATCACCAATACCCCCATAAAGAAAGTCCCTTTGAAGTTTTTCCAGTCGATTGCCACTCCTACTGGAATAGGGAAAATGGACAAATAACACATCGGTAAATTAAAAAGAGTATTTTTTATCAAAGTTAAACAGTGCCCTCACTAAAAAAAAACCTAGATTGGCAGATTCTATGGCAAAACGCTGCGTTGAACACATGACATTGGGTTTAAAAAAGGGAAAAATGTAAAATCAGTCCCTATTGTTGGCCTAAATTATAAATCGTTCCCTATGGTATTAAAGTGTACTAAGAGGTCTTGTCGTATGCCAAAAAAACAATTTAGTCCCTGAAGTCAAATTCCATGAAAATATTTGACAAATTTCATTAAGATGTTGGTTTTGGCCATTCCATCCCAAACTCTGTTGCTTACACCTAGTTAATGAGTGGTGGCACGTACAGGCGCGTGTCGCTAGTTTGATCTCTTGGGTTGGTGTTGCTGAGATCGATAGGCTCTGGGCTCAAGGTGTTCTCCGGCTGGTGTGTTCCTGGGCTGTGTTTTGGTCAAAGCAGGTGGAAGAAGCGCTTAGGTTCCCACGATGTAGTGGGTCGCGGAGATAGCCGTGTGGGTGGCCGTCCGGGAGCCGTAGTTCTGTGAATGGGGTTGGAGAGCCGATTCTTCGTCGAGGCCAAAACCTTTGTCTTTTCGGCGGTGGAAAGGAAATCGGAGCTGCGGGTGGAGGAAAGACGGAAAGGTTTTTCTGGGACTGTTCGTTTGGGATTTTTAAGCGTCACTTGGTTGATCGCGAAGGTAGAAGAGGTGATTAGGAACCCAGGGGATGAGGAGTTTGTCAAATCTTTCAGGGAAGAGTCGAAGGCGATTATTCTTCGGAGAGGAGAGAATAAGGCTGGGCGGTTCTTGGAAGTGGCCGTTTATGCTGAGGGAGGCCGGAGAGGGTTGGTCATGTTTCCTGAGGGCCGTGGAGGGCAGGGTTGGAGTAGGTCTTTCTTGAAGCGCTGTGTGGGTCTCAGTCTTCGGACAAGGGGGGTTCGATCGGCGGTTCTGTTGGCGGTAAGGGAGCGGTGAGGCGTTTTGGCGATGGCATGGCTCCGTCGTTAGCGTAGGTGGTTCGCTCGGCGGGTCATTCTACGGCTTTGTCGGAGAAACAGTTGGCTTCTACTATTTCGTCGAGTGATTTGGATCTTCTTCCTTCGGGGACGCCGGAGAAGCAGTCGGAGCTGAGGTCGGCGATCAATTGTTTTGAATTGGAGACGGTGGTCTTCGATTCCTGTGCGGTTGACAGGCCTACAGATCGAGTATGCGGCGCGCGTGGCTCGGTGCGCGATTCTGTCGATGGCTGGCGGTGGATCATTTCTTCAGAGATTTGGGCCGGGCTTTTGGGCGTTTGAAGAAAGGCTGGCAGGCATGGGGTTTGGGCTTGAAGCCCATTTTGGGGCGTTTGAAGAAAGGCTGGCTGGCGCTGGGTTTGGGCTTGAAGCCCATTTTGGGTCCATTAGGTTTTAAAATGCCTAAGGCCTTTAAGCCCTTAAAGTCACATTCTTTGAGGCCTTCGATGGATATCCTGGATCCGAGAAAGGGCACTAATGCGGGTCGTGGAGGTCATCGTCTCTCAGCTCGGAGGAGGAAGCCGCTGAAGGTAACGACGACCCAGCCTCTTGACAGGTCGACTTTAACGTCGGCTCTGGCGACCGGTTCTGAGACCGCGCAGTTTTTCGTTGTGGGTAGTGGGTCACCGAAGGTTTCTGGAGCGGACCCGGTTTTGAGGGGGTGTCTGATTCCTTTTGCTCCTTCGGAGGAGGCAGCGCTGATAGTGAGGAACCTTCCGGCGGCTGGTTCTCCCCAGAAGCCGACCAAGCTTTTGCACTTCTACAACCGCAAGCACAAGGTCAAGCGTGCCTCGAAGATGGATATGGGTCAGTTTGCGGGTGACCTGATAAGCATCGCCCCTGGTGCTGTGCCGCTGGTGGGTGGTCAGAGCTCGGTTTCTGGCAGGTCTTCCGGGTTGTTCTCGGCTTTTGAGTCCTGTGGGTTTACGGGCTCCAAGGAGGTGGTTTTACGGGCTCCAGTGGCTTCACGGGCTCCTGCAAACGAGGCCGGTAAGTCCTTGGTTCATTCTTCTTCGGCGAAGGGTATGCTCCGACGAGGCTTTCTCATGCCTCGCCCCTGTGGCGGGGTTTCACGTCGGTCTCCCGAGCCTGGGCAATCTTCTGCTGTCGGTTTCACTTCGGAGGCTGGGCAATCTTCTGGGATATCTTCTAAGAGGTGTAAAGTGCTTAGGGAAGTTTTTGAACTACCGTGGAACATCTCAGAGGATGGGGATGAGGTTGAGGATGGGGTCTTGGAGGCTAATGGATACCCTGAGGCTGTGGCTGATGCGTTGGCGATCGCTCCACTTTTGGGTATCTCGTGTGGGGAAGATGAGAAAGGCTTCCTCGATCTGTTGAGCAACATCGAGGAGGGTCATATGCGGGAGGGTGTGTTTGCGGACGAAAGGGGCTCTGTTTTAAAATCAAAGGGTTGGAGGGAACGGAAAAATTTAGAATGTTCCCTTAACTTTGATGTTGAAAGTATTAGGTCCGGCCGGGTTAAAAATAGGTCGTGTTTGCGGGTTTAGGGGATTTTTGTTGTTGTGGGGGCTTGGGGTTTACTTTCTTTTTTCATGCTTTTCTGTTTAGGTTTCCTCTTGTATATTTCTAGTGTACTTAGGGGCGCCTTACGCTTTTTATAAAATTTCTGCTTACTTATCAAAAAAAAATTTCATTAAGAGTCACGTTAGCACCAATAAAATCATGACACGTCATTCTTAATAAAAAAATATAAAAATATAAATCTATAAAAAAAAAAAAAATTAAAAACGAATAGAAGTGGGGGGTGGCTGCCGCCCCTATTCTTTTTTTTTTTAATTGTTTTAATTTTTTTTTAGTTTTATATATTTATATTTTTGCGTTTCCAAAATTTGTTTTTTCTTGTATATTTTGGACCATCCAATTTGTTTGGTTAAATGTAAACCGTTCAATGATAATGGTTGGTTACAGCTGTAAGGCATAACTCACGTGGAATAATATCGTGTTTAGAATGTCCATGACAGCACAAGGATTCAACGATTGTCAATGAATCATCAAATAATTTCTTTTAATCAACGGCCAGGATGGATCATTGGGTGACATGAAGCTGAGCTCATGTAATTGCGCGTGGAGAAGAAACAATTTGAAGCACATCACGCAAACACTTCTGCCTTGGGAAGAGCACGTCTCCTTGGGAAGTCCATTTCTACCTTGGGAAGACCAAGTTGCATCGTCAATTCAATTCTCCGGTTTACCCAAATTCTTCCCAAATTTTTTTTTTTTATAAATAATTCATATCATATCATATAAAGGCGCAAGGGGCGCAACCCTAGTACACAGGAAGTATACAAGGAAAAGTCCCACTAAAGGCTAAAAGAAATGCAAAAATCCGCAAAATGCGAAAAACTAGGCAATTTTTTCCCAAATTCTTCCCAAATAACCTTTGGTCTTCTCCATAGTGCAAGTATGCAACTACAACTCTACAAGAAAGTGTCTGCCGGCAGAGCACCCATGGGCCATGAGATTGTTCTTCTTCTTTTTTTTTTCTAAACTTCTTTATTTTTTTTTTCTCATGCATGGGCATTCTTCTTTTTAATTTTTTGTCTTAGTCGTTCAAAGGTGTTGAGTCATTTTCTTCTTCTTCTACTTCTTCTTCTTCTTCTTCCTCTACTTTCTTTTTTTTTCCTCATGCATGGGCGTTCTTTTTTTTTTTTTTAGATTTTCATAAACAAGCCCTAATCAAGCCGAGCTGCCCAAATAAGGCTCGAAAAGGCTTTTTAAACCCGATCCCAGGCTCGAATCAGACTTTTCCAAAAATATTTACTTGAGCTCGAGTCAAGTCGAGCCTGTCAAATACCTGGCTCGACTCGACATGGCATTTTTTACGAGCTCGAGCTCGAGCTAGGTTATGTTTTAGTGAGCTGAACTCGGACAAGGATTTTTGAGCCCGGCTCAAGCTTGAGCAGCTTATTTAGAGGTCTCCTTAAACGAGCCAGTCCTAAAATTTCAAAACTCGGCCCGACTCGACTCAATTACAGCCCTATGAGAGACCATCCACCGTTGGTCGGCACCTATATTGTTCATAACACAACTATTTATAGAAGTTCATATATGATCATTCATTACTCCTGAATCAGCAATCAAATACCACATTCGTTTACCTAAGCTTGTGATGAGACTAAAGCCATGACTCTACGCGTGAGAATGGCATTAGAGGTGTATCATTGCAATTTTGTTTGTTTTAGTTCATCTGAGTTGAGAGATGGGATACTTGGGATTTTTCTACTTGGAAGCTAAATCATTTGAGATTTGTTCTAAAATTGGTGTTGGTGGCGCAAATTTAGCAGAGAGAAGTAGAGGAACTTTCAGAGCAGTGGTCCTGTGAAGGCTGAGCGTAGGATGGCTGAGGAATTCGATGGAGGAGCTGCTAAAAGGAGGGGAGTTGAGCGAGTTTGTAGGACCTACCGAGTGGGCAATACAGTGTATATTTTGCAGCAGCGAGGCAAAATCATGGCAGATTCTTGGAAATATCGAAATATCCATTGCTAGCAATACTATTAAGGGAAGAAAATAGAAATAGAAAAATGCTCAACATATAACAAGACAATGCCAAAACTCAAAAGGCACTTATATATACAAATCTGGATTTGACTAGATTCTAGTTAACTGCATGGAATTTTGCACTGGTATTGACATAAACTCAATCCAATAATTTGAGATAAAATATATTATCTCAATTAATCTATAACAGACCATTATGGCAATGAGAACCTCCATTACCTTTTAATCCTTATATCTAGTTAAATTGTCAGGTATCCTAAAAGTTAAAACTAACACGAAAATGTGAATTTAATTATTTAATTAATGTTTTAACACTACCTCTCACATCTAGGGTTAGACTCCCCCTTAATAAATGAACTCCACATATTGAATATTTAACGGAAAAGAGAGGTTATAGAGTCAAGGTTCGAAATTAAGACTATTGTTCTCATATCATATTAATCATTAATTATTCCTAAAAACTTCAACCGGTGGAAGAATGTAAATTTAATTATCTAATTAATATTTAACAATGGTTTTGTTTTTTTTGATAAGTTAATTAATATTTAACAATGGTAAATCAGTTTATATAAAATTACAAAGTTTCATGGGACGAGATCTGACAAAATTAAAAATAAAACAAACTAGATGCAATTGTAGGTTCAGGTTACAAAGGGATGTATTGACCACCAAAAAGGTATAACATTACGGTTTCATTTCAGTATAAAATCTGCAGCATCTAGCTATTGATCCCAGCAAATTGCTACACATCTATTGAAACTACTTATTTTCTGAAACCTAAGTACTAAAACACATACCAAGCCTAGAGGTATAGTAAATATAAGAATTACCTGACACATTAGATGAAACTCTCCTTCCTCAGGATGAATGCCAAAATCTCCAGAAGCTTCTAAAGGCACATTGCCAAACCAGCCGCTTCCATTGTGTACAAATATTCGTTGACCACGGAAACATAAACTTGCTGAAATGTCCTGCATTGGAGACATGTACAATACATCATAATATGTTAAAACTTGCAAAAAGAATTAGTTTTCAAATTCATATGCAGTACAATGGTATCAAATACAATGAGTATAAGCTTGAAGCATGGCATGGGATGGACAATCATAACGACAACTGTGAAGCAACTAAATCTGGTCAAACTTAGATGGAAACAAAAATAAAGAAAATGAATGTGCTGTTGAAGCATAGTAGGAAGATGATAAACAACTTAACAAAGATTACTAGGACTGGGTTAGAAGAGCAGTAGATCCATTTATTTATTAAACCCAAGGCCATTTGTCTTTTATCCCAGCACCAACTGTATATCTACATGAGCTTCCTCTAGTTTCTGTATTACCTAAACTGCACCAGCTATAAATGATACAGTCATTGGTCTTCATTGAAAATATCAAACGCATCTTAGCCAATTTCATCTCATTGTCCTAGATCAGAGCACTTATGGGGTATCTGTTGAAATCCAAAAAAAATTCTTGCTCTAACCTTAATATAAAGAGAGATCTGAATCTAAAGCATAATTTCAAACCAAAAATCAAGCCTAAAATAGAAACAATCTAAATTACCAAACAAGAACAATGAAAAAACAATTGCCATTGAAATGCCCATTCCTAAATAAGAAAACCTTTTAAATCCATGTAGAATCTAAACCTGAGCCCAAGAGTATTTGGAAGAGTATAGCTCCTACTATAGTGTCCTTGCCAGTAAAGATGTCACTCTTTTCCCTTGGAAGAGTATTTGGAAGATGAAGGTCCCCTTGAGGGCTGCCTTCTTTGCTTGGTCGAAAGCTTTAGTGAATTTGTACTATGGACAATTTCAAAAAGCAGCATGTCATTGTGATAGGTGTTGTATGTGCAAAAAGAATGAGGAGTTCATGGATCATCTTCTCTTCCATTGTGAAGTCACTTGCGCCTTATGAAATGTCTTTTCAATCGTTTTGAGTTGTCTTGAGTTATGCCTAGTAGTGTAGCTAACTTGTTTGCTTATTGATGGATAGGTGGGAGATCTCGAAGTGCTGCTGTGTGGAAGATGGTGCCTCCTGTCTCTGGTAGTGTCTTTGGAGAAAAAAAAATGACAGAAGTTTTGAAGACCGTGAGAGATCTTCTATGGAGCTTGAGTTTTTTTTTTTTTTACTCTTTTTACTTGGACAGCTGCGTTTGTAGTTCCTTAGAAGCTTAGTTTTCATAATTCTCTTGTTCTTTTTTCTCCTCCTACTTAGGTGTTTTCTCTTGCATATTCCTTGTGTACTTGAGTAGCACTTTCTGCTTTTAATGATAATTCAATTACTTATCAAAAAACAAAAAGAGTAGTCAAATACTCTTCCACGCAAGGGGAATGCCACAATCTCAAATCCAGCTATTACCAAACCAAGTACCACAAAAAGGGAAGTTTAACACTAAAAATGGCTGAACAATTTAATCAGAGAAGCAAAAGTTAATATATAAAAGTAATCAGAGAAGCAAAAATGCCAGGATACTGACAGTTTTTTTTTTTTTCTTCTATGGACTGCAAAAATCTTATCTTCCAGCCCAAAAAATGGAGGAAAATCTCTTTTGATAGCTCAATCACAGTAAAAACCATGCCCATTCTGCCTAAAAATCTCTTCAGGTGATCAAGAGACCCGCCCTTTTTCAGTATATGAGATTTGGACAAAAGTATATCATCTCATTTAAACATCCTCGTTAGAATTTCTCCAAATTTAAAAACGCATATGAAATGAAGTAACCCAGAGTATCCTAAAAAGTTTACTGCCAAGTACAAATCCACAGGCACTCTTGAAGAACCACACTTTTTTTTTTTTTAACAAATAATGTATATTCAAAACAAAGCGCAGAGGGACGCAACCCTAGTATACAGGAAGTATACAAGAGAACCTCTAACTCAAAGAAAAAGAAGAACAAAAATCTAAAAACTCAGAGAAAGGAGATACATGCGCAGTATTCCAAGCCACTCTCCATATATACAATGTTTGCAACATCTATGACACCTCCCCTTCCTTGTCAATCTAAATGATTGGCCTCCCTTCACTTCATAATTCACCAAGCACACCAACCTCTTTAATTCACGAGTTCCTCTAGTCCCTGATTTACCACTCAAATCATTAACAATGCCCGCCCCACAGTGAGCTCAAGTAGCCTCAATGTCGGTGAACAAAGCCAATAGTTTATCCTTAAGCCCATCACAAGATAAATGCACGACATGAAAGAAATCCATAACCCTCTCCACCACCCAGTCTCAAGACACCAAATGAGGCCCTTCCTATTGACCCAAAACCGCCAATGGTTGAATATCCATCATCTTGCTTCCCCCTCTCCCATTTTCTGTACAAGTCACCACTGCCAGTGCATCATCACTAGAGGTGGCAATTTTTTACACGACCTGTGAACCCTACACGAACCCGCACAAAGTTATAGGGTTTGGGTTTATGTTAATCGGGTTCAAGTCATAAACGGATCATGATCCGTTTAGTAATCAGGTCAAATAGGTCAACCCGCAAGTGACTCGTCTGACCCATTTATTTTTTATTTTTTAATGTTAACTTAAACATAAAAACCTAAACCTAAAGTTCATTGTTCTCTTGTCTCTCATCTCACAACCGCTCAGCTCTCTACTTCTCTCTCTCTCGATCTCCCTCTCTCTCTCTCTCACTGCTTCTCCGTTGTTAATCCCCGGTGGTACCTCTCTCTCTCTCTCCGTCTCAACGTCTCCAACACGTCTCGGTCTCTCCGCCACTCATCTCCAGCGTCTTCGGCACTCTCTCGGTCTCTCCGCCATCTCAAATGTCTTTCTGAGACTACATCCCTCTCTCTGTCACGATCGTATGGGCCTTCCTATTGTCCACATGCCTCTCTCTCTCACATCCTCTCTCTGGCTCTCTCTCGTCTCTCCGTCGTTTCAGTCTTCCAAATTTGGCTAATTTGCTTAATTCGGGTCGGTCAGGTTAGTTAAACCCGACCAGGACAACACGACCTGTCAACTAAACGAGTTGACAGGTCGTGTCGTGTTAACCTATTAAAATCGCGGGTTGTATTCAGGTTTACCCTTCACAGGTTGGTGGGTCAAACGGGTCAACCCGAACTCGACACACCTACCCATTTTGCCAACCCTGATTCATCACCCCCATCCTCCTTACCCGCCAGTTCCTCTCCTATCTGATCATTGGTAATGTCTATCTCCGATTCTGTGCCAAACTCCTCACTCGTGGCCTCCGAAAAATCAGACAAAGGCACATTTTGGACGTCAACTGTCAGACTGGCAGAGACTACATCGGGAAGACCCACACTATCAATGTCAAAAGCTACAACTATAATGGCAAAATACAACCAGCACTTAAAAGCTGTTATGGCACCACATCTAAAAAGTACACTTAATCTCACCAAATGGCTTGTATTTCCTGATATTTATAAAAGTGTCAATTTAGGTTCATGGGGTCATAATTTTGTTTCAGAAAAGATATAGTGCTTCATGCCACAACATCAATAAACTGAACATCACCTACAAGCACCCATGAAAGTCCTACGCACCAACAGTTCACCTAAAAATCAAATCAACAATAGCATAAAATACGTAGATCACCTTGACTTAAACCATAGTATGCGAGATTCGTATAATAAGATACCTATGTCAAGACCCAAGAACATCGCAAATACAGTTGTCTCGCTAACAAGCAACAAAGAGATACTAAAAATATGATATACTGGAACTTTTCAAAAGCATCTCTGACAAGAAGAGGCAGGCATTTGACAACAACAGAAATTAGGACACACCGAAAATGATGATGGAGCATCAAATATGTGAAAGGCCAATCCCGTCACATCAAGTTGCCCATGAAGATTAGGAAACAATTCTCCTCTTGACATGCACAAGTGAACCTGAAATCAGAGCAAGTACATGTGATCCATAGTTTCCCAAATTAGACCAGAATATGGGATAAAATGCAATCTTTGTCATTAAATGAATCACCAACTATATCAACTTTATTGAGAAAGTGAATAAGGTAACCAAACAAATATCCTCGTGAAAGTAAAACTAAATTTTCTCTTTCCTGTTACCTAATAAATAATAGATGGCCAAATAACAAGTTCAAGTTATCTAACATCTTAGTACTCATCAAGGAAGATAATTATGAATCTCTACAGCGTATGCAGTACCATCCAGTAAGAATTTACATGTTTCTTAAACAATGTGATGATTTAATCCTACCAAAATTTGAACTAATAAACTGAAATGGGAATTAGCTCATGCAGGCTATCTCATAATAACTATTCTATCTCTAAAAGAGAAGAGATGAACTATAGTGGCTGGCTACTTATTAAGAAGAAAAAAGGTCCAAAAATCTCAGGTTCAAAATAACCAAAATAAAGCTTATATTCCCTCTGGTCCAACAACAAATGGAGCGATTTCTTTTTTGAGCTGTCTAAAAATATATGAAAGTTTCAGAAAATGAAAGCATTTATCCATTTAATTCCCATATTACCCTTAAATTTTAACCCACCTTTCTTGACCCATCTAAAGGCTTTAGGAAGACTGTTATGTTTCTTTTTGTTCTTTTCACTAAAATGTGTGTTGTTTTCAAATTCTCATCTATTATAGAACATAGGGAATAATGCTTAGCTTTAGTAGACTTCAGTTGTCCGAGAGACAGACTACTTATTTAGCATATACATACTTTAAAACATCTCACTCAAATTAAAATCAAACAAGAAATTGGCGCTTGATCTTTTGAAAATGCTAATTTTCTTTGCAAGAAAGAATCTTTTTTTTTTATTATTGAGTTGAGACAGTCATTTTCAGCTCCAAAGGGTGTCTCCCCATGGTAGCCCCATTATATGGTATTGGAAAGTGGAACAATCACCCCATCAAACCCCTAAAAGCATGCCTTTGAGAAGCAAGCATGTGAAGACAAGATTCCCCATCGTTTCTCTTTGAGTAAAACCCAAAAACCACTTGGGAGCATTAAAAGAGCTTCAACAAATTTTCTCAACATACTAAAGTCCAAATTAAGGGGAAAATTAGAAAACCCATAACAAAAGAATGCCAAAGCAGCTGTTAGAATTTAGAATGGGATACATGTAAAGAGTTCTAATACAGATACCATAAGAGGTCTAAATTTGACATATATCCTCATTTGATATTGGAACATGTAAAGGAGAAGAATTAGAATAAAGTTAGAGAAGCACCTCGCCGCTTGCCCTTCCTTTAGACCAGAAGATTGGAATCTCTAAAATCCTTTCAAAAAGCTGCACAAAAAGACAAACAGGACACAAGGCACATAAACAAACCATTCAACCAAAAGGCATACAGCAGAGTGTTGGCAGTTTTGACTACATTGTATACCTTACCGGAGCAAAGAGGTTGGCAATTTTTAAATTGGCATGCCATTTCTGCTCAAGAGTATCAACAAAAACATCTGCGGACAACCAGCCACCATCTTCAGACAATACATCCGATTTCCACATCATACAGTTGCCACTCAGTTGTACGTGCACACAACCATAGTGATTTTGAAACTTCACATGTCCATTGACGTTCTCCATCTCTCTATATGTAATCATAAGTGCTTCAATTATTGCAGAATTTTGTTATTATACATAATCAATTTCATTTCATTTTCTACCAGACGATATCATCCATAAGCACTTCTCTTCTAATCAGGCTACAAATACACTCAAATGAACCATGATTCTAAGTTCAAAAATTAAATTCAGAAATTGCAATCATTAAATATCTAGGCCTTCCATTGGGAGCTTCGTTTGAGGCCAAATTCATATGGGATGGCATTATTGAGAAGATTGAGTGTTTTTTGGCTAGATGGAAGAGGATGTATTTGTCAAATGCTGAGAGGCGGACCTTGATTAAAAGTACTTTATCTAATCTGCCTACTTACTTCATGTTTCTTTTTCCCCTCTCGGTTGGTGTTGCCAACCACATAGAGAAGTTGCAGTGTGACTTTTTATGGGGTGGTATTGGTGATGAGTTCAAATTCCATTTTGTTAACTAGTCTAAAGTGTGTTCTCTGATCTTTGAAGGAGGATTGGGGTCCGTAATTTACTTTTTTCAACCGAGCTCTTTATCTTCATGAGAGATAGGCCTTTTGGAGAGTGGATGTGGATTCTCAATATGGCAACGCGTGATGTGGGTGGTGTTCAAAAGAGGTCAATGAGTCATATGGGGTGGGGCTTTAGAAGAATATCAAGAGGGGCTGAGGGGAGTTTTCTACTCATACTAGATTTGAGGTCGATGATAGCTCCAAAATTAGATTTTGACATAATGTGTGGTGTAGGGAGCATGCCCTCAAGGCAAATTTTCCGGATTTGTTCAGTTTGGCCCGTTGTAAGAATGCTTTTGAGGTATAGATCATTTCGAATTTTCTAGTGACTCTCATCAGTGGAATATTCGTTTTCTCAAAGCGACTCACGAATAGGAGGTGGATTTCTTTACCTCATTATTCAAATTGTTGTACTCCTATAGATTGAGACAAAGAGGTGAAGATAAGCTTTGTAGGGTACCTTCCAAGAGAGGCTTGTTTTATGTTTAATCATACTACAATGCCCTGTCCCCCATGATTACACTCATTTTCATTGGAGGAATATTGGGTGGAATAAGGCTCCCTTGAGAGTAGTGTTCTTTGCTTGGTCGCCTGTCTTAGGGAAGATACTAACTATGAATAATCTTAGAAAACAACATGTCATTGTGGTTGATTGATGTTGTATGTGTAAGAAGAGTGGAGAATCATTACTCCATTGTGAAACGGCAAGTGCCCTATAGAATACCATATTCAGCCTTGTTGGGTTGGCTTGGGTTATGCCTACTCAAGTGATAGACATTTTCGCTTCCTCGAAAGGGCATTTTCGTAGGCTTTGGAACGCCACCAAGTGGAAGATGTTCCGTCTTACCTTATGTGGTGTCTTTAGAGGGAAAGAAATTATTCAAACTTTAAAAATCGTGAACAGACAGTGGCAGAATTAAAGGATTTTTATTTAAGACTCTTTATCACTGGACAACTGCATTTGACATAAATTGTAACCCCCCGGTCTCATATTGAGAAAATGAGTAGCTCACATAGAGTAAACAATTTATAAAAACACTCATAGGTACTAACTCCCACATTACTTACTTACTAAGTTAAACTGGGCTTTATAAGTAATTCTAAGAAAGCTCCAAAACTAACTAGTCTTTTTGGGGTGATGGTGCAGATGTGACTAGCATTTTTTCTTAGGTCATTACAAATGCTATCAGAACCACCTAGTAATGACATGTGGTACTATCAATACCTCATGACATGGCCCTAACAAGGATGTCAGGGGTTTAAGGAAGAGTTTGTAAAACCCAGGTCCCATATTGGGAAGATGAGTAGCCCATATAGAATGAGCGGTTTATAAAGACACTAATGGATCCTAAGTCTCACATTGATAACTTACTAGGTGAAGCTAGACTTTATAAGTGATTCTAAAGAAGTTTCAAATTAACTAATCCTTTAGAAGTAATAACGCAAATGTGGCTAGCGTTTTTCTTTGGGTTATTACATAAATATTTCTAGTTTCCATAGTTTTCTTGATCATTTTTCTTCTTCTAGCTAAGTGTTTCTCTTGTACTTATATTGCGCTTTTTAATAAATTGCATTTACTTATGAAAAACAAAACAAAAAACAAAAAAATTCACCCAAGTTCCATATACAACCACCAAAGGAAGATTGTACAAGTTTAAAACCCATAATAAACTATTTTGGTGCTAGGAACAATCAATACATACACACGCACGCACGCACACCCACATGTATACATATGGCAACAAATTATCAAGAAGCAATCTGCACAACCCCACATGACCAAATAGCACTAATTATTTCAATGCCCATTTGGAAATATTGTAACACCTCACCAGTTTTTGACATCTATAAATATGAGAGGCACAATGAGTTTGTTGTTTGCTTAATGTAAAGCAGATATTAATAGGTTTAGGTCAATCTGTGGGACATGTGCCTCTTAATAAAACCTACCAAAGCCAAGAAAAATGTCTGAATTAAAGCGTCCAACAACTGTTCCTGTCAATTCTAAATCATTTAAAAGACATTTGATTACAAGGGCCAAGCTGTAAGAAAATTCTATAATTTATTGTGCTCTCCCAATTTATAACTTATTTCATCAATCTCTTATTACATCAAAGGCCAAGGCCAAAGACCATCTGGACTTAAGTGCTAAAACATTTGGAACTGATTTTAACTATAAATTGGTGTTTTGGGTTCTTCCTTTGTTGGGTTTTTTTTAGTTTGGTAATCCTTGTGTATACTCCCACTGTACGTCGGGACGCCTTACGCTTTTTAATGATATTTTCTTCTTACCTATCAAAAAAAAAACTATAAATGATCACAAATAGGTTGCAGCTGGATCTTTTGGCCAGCATGATAACACACGCAGACCTTCATCACCCAAATTGGTTCATTAGTAAGAGACATGTTTTCTTGTCATCCATCTAAAATGAGAACCACATATTTGATCCAATTAGAAACTTTTACCATGTTATTCAGCTTGGCCAATGCAATGATTATCAGTATTCTAACAAACATGACTATTCTAGCTTTCAGCTAACACGTAAATTAGTTCCAAATATCAGTTGATTAAAGCTTCTCATTTTCCTTTTCCTTTTTTTTACAAAATTCATAACTTCCCATGTTTTTGTACTAGAATGTTCATGTAGGGCCACTGATTAAAACAGTCTGACCAGGAATCAGCCTCTTAAGAATTCAATGGAAATAATGAAAATACAAGGAATTGTGTTAAATAAAGGCAGAGCACAAAGCACCAGTATAAATTGTTTAGTGACCTAAGCCAGTGAAAAGGTAATCTTACATTTGAGAACAAATTAGTCATTAATACAATAGAAGTGGCCCTCACCTAGGTTCCCTGTCACCATATGCAAGTAGCATCAGCGTTCCGCCTTTGAAATGGACAGAATCCAGTGTAACAGGAAGCATCTTCTGAATTCCTTCATTCTGCACAACATCTAACCCATCATCAAGTTCTGCAACAATATCTTCCACTTTAAGACCCATGCCTGACTTCAGAGTTCTCAAGGGACCAATGAGAAGATAAGTTAACAGCTCCCCCACATTCTTAGGGAAAGATGGCAAACATGATTTTAGACTTAGGGGCCAAATGGGAACAGGAAGGTACTTTGAAAGCCAAGGCTCAAGCTTTCCCAAAGAAGAAGTTTCAGATGTATGACCTCTTTGACTCCCGAACATCTCATCATGAACACATAAATCTTCATTTTTAACATTCCAATTATCAGTGTTAGCAGCTCCTGCAACACCTCCTGCAACATCTCCGATTGATGGCAAATTGTCACTGATTTCCTGATCTCTTATAGTCGTAGGAGATAGATTGTGAACAAAATTGTCATTTTTACCTACAGTACGGTCCTTGATTCCAGAATCTCCAGATTGGTTTGCACTCTGAGTATCAACTGTCAAAATTTCTTCACCACCTCCCATCATATCAGTGTCAGCATGACTATCAATCTCACTTTTCACCAAAAGTGTGTCGAGGTTCATAACATCACAATCTCGAGATGACTCTGGAAGTTCAGCAGACTTCCCATGTGATAGACCCTGGAAGTATGCAGCCGCTGCTAATGCACTGCGCTCAAGAATTCTTCTTTTGGCAGAAACACCAGATGCAGAAATGTCAATTCCATTAGCCTTCCTCTTGAATTTGTGCTTTTTAGGCCCTTTTATCACTCTAGACCAGAATTTAAGCCCTAAACCAGGAATCTTTATACCAAATGATTTCTCCAAATCTGCATGCTTCATATCATAATCAACTCCTGTGTCCATGCAATGATGATCCCTCCAGTGCATGTTCTCATCCATGCATAAGAAAGACTTGGAGTCCGTTAATTCTGTTGAATGAATTGCATCCTTTTTCAAAGCATCAACTTCGGATGCACTCGGACTTTTCTCAGAAACAATGTAACCCATTTTTGCAGCTGCACTAGCTGCATCATCCCTTTCCCTTTCCCAGCAAGTAGCTGCTTCCTCTCTAGCAACCCTCCTAGTTTTTGTACGATAATCAATCCCTTCTTCAGTTGAGAGGTGCCTCTGTAGACCACCTTCAGATGAGGGTATCCCTAACCAACTGTAATCCTTCTTTTGCACAACAAAGAGACTTGGGTGGGACAAAAGCAGATCAACTACAATCTTTCCCCTTCTCAGACTTGCAAAAGGAAGAACACGAAGTTTCACAGTGGGGACCTCACCACAAGTAAACTCTTCTTTATGAGGTCCGATTGAACATGACTCCAACGTAATGCTCAACGGTGAAATCCTTCGGACCTTACCAAAATCAAGCTCACGCTGAATATGTTCACTGAGTGCTGAACAAACAGAGGGCAAAAGCTTGGTTTCTATAAAATCCCTGGCTTTTGTTTGCCCATACCATACCAATAGGCATACCCCAGATATCACAGCCACAAACACAGAGCATCTAACTAAAAGTAACCCCTCTTCCCACAAGGGGCTCAATGACCTAATTAGCGCCTTGCTTCGAGAAAACGGCTCTTTAACACATTCCACCTTCAACCCATTTTTTGACCTAAGGGCTCTCCTCAATAACTCTACATTTTGCCCAAAAACATTCGAAAACCTAATCACCTGAGCTATCCAAGGATCCTGTTTTGCACATGTACACCTGCGAAAGGCCCTTTTCGCAGGCTGTCCTCTACTGCCCAGATAAACAAACTTTCCTCTGTTTCTATCATTTGAAGAGCCACCAAGCGAAGTCCCCAGAAATGGGCAATGGAGTTCTACACTCATTATCACCCTTTAAATATACAACTCCACCAAACGGCGACTCATCGGTCGGGGACCAAGAACCAGCTCTCAGTCCCCCCTAAACATTTCAGAAAATCACAAAGTGGCCAAGCATCAAATCCCTAACAAAGTAGCAAACCACTTCCAGTTAAACCTTACACAAGGAAAAATACTAAGCAATAATAACGTAAATGATTGCCAAGAAAATTGACAAAACAAAACGAAAATAAAACTACAAAAACATTGAATTATAAACCTTACGTAGCTCTTGAACGTTAAAGAACCTCTCAACTTTTATTAACACTCACACACACACACAAAAAAAGGCACAAGAACAATGAAAACATATTCCAAACCGTTTCTTTTATGAGCAGCCAAACAAGTGTAAACGAAAAAAAAAACAATATTGGCCTGAAAACGTTGCATAAATATGTACATTTACGAATGCGTAGAATGGAAAATGAAATCGGAGGATTTGGAGGAGAAGATTAGAACCTGAAACGACAGAATTGAGCATTTTGCCGAAGAAGGTGAAAGAAAAGGGGAAAAATAGTGGGTATTTTAATGCTTGTAATGGTGGGTTTTTGTTTGCTATTCCTTCTGGGACTGTCTTTGCTTTTTGTAAATATTTGGCCTTTGTGTTTTGCTTGAAATTTCCGGTGGTTCCGTAATGGGAATATCGGATGATTCGGATCTGGTCTCGTTGACGAAAATGCCACTGGGAGAATCTTTGAAATGACGAGAATGACCTTATCTTCACACATACACAGTAGTTTAAAACTACAGCACACATACTGTAAAAAGAAAATGAAAGGGTGAGAATTAACCAAGTTTTTTTAAACTAAACGTCGTTTTTGTTTTTTTTAAGAAAACCAAATATCGCACTGTTTGTTCAAGATTTTCTTCGCGGCACTGCACTGTCTTCTTCTCAATCCAAAATTTCTTCCAATTTGCTTTCTCCAAAGAGAAAATCTTTAACAGAAAAACAGTATAGAATCCAATAAAAAAAATTTAAAAAAAAAAAAACGCAGAGCTTCAAGGGGGGGGAGGAGACGAAGGCTAGAGAAGAAAGAGTTTCAAGGTTGTTTTTCAGAGATAGAAAAAGAAATAGGTTATCTAAAATCTGCAAAACTTCTTTATTATTGTCAGTCTGGACTCTGCACCAAAGAAATGCACTTTCCCTACCCCACACAAACGGCATCAAGTCCACCTCTCACAAATAACTTTAAAAAAACGAAGTTTGGTTTAAAAAAAGCTTGTTAATTCAGCTATCGGTAATTAGGGTTGGTAATTTTTTACACGATTCTCAAACTCGACATGAACTTAACATAAATTTAAAGGGTTAAAATTGAAGAGTTTAACCAGTCTAATTAAATGGGTTAGATTAAAGTTAACCTATATAGTCTTATACGTATATAATATGACCTGAATTTAACACACGGTATAATGACAAACAATTTTTGACATAACCCGCGAACCCAACACGAATCAAATACAAAATTAGAGAATTATGGTTGAAGAATTTAATTCGTTTAATTAAATAGGTCGGATTAGGTTTAACCTATATAATCTTATACTTATGACTCGACACGACACAAATTCAACACGCAAATACAAATTGCTACCCCTATTAGTAATGAGCTGGTCTGTTTTTAGTAAGTTCTTGATTGCATAATTTAATAAAACCAAAAAATGAAACTTTTCGAAACACTTTCTTTTTCTATGTCATGGGGACTATTGCTTGCTTCTAATCACCATTCACCTGGACTTAGATACCCCTTCCAATTTTGATGTACCCATCAGATCTGAAATGGCAGTAGCAGCTGCAATGCTACTCAAATGGAAATATTATTTAGGCTTTTTCTTAGCGTTTTCCCATCGTTGGATGTTAACGTAGGAGAAGCTCATGCAGTCCCGTTGGCAATCAATTTGGCTAAATCATATGACTGCAATCAATTCTCTTTGTTTAGAAGGAAATTCTCTCATTATAATTCTGCTATCAAAAAAGCCAAGATTTTTTCTGATTTGAACTTTGCTTCCATCATTGAACATTCAACAGCAACTCCAATTTTTTAAAAGTTGGACCGCTTTGAAGACCTTACAAAGTATTAGGCCGCTTCCCACAAAATTTTGTAAACCATTCACAATTACTCTCCTTTTCTTTTTTTTATTCGGATTAATAGTCGAAAAGACCCAAGTGTATAATTTCTCCCAATAAAAAACAAAAACCCTAGCAATTTCTTTAGGACTTAATTAATTCATTGAGTAATAATACAAATCACCCTCTATGTCTACTTTGTATCAACCAAAAGTGATGTGACTTTTAAAATCACCATTAGATCAAAAGTCAATAATCATCGATAATAAATTTAATGGTAATTTCAAAAGCCACATCACTTTTGGTTAACACAAGGTAGAAATGAAGGATGACATATATAATTACCCTAATCCATTTGGATCTAAATGCACATGAAGTAGTTGCTCAAAGAAAATTGCATGTGGAGTTGAGTATATTAACAGCGAATAACTGAAACAGGGAACTATCCCTTCGACAATCCCCCTCAAAGCACACCACCAGGTTGCTTATAATACACAATGCTGTGCCAAAATATTTTCTGCATAAGCCACAGAAAATACTTACTGCAGCCCATTTGTTCATGTATCATTCGAGTTTTGTTAAAAGGGATGAATGTTCACGCCACCAAAATGTTGAATTCCAATTCTCATGGATTACTGTTTCAGAAAGAAGTAGCATAAGATTCCAAAGAAACTATAATAATTTTTCAGTGCCAAAGATTCCATAAGATCAGAACAGTAACCAAAAAAAAGAAAAGGATCATGGGAAGAAATAACTACAAAAATACAGAGCTATCAAGTTGAACTACTTTCCAGTTTCCAAGGAAGAATACTCGATGACCAAAACTGTCAAAATGAAATGTCCCACGATAATTGACCAACCATAAGATCCAAAAAGCCAGAAAGACACCTCCTTCAGTCCACGGAAATACAACTAAAAGTCATCTTTCACAAAACCAGAGCCAAGTTTATTTCGTACTTTCATCTGAACATCAAGAGATGCGTATTCCTATATAGATGTTGAAGAAAGGTCTGCCAACAAAAACATGGTTTACCGCACTGGCTGCTGGTTGTAATGGTTCTTCTCTTTCTTCTTTGCCGCAGCAAGTCTTGCACTCCTTGCAGCAGCCTCTTGAGCAGCAGCTTTTGCAGCAGCATCCATTCCCGTACTAGATTTCTTCTTCTTCATGGATGCCATCTTCTTTAGTCGCTCCTTCACATCAACAGCAGGTGCATCATCCTCTGTCTGCTCAGTACCAGCAGCTTCATCTGGCCCATTGGTCACTTCTGAGTTGGGCTGATCCTGGGCTTCTTTCACCTCCTTGGAAGTTTTATCCTTCTTTTTCTTCTTCTTGGCGCTTTTGGACTCTGAAGAGGCATTTTCCTTCTTTTCTCCATCTGCATTAGCCTCCCCATCTTTCTTCTCTTGTGAAGCACCTAAAGATGCAAGTCAAGAAATTCATTTGTTTAGACAAGATGTAAACATTATTTGTTCATAAGAAAGGATAACCAAATGCTTATGGGCTGATATACATCTTAGAATGCATAATTATCATCACACCAAAAAATAATAACTACTATCAAAAAATCAAAAGCTACCATGAGGGGCAACTCCCATGATAATACAAGATTCTAATAAACCTAAGTATTCATATCTCAAACATTTTGTATCTCAGAAACTGGTCCTGAAATTACGGAATAAATGTTGTCATTCAAGGACCAGGATATGACAACCGACCCTAAGCTTCAAAGGTTGTGGTTCACCATGCATCCACACATATGTTTGTATCTCAGAAACTGGTCCTGAAATTACGGAATAAATGTTGTCATTCAAGGACCAGGATATGACAACCGACCCTAAGCTTCAAAGGTTGTGGTTCACCATGCATCCACACATGCGCATGTGTGCATCTGCCGCTATGTGCTTCTGTGTGTGCGCGCGCGCAAGGTTGTATGTGAGAGAGAGACACATCTATTGCACAACCCTAGAAAAGACTGTTCGAATCTTGGAACAAGATAATTCATGATTCAGCTTTTTATAGTTTCTTAAACCTCAAGTTAAAAAGGCCAAAAAAAGAAAAAGTGCAGAGTGGAAATGCAGAACAAACGTTGCACTTTTAAGCAGGAAACTAAAATAGGCATACAATTAAAGAGCATTAGACGGAGTTTCATTAACAGATAATAGGCCAATTTACCGCGTGACTCATCTTGACCATTGCTCTCATTCTGGGTAACTCCAAAATCAGCCAAAAGGGCCTCAAGTTCTGCAAGCTCCTTCTTCTTTTTTTCCTTTTTCGAAAGCTGCCTCTCCACCTCCTTAGGTGGCTCAGAAACTTCAGGAGATTTCTTCACCACTGGTTCAGGGTGCACTGGAACCTCTGGTTCATGGTCATGCTCATCCTCTACATCATCATCGCCTTCATCAAGAATATCTTCTTCACTCTCAGTTTCCTGTAATCATAGAGAGGCAAGCATTTTATAATTTCAGAACAGAAAACAACACTAATTTTCATCAGCAATTCCCATTTTTATAGAATGAGTTTATTTGCAGTAGCATCAGCAGTCATTTGAAAAATAAGTTGATTCTATAAAGAGAAAAGCTAAATCTTACCACTACAGACAGCAAAAGAAAAACAAAAAACAAAATTCCCTGAAAGTTCATGTCATGACCCATTCAGCACAGCTATCATGAAGCCTTTAAATTTCTTTATGTCTAGCAATTGATCCCAAATCACATGAAGCAATATATTAAGGCAGCCTGACATTACCGCAATTGAAAGTTAAGAAATGCACTACTCCCACTACAACACCCAAGAGGAAGCGATAGAGTTTTATTTCTCTTGCACGAAACAATAATATGCAACATTCATTTGCAATGGAAGATATTTCAGACTTAATAATTGTTTGTGCAATTAATTTACATTTACAAAACTATATCAGAAAGTTGTACAACTCACAAAGATGGGAACACACTATATACCATCAGAAATTATTGAATGCATTCCAGCACCAAAAGAAAAGGGTAAACAACGTGATACCATTATAACCACCCTCTAACTGCCACTAACCCCACCATCAAAAAGCAAGGGAGAAAACACTAATTCTGACTGTGCTTCTACTGTAAGTAGATAATTCCAATCAAACCACTTCCATCAGTCACTTGTAAGACCATGTGGCTATACTTTAATCCACTTGTCTAAGTCACCAAAATCGCTTCAATCTAGCAGTTCACTGATACTGATTAGGCCATTCCTTCGAAACAAACTACAATATAAGGCATTCTCTTCTACAATCTATTGCTGACATATCTTGTAAACAATATTTTATGACCATCCATCAACTGTAATCTTTTTGCTAAAGTGTTCAGAATTCCATAGAACTCGGTACATCATCAACTATGGTCTTTCTCATGCATGCCTTCATAACCACGTGTTCACACAAGTCGAAAAGGATTATAACCTTATTCCCACTAAATAAATGTAAAACAAAACGTTGTTAACATGAAAATAGCATAAATATGAGAGAGCACACAACCAAAACATATTTAAAATTTACTGCTCGCATAAGCCTCTTAACCAGCCCACAAATAGCT
Source organism: Betula pendula (assembly GCA_900184695.1). NCBI lineage: Eukaryota > Viridiplantae > Streptophyta > Magnoliopsida > Fagales > Betulaceae > Betula > Betula pendula. The sequence goes on along the minus strand of FXXK01000119.1, from coordinate 349,243 downwards.
CACTCCTGCAACGATAATAAAAAGATACATTCACACATACACCATTTTGAGAAACATAAAACCGTAGTTGTTAAGATTGCAGAATGCGTATCATATCGGAGCAGAAGTGATAAATATCGTGCCTTTGTACTATGGCCACAGGTCTCATGCGATACAAAGGACATATTGTGTGATACAGTTATTGCAATACAATATCATGTACACATGATTCCTATTCTACATAAGATCCAACAAGGTCTTATGAATCTGAGTCAGACCTAGACAGAGCCGAAAGTCAAGTCACTTTTTTTCAGAAACTCTTTTGGCTTCTTGAAGTAAGCTATTTTTTCCCATACCTTTTTCTCATTTTCTTGGGCAAGACGCACATACATTAATCCACAAAACAGTAGCTCTTGGAGCTCCCCCAACTCTGATGGCTTGTAAGATGATGAGGATAATATCAGCTTTGACTTTGAAAATAGAGTGCTTTTGATATTTTCATTAAGAAATATCTATTTTATGTCTAGTACTCCATATAACATGAATTGTGGACATTTTTGCAATGCAAATTTCTTTAAAGTCTGGCGACTTTAGAAAGGCAAATCTACTTATCAAAACTTCATAATAAATAGATTTTTGTGTTTCAACGATTCAAACCTCAATCTTGTCATACATCTTTTGACTTGTATACCACAAGTGAGAGCTTCCCCTTCTGAGCTTCACCCCTAATATAGTTACATAAAATTCAATGAATTGATTTATGCCTTCATTTCGAAATATGCAGACATTATTCTTCATAAATTTTCACATGGGTTTCTGTATCTTGTAATACTCGATACAATTTTTAGATTTTCTGGCCATTCAGTTAGGTTCCAAGCATAATCCCATCACCCACTTCATCCATTCATAGCTACGAGGCAGCCCCTCATTTCAAAATTCAGGTATGGAGCTCACGACACAATACGCTAGACGAAAAACCTTTGAGATTGATTCAGGATTTGACAAGTACGCATAAAACTGCGACCAACCCACGAAGCATTCTTACAAAATTTATGAAACAACAGCACACAAAAAGTAAAATATTAAGGTATTGACGCAGAGGATCCATATCATCATCATCAGGCAACAAAATCAAATTTTGAAGGCATTAAAAGAACAATAAATATAGAGCTACAATCACCCACTCATACAAATAGAGCAACAAAAGCAAATAAAACGCCCCCACCTCTAAGTGGCTGTCCTGCCCTTTACTCTGCTGCTGCTCCTCCTCCGCCGCGGCCCAGGCTGCCTGCGGCGGGGCGGCAGTGGCATAGTAGTCTTCATCGTCTTCGTCGTCCACGTCGGCCCAGGACTTGGCATTCAACGGGGCCGGGGTCCAGAACACCTGACGCTCAGGCTCCTTGGGCTCGGCCTGGGCTGAGGCGGAGTGGGCCTTGGAGGAATGGGCCTTGCTGCCGCTCTTGCGGTCCTTATCGGACTTCTTCTTCTTCCGCAGAGTCTCGAGCGCCGCGAACACGTTGGTGTTGTTGATCACCAGCGACCCATCGTCTCTCCTGCTTCCACCGCCCACCATGTCTGCTCGGCTCCCAGATCGGCTCCAAGGGGTGCAAACGAAAGATAGAATCTGGGGGAAGCGAAATGTATAATTTTGCTTAAATTTCTAGGAAATCAAATCGAATCAGAGGAGTTCCTTACAGTTTAGGGTTTCGATCAAGCGAAATCTTATCCAAAAACAATACTATTATATTTACTGTGTTGGCAAAAAGAAAAGGGATAATATTATAATTCTGTAAGAAAATTTTGTCTCGACAATCACAATTGATGTGAAAAATCGAGGGTTCTCGGAGATCAGAGATTCGGCGACGGTTGTGAAGGCTGGGGGGGGATAGAGGATTAGGGTTCGTCGAGAGAAAGATTCAGAAAGAAGAGAAAACTTGATAGAGAGAGAGCGATCAAAGTTTGTTGTGTTTGCAGAGAAGTAGGGCTGAAATTGAGAAAGAAGATAACGCAATCGGAGGAGCACGAAAGAGGAAAATTTATAGGGTTTGTTTTTTACCAAATGGTGCTTCAAGAGCGTTAGAATTACGAACTTTGCAGAACATTTTCTCGAAATTGCGGAAAGACGGTGCTATTTTCTTTTCTTTTCTTTTGTTTGATAGAGTTTTTTATTTTTTATTTTTTTTTTTCATAATGACAAGCTTTAGTCCTCATAAACGTGCAATTCCCAAAATCCATACATACTGGATCCAACTTATGTGCTGTAGTTATAAAAACAACCAAAGGTTGAGATTTAACCAATAAAAATTTTAACCAAACATTGTCGTTCTTAAACGTCTGAAGCAAACGTATGCTCAAAGTTGTGACTAGGCGTCGTTTTCAATAGAAAATGGTACAGTTTCTTTTTCGCGAGTTAATTCGTTTCGTGAAGTAAGTGGGGATTTGAGGTCAAGCGGGCACTCAATGATGGCTAAGTTTCTTGATGTACAGGTTCTTGAGAATAAGGAGCGGCCAGATCCATGATGGAAAATACATTTAAAAGAAGTTTGAGAAGTGAAAGCAGCAAGCATATTTTTTGGAGAGTGAGTTTAGTGGTGTGTTTTTGAGCCAGGCCAGGAGGGTGAAGCTGGGAGCTTTCAGGGTTTGATGGATGCTGACTCGGTGCTCGAGGAGGTGGTGACCCGATCAATGAAGCTCGGGCTGAATTTGAAAAATGGGTGGCCTAAGTTGTGCAAGCTTGAGTTGGTCAATATGGGGTTTGGGCATAGTGGGTTGATGAGCGGGAATGCTATAAAGTTCGAGATGAATTGCGACATTTCAAGGACTTCTAACTGCCCACCCATGGTAGCCCCAGCGGCGCCCAAAGTTAAAGGCAAAGTATAATATATCATTTAATAATAATACTTAATCAAATGATCATATGATTTAATGATTAAGTACCAACAACTTCAATACTTAATCATATTAATAATCAACAACTAACAATTTAGCCATAGGATTAAGTCCTTATAATTTAGAATCCACATCCCACAATAATGTTTTTCAATGACAATTTTACAACATTCCTATTTTTTAGTGGCAATGTCATTCAGTCTAATATTTTCATTCTCTTGTACAAAACAATAGTGTAATTGTAACGCCCAAAATTTTTAATTAAAGATTACAAATCACCTTAAATAGGCAAGAGTAAAAATGAAATTAAAAGTAAAAAAAATAAATAAATAAACACTTCAATAATGCAACAAAAAAAATTATAAAAATGATTTTTTATATTAGGCGTCCAGACGGTAGTATTTCCATCTGAACAGCTGCTTCCCTGTATACGTCGTTCGTAACTCCGTCTACAGCAGTCCGGACGGACCTTTGCTATTGTTCACTCAGTAGCTGTAACGCCCAAGAATTTAAATTAAAGAATTATAAATCACCTTAAAAGATAAGAGTAAAAATGTCATTAAAAATAAAAAATAAATAAATAAATATTTCGGAAACGCAACAAAAAAAATAATAAAATAATTTTTTCACAGGGCATCCAAATGGTAATATCGTCTTCTGGACGATTGTTGCTAGTATGCGTCGTCTGCAGCCCCGTCTATAGCGGTCCGGACAAGATCGACAACTGTTCAATCAGTAGCGATCATCTGCAAGGTTGTCCGGACGAGCTCATCCAGTGAGTCTCATCCACAACATCATCTGCAGCGTCGTCCGGACGGGCTCTCGCCACTTTTCACTTAATAGCAATTGTCCGCAACATGGTCCATACAGACCATCTAAACTGTCGTCCAAACGGACCACTTCTCGGTTCAGACGGTAGCACTATTTCAGTACCTATAAATAGAGCTGACGCGATTTAGCTCATTTCTCTGATTTTTCTCTCTTCTCTTTCCTAGGATTTGTATCTAAACCTTAGGTATTGATCTTTGAGATATTTCAATCACATTTTTAACACCGAAATCAAAATCATCGGCATTGGAAACCTATTTCCATCAATCAATTCAAGGTAAAAATTCTCAAAACCCTAGTTTCTTAATGTTTAGCCTACATTCTTGAATGTATGATTTAATATTGAGTAACTTCTTAGGATTCTTGTTGGGTTAAATTTACTCTACATTGGGTTGAAGTTCCGTGGTGCACAAACTCCGGATTCTTCAAAATTTGAGATAAGAAGCCTAAACCCAAGATTTTTTATAATTTAATATTTTCGGGTTTTTATGATGTTTAACCCTTTCAATAATCGCAGTCATTGCTTAAGCGTTTGATCTAGAAGTTAACTCAACAAGTGGATTTATAAATATTTATACTTACTGAGAATGATATACCCTTTAAATGTTTTGTTTTAATATTTAGTAGATATTTTTATTTACTAAACAAAATAAATAATTTACAAATGAGTTTGATGAAATGATATGGTTATTAAAAAACGAACCGATTTTTTTTTAATGATAACATGTGATTTATGCTTATGACTATTTTCATGTGATTGTTGAATATTTGATGAGTGATTTATAATGAATTATTGATGGTTTATTGATGATTTATGATTATGGCGAATATATTGATATGTTGAGTTTTATATTGCTTTATTGATATTGGTATCGATGAAAAAAACTATGGCAAAAAGGTTTGTATAATATTTATGAGCATGTCTATGAAAAGAATATGTGAAAATAGTTTATGAACTTCCCGATGATATGGGGGAATTATACCGGTATGCACTTTCTCAAGCTATGGGGAGGATTATACCGTATGCAAAGAGCATGCATAACATGATGTATTTTATGATGATTTTTGTGATGTCTTACGATATGATTTATTGGACTTTGTTATATATGTATTAGTATGCATATGAGGTTTAATGAAAAACACACATATATATATATATATATATATATATATATATATATATATATATATATATATATATATATATATTTTTACGGCCAATTGCATATGACAATTTATTGGACTTTACCATAGACGTATTAGTATGCATATGAGGTTTAATGAAAAAGCACATATGTATATTCTTAGGGCTAGCTACATATGAGATTTATGTTTTATTACTTAGATATGTTATATTGCTTGTGTTTTCACCCATAGAGGAATGAATATTTGTATATGAGTGTAACTGAGTTAAATGATATATCTATAACATAGACGTGTACGTATGTGTATACTTTCAAGCAAAGAAATTGGAATATGCTTATACGTACTCAGCTATTATTATGCTTTAGATGTTTTATGACTACAGTGTTTACTTTATCAGCTGGTTTATATTTTGAAAATAAATGTCATACTTTTAGTAGCTGTTATTGTAAACTCATATAACTAACTCTTCTGTTTATTGTGAAAAATCAGTGAATCTTTATTCATTGACTCTGTTGACTCACTCTTTTATTTTCTGCCTATATAATCATAAATGATCTCTATAGTTTCATAGATGTTGATGCAAGTTCTAAGGGGGTAGGTGATGATCCCATAACCTACTATCTTGGTTATTACGATTGATGTTGTCTGATATATTCTTTTTGTATAGACTCTATAGTTAGTCTATTTTTTTGAATATTATTGTGATGTATTCACAAACAATGTTATTATATATTTGGCTAATGTCTCATGTGGCATGGTTTGTATAGATTCTTTTTGTATATATCACAATGTAAACTTTAATCATTAGTATTTTTTATTGTTAGCTCTATGTGTATTAATTACTCTCATAATATATCTTCCACTTAATTTATATCAAATAAGATATGTGACTCTGATGTAATAAATATAATTTAATGACACGTTGTGAAATATATGTATGACATAGGTGTTTCTATCACCATGTGACAATTGATCTAGTTCATGATTACTATATGTTTTTTTTTAAAAAAAAAAAAACATATAGCTACAGTATAATTATGAATCAAGTCGTCACAGTAGCGTTCATCTGCACCTCGTCCGCAGCATGGTACGGACGAACGATCTGCATTTTTCGTCCAAACTGTTCATTTAAGGGTCCGGACAATAGTACTTTTTCAGTGCCTATAAAAGGTTGAGACGCGGTTTTCAGCCCACTTTTTCGATTTTCTTTCATCTTCACGCATTTTTCTCTATTCTCTCACCTAGGATTTATACTTAAACATTGGGTATTGATCTTTGTGAGTTTTCATTGTCATTTCTAACACCGAAATCAAGATTTTCGTTGTTGGAAAACTATTTTCATCGATCGTTTAAAGGTAAAAATTCTTAAAACCCTAATTTCACAATGTTTGGCCTATATTCTATAATGTATGACTTAATGTTGAGTAATTCCTAAAGATTCTTGTTGGGTTTTGCTTATCCTTCATCGGGTTGAAGTTCTGTGGTGCACAAACTCCATATTCTTCAAGATTGAGGTAAAAGACTAAATCCTAGATTTCTTATAGTTATGTATTTTGGGGTTGTGTGATGTTTAACCCTAATGTAACTCTATGGGTTAACTATGTAAGTTATTAAAATACTATTTGAAACTTTAGAATGCTATGAATTGCTTATGGCTACTTTGATACTTGTATTTTCAAGTGTCATGGGTGTCGGGTTTAGAGTATGAATGTATAGTTATTGATGTTTTAGCAATATAATTATGCAGCGGGCATTGTTTGAGCATTTAATCTAGGAGAGAGATTTGTCAAGCGGAATTAGTAAGTATTTATACTTACTGAGAATAATACTCATTTTAAAATGTTTTGTGTTTTAATGTTTAGTAGATAATTTTATTTACTAAACAAAGAAAATGATTTCTAAATGAGTTTGAATAAATGATATAAATGTTAAAGAACAAACTGATGATATTTTGTGATAGTACATGACTTTATGCTTTCAACTATTTTCATGATATTGATGAATATTTGATGAGTGATTTATAATGAGTTATTGATGATTTATGTTTATGTCGAAAATATTGAATTATTAAATTTCATGATGTTTTATTGATATTTGTATTAAGAAATGAACTATGGCTAAAGTGTTTACATGATATTTATGAGCATGTGTAAGAAAAGCATGAATAGCATAAGATAAAAGATGCATATGAACCTAGGTCACAAAGGTTGTAAAAAATTATGAGTATATGAACATTGGTCACAAGGGTTGTTAAGAATTGTAAGCATATGAACCTAGGCCACAAGGGTTGTTAAGAGCTATGTGCAAAAAAGGCAGTGCATTGCATGATTACATGATGATTTTATGATGCTTTATGAGAGTGATGTCATTAATGCTTATATACTTGTGTCTACCAAAAGGGGTTTGATCACTTGTATGTGGGTGTAGTTAAATCATGATTGATTTATGTTATGTTTCATGATAGGATTTGTTGGACTTTATTATAGACGTATTATTATGCATATGAGGTTTAATAGAAAAACACATATGTATATTCTTACAGCTAGTTGCGTATAAGATTTATGTTTTACTGCTTCAATATGTTTATAGGACAAAAATTAGCTACAAATTGGTTTGTAGCTAATTGCTACAAACCAATATAATAAAATGACATGTGTCCTTTAGCATGTGAAAAACACATATTTTTTTAATAGCATGTGCTTCTCACATGCTTTTTTTAATAGCATTAATAAAAAACATGCTAAAGGACACATGTCATTTTATTAGACTGGTTTGTAGTTAATTGCTACAAACCAGTTTGTAGCTAATTTTTGTCAATGTTTATATACTCTTGTTTCATCAAAAGAGAGTAAAATGCCTGTATAAGAGTGTAGCTGAGTCATATTTTATACTTATATCATAGATAAACATGTATGTATATAATTCTAAACGTGAAGATTAGAATATGCTTATATGTACTAAACTATTATTATATTTTCGATGCTTTTATAACTACAGTGTTTACTTCATTAGTCAGTTTATGTTTTAAATATAAATACCAAACTTTAATGGTTATTATTGTAAACTTATGTAAACTAACTCTTCAGTTCATTACGAAAAGTCAGTGGGTCTTTATTCACTGAAACTGTTGACACACACTTTTTCTTTTCCGCCTATGTAATCATGGATAATCTCTATGGTTGCATAGATGTTGATGTAGGTTCTAAGAGCGTAGATGATAATCTCGCGGCCTACTACTTGAGCTATTATGATTGATGTCATGGGATGTATTTCTTTTGTATAGGCTAAATATTTAATCTATTCTTTTGTATATTGTTATAATGTATTCATAAACAATGTTGTTGTATATTTGGTTTGTGTCACATGTGACACATTTTGTATAGACATTTTTTTTGTATATGTCACATGTTAAACTTTAATCATTAGCATTCTACTGTCAGCTCTATTTATGTTGTTTACTTTCATAGTATATGCTTTCGCTCAGTTTATATTATATATGTTATGTAACTCTGATATAATCGATGTAATCTCATGATACGTTGTAAGATATATGTATGGCAGAAGTGTTTCTATCACCCTGTGATGATGATTCGGTTCATGATTATATTAGGTTTTCAAAAAACAAAAAAAAAATTACTAAGTATAATTATGAATCGGGTCGTCACAGTAATAATCATGCAATCAAATATTTGCGGTAAACAATGAGTTTTAATTTCGATTTAGAGCTCACACCATATTTAAATATGGTATTTCATGTTTGTACAAAAAATATGCATTTATTGCTATCAAAATAAATATGCTTGCAAAAGTCATCATTTGGTGTTTTCACGTTTGTTTACCTTATGCTTAAAATTTCTCGACAAAAATGTTCATATGTAACGTCCACTCTCAGAGACGGACCTACGTCCGGGCGGGGGGGGCCATGTTTTGAAATTTTTTTTTTTTGTATCCTATACATATCTGACGGGGGGTATGGCCCCTTTAATTTTGAAATTCTTTTAGATAGCTTAGGGCATTTTGGGTATTTGATTTTTTAAAAAAGAAAAGAAAATTAGGGGGAGTTGACATGTGGACTTCTAGAAGTATCTTTAAGAGGAAAAAAAAAAAAGACAAAATAACAAGACACTGTCGTAGAAAGCAACAGAGAAAGGAAAAAAGAGAAAAGAAGAAGAGAAATGGAGAAAGGGTGAGGAGTTCGGACCATTTGGTTTTTAAGGTAATTTTTTTTTTTCTTTTTAGTTTTCTTGCCTATAATTTGTTGGATGATTTAAGTATTTTAGAATGAAATTTTGAATTATTTTTGGTGTTCTTGGCTATGGAGAAAGGATTTTTGAAATTTTTGGGGTTTTGTTGAGTATTTGTCCGAAATTTTCTTGGTGTTAAGAGATTAAAGTTGTGTTGTAAAGTTATGGATTTTTATAGATTTTATTGTTATAATTGATTTTAGGTATTTGATTTTTTTTTTTTTAGAAATTTTAAGGTATATGAGTTGTGTTATGGGCTGTGATGTGAGAATGGAAAATGAAGATGATAATGATGATGATATCTTTGTGCTGTATGAGAGGTCATCTACGAACGATTCGTTTTGCAGGTTTATGAGAACCAAATTATTATGGAATTGAGAGAGGAGAAATAGTGCAATATAAGTATGATTCACAAATTTATAATTTTCAAATAATTTGCAATTAGTAAAGAAGACGTATTACTTAATTTTTGGCCACTTGCTATCTAGTTGCTAATCGTGAGCTGTGCTTGTCTTAATTATGACTTAGAGGATCTCAAAGAGATTCTCTAAAACACCAAAATCTTTGAATTTTAACTATTAAGACTTCAAAATATTATAAATTTATTTGAAGTGTATATTTTTTAAAAAATAAGTACGTAAATTATAGATTTTTTTTTTGGATAGTTAAATGAAACAATTTACTTTTCTCACAAAATCCTACCAATTTCTTACATCTTTTTTGCTGGATAATTTGAAAAATAAAATAAATAGATGAGGCTTAAGGTCATGATAAAGTGGAGCTATACGTATATACATTACACTATAACATTCATTTATATCCAATGAACTGTCAAGTAATTCACAATGAAAAAAACCAATCAATATTATTATTATTGCAGGTTTATGAGCTGATTAAATATCATAGTGCTATGTTAATTGTGCATGTTTCCTTTTTTTTTTTTTTCTTTTTTTGCACGAAAAGAAAACTGGTTTTTTGTTGTATTATGTGTTCTTATTTCTAAATTTTTGTTTAGTTGTGGGATTTTATGAACGTACCATTTCTTTTGCAATTTGCAGAATTGAAATATTGATTCCCCATTGCTTTTGTATTGGTCTGAAATTATCTTTTTGTTTATTTGTTATTTGCAGTGATATTGGCTTGGGAAAAGCAAGTGAGGAGAATAGTTGTGATGGCAGTGTGGTCTGAAATTTTGGATCTGCNGAAAAGAAAACTGGTTTTTTGTTGTATTATGTGTTCTTATTTCTAAATTTTTGTTTAGTTGTGGGATTTTATGAACGTACCATTTCTTTTGCAATTTGCAGAATTGAAATATTGATTCCCATTGCTTTTGTATTGGTCTGAAATTATCTTTTTGTTTATTTGTTATTTGCAGTGATATTGGCTTGGGAAAAGCAAGTGAGGAGAATAGTTGTGATGGCAGTGTGGTCTGAAATTTTGGATCTGCAAGGCCCCCCCTATTTTGTTGCTGTGAGAGCTGTAAAATAACTTTTGGAATAGCAATCAAAAGGTATGCTCTAACATATATTGAGCTTTGAGTTTATAAATTTTTATAATTCCAAGTCATATGAATTTTTGTATAAAATGTATTTGGAGTTCAGATTAAGAAGAAATGTGTTTTTGTGATCTTGCAAATCGGTGGATAATATGGATTCCTCTCACTCGCAGACTCGCAGATAGGACAAGGTATGCTCTAACCTCTATTGAGCTTTAAGTCTATAAATTATAATCTATTGACTATTCAATTTCAGTCTATTTCGTTTCCTGTTTCCCATTTCCTTCATTTATTAGCATACTTGCTTTTCTTTTTATTTTTCTTTTTTTTTTCACTAAAAAATTAATTATAAAATATTTATTTGTTTGTTATTAAGTATAATAATTTTATTATGATTCAAATTAACTTACCTAAATACCCTAATGTTACTATGTAAATTTATTTATAGATGATAAAAAAGCCAACTACAATTGTTGACTTTTTCAAAAGAAAAAATGCACAAAGTTCAGAATCTAGTGTTGGTGATACATCATCGCCCACCTCTGATATCCCAATTTCTAAGAATCCTTCTACAAAATTTCGAAAAGTTGATGTAAAAGAAATTGATATTAGTTCATTGGAGTGTGATCCTAGTTTGCGTCCTCAAATATGGGATTATGATGTTAATCAACGAGATGAAATTCGACGCGCCTACATTAAATTTGATCTGTACCAAAAGATTCTTAAAAAGTACAAGAAATCTGGACCAGTCGGTCATCTTTGTAGCTTTCAACCTTCATGGTTCAATCTATTTCCTTCATGATTCAATCTATTTTCTTCATGGCTTAAATATTCACCCGAAAAAGATGCGGCATTTTGTTTGCCATGCTTTCTCTTTAATAAGCCATTTGGAAATCCTTCGAAGCGTGCTTTTACTGTCGATGGATTCAATAATTGGAAGAAAGTTAGAAGTGGAAATGATTGTGCTTTTCTCAATTATATAGGGAAAGATCCTAATTCAATTCACAGAATTGCCGAGAAGTCATGTGATGACTTGATGAATCAGTCTCAACACATACAAAAGGTTATTGATAATTTTACTTCTGAACAAATTGCAAACAATCGGCTGCGGTTGAAGGCCTCAATTGATGTTGTTCGGGTGCTTGCATTTCAAGGTGTTGCTTTTAGAGGTCGGGATGAAAGTGTGTGTTCAACCAATCGTGAAAATTTTCTTGAAATATTAGATTTGGTGGTTTCATATAATGAAAAGGTTGCTGAAGCGATAGATAAAGCCCCCAAAAATGCCTCTTACACATCACCAAAGATACAAAAAGAAATTTTACATGTTTTTTCAACCAAAGTGAATAAGGAAATTTGTGAAGAAATTGGTGATGCGAAGTTTTACATAATTGTTGACGAAGCTCGTGATGAATCAATGAAGGAGCAAATGGCTATAGTTTTAAGATTTGTCGACAAAGATGGCTTTGTGCGAGAACGTTTTTTTGGGCTTGTTCATGTCCCTAATACTGCAGCATTAACCCCAAAAAATGAGATATATTCTATATTGTCTAATCATAAGCTAGACATTCAAAATATTCGAGGGTAGGAATACGACGGTGCAAGTAACATGCAAGGTGGGTGGAATGGGTTACAAGCTTTAGTTTCAAATGATTGTCCTTATGCTTACTACATCCATTGTTTTGCACATCGGTTGCAATTGGCATTAGTGGCGGCATCAAAAGAAGTTATTCTTATTCATCAATTTTTTTCTAAATTGACTTCTATTGTCAATATTATTGGTGCCTCATGCAATCATAGTGAAGAATTGAGGGTTGCTCAAGCTGCTAAAATTGCTCACATGATTGAAATTAATAAAATTGAGAGTGGAAGTGGACTTAATCAAATTGGCACTTTACAGCGGGCTGGAGATACTCGTTGGAGTTCACACTTGAGATCAGTTTCTAGCTTGATTAAACATTTCAGTCCAACATGTGAAGTTCTTATTAAAATCATTAATAATGGAACTACTTCCTCCCAACGAGCAGAAGCAGACTCAGTTTATGAAGAAATGACTTTTTTTGAATTTGTCTTCATTTTACATCTCATGAAATAAATTATGCTGATCACCGATCATCTATGTCGAGAATTACAATGCAAATCTCAAGACATTTTGAATGTCATGCATCTTGTTTCGTCTACTAAAGCGCTTATCCAAGAATATAGATATGGTAAATGGGATGTTTTACTTACCAATGTGAAATTATTTTGCGAGAAACGCAACATAGATGTCCCAGATATGAATGCTCGTTATATTGAGAGACGAGGTCGAGCTCGCCATCAACAAGCTGACTTGACAATTGAGCATCATTTTCGAGTGGATATTTTTTGTGCCGTAATAGATTCTCAATTGCAAGAATTAAATCGCCGATTTAGTGAGCATGCAATGGAGTTGCTTATTCTCAGTTTAGCTCTTAATCCTCGAATTGCACGTGAATCTTTTAGAAGTGGTGATATTTGTCAATTGGTAAACAAGTTTTATCCACAAGACTTTACCGATCTTGAAAAAGAACAATTGCAAATAGAACTTCAGCATTTTGAGCATAATATAGTTCAACATTCAGACTTCCAGAGCTTGTCAAATATTTCAGAATTGTGCCAATGGTTGGTAAGCACTAAAAGATCAATTGCCTACCAACTTGTTTATCGAGTTGTTGTATTTGTGCTTACTCTTCCCGTTTCAACCGCAACCACAGAGCGAGCGTTTTCAGCCATGAATATTGTCAAAACTAGGCTTCGTAACAAAATTAAAGATGAATTTCTGATTGATTCTTTGATGATGTATATCGAAAGAGCAATTGCAGCGAAGTTTAGTACAGATTCAATCATAAATGATTTTCGAGATATAAGAGAACGTTGGGTTCCATTTTAATAGGTAATTGAATTGAAAATTGTAATATTTTGATTCTATTTTCTTAACACTAAATGAATATGTGTTGATTTAATCTTTAATCTTAATATATTTCTCATCTAGTATTCAGCCCCCCATTTTAATATATTTCTTATTTACACTTCGGCCCCCCTCAGTAAAAATTCCTGGTTCCGTCCCTGTCCACTCTCTTGTATATAAATGTATCCTATTGTTAGATGGGTTCCCAATTCATAAACCCTAACCCATTGTTTATGTAACACTCCGCTTTTTATTACAAGGTGTAAGTGGTATTGTCCAAATAACCACGTGACATTACTACAACAAAGATAATAAATTATTGTAGTGGAATATTTAAATAAGTACATTTTTTTTTTTGTACAATACCATAATCTATTTTATCAGTTCGGCGTATTGACCTAAACATTTAAGAGCATATTTTCTTATGTTTATCCTTATTAATGAGAATGATAATTATCACATGAAACTTTAGAACAATTTAAAATCCCCCATGATAAATAAATATAAATATGATGCTCTTACATAATAAATACATACTAAAGCGATAACATATATATCACATGCGACACTTTTACAAAAGTAACTATAATAATGTTATATTACAAAATAAAGGAAAATGCATACATAAGTCTGATATATATAAATAGCAACATATAGACTAAGCAAGTAGTCTATCATAATAAAGAGACAATAGATAGCCTCATCCATATATATCAGGATTGGCATAAGAACCTTGACCATCCTGATCATTATCCTCCATTCCTACACATTCCTCTATGTAATTGTGGATATTACCACAATGACATGAATAATTAAGTGACTCAACTGTTTCAATAAATATAAGGATTACAGATTTCATTAATTATCACACTTATGAAAATAACATTTTCACATGATTATAAAATCAGCAAAAGAAATTTTCAAACAGAAACCATTTAACACAGCTAATTAGATAAGCATATGAAAAAGCTAATAAATAATATAACTTCAACTATATATATATATGCATTATACAGCTCATAATGAAGAAATACATAAACACATATACGTCTAAAGCAATAAAACAATAATGAGATGAAATTACAGTTTTAAATGCAAGTCTTATTTCTTTTCTTTCACTCCACTTGTGAAAAACCGATACTCGGTTAACAGATATTTTTGGAACCGACACTCCTTCCATATAAAGCTTATCTGTTTACTATTGAAAACCTAAGGTCCCAGCTTATTATTATTAAATCTTTCACGAAAGCCTAAAGTCCCATTGGCAACCATCACTCTCTACTACTTATCAATTTTCTTATTAACATATTTATTAGTCATAACAGTATTCACAAAATGTATATATCACACGCAAACAGTTTTAGACAGTCAATAAATAAATCTGTAATCATTATATTATGAAAATCAGTATAATTTCTCAGTAAGTAATTTATACTTATAGTTCTTGTAGACTGCAAATATGAATACGTTACAGGCAAATACTGCAATTTAATTTAAGTTTTTCATTAGTTAGGAATTTAATTAAATCCTATTACATCCTTTATTTATTTTTACTTATTACCTTCATTTATTAATAGTATTTTTTTTTTCTTTTTATTACACTTAATACATTTCTCTCATTTCTTCACATTTTATCACTCATCTTACATACTTACGAGAGTCAAAAGAGCCAAAAATAATTTTCACCATATTTCACGCACACTAGCACACTCACATACACATGACACGGTTGACAGTAAGATGTATAAAAAAATAGTTTATTTTAGCTTCTTAATTTTACCTAGACATTATTACAGCATATAAAAATGGTATTAACATTATTACATATTTTCTTATGAGTATTACTACGGCATTTATATAGTTAATGCCAAAAATATTATTAAAGTAAAATTTGCATTATAACAGCATTAATATGCTAATGACTTAATATTTTTGTATAAAATGGATATAGTAACTTTGTCACTATAAATAATAGGTATAATATTTTAAAAATACAGGACGGCATAACGGTATAATTATAAATAATTCATATTATATCTTTGTAAAATTTTGGCAGAATAACAACATTAGTGTAACTAATGTTTAAAAATGTTTTAAAACTTTGGGCATCGTAACGACGCATTTATGGAATACCCAATTAAATTTGTGCATCATAACGGCATTTTGATAATTTAAATAAACAATATATAAAAGTGGAGTTTAAAACTTTGTTTAAAATATTTTATAGATATAAAACTATGCATTTAAAATAAAAATGAAAACTTTTTAACTTTAATCACTTACCTAGAAAACACTGGATGAAGCCAACTTAGCTTATTTCTCTAGCAATGAGAAAAACAGAAAAGAAACAAGACCCTCTCTCTCTCTCTCTCTCTCTCTCTCTCTCTCTCTTTTTATTTCTTTCTTCTATTTGATAGTGAAAGGCCGACTACTGAAAGTAAAAGTAAAGATTTCTTTCCTTTTTATAAAACTTTAGAGGGCTAAGATCATCCTCTTTTTCTTTTCTTTTTTCATCGATGGCTAGGTTGCTTAGACGATTAATAACTATCAGATATTTCTCCTATCTTCACATGCCTTAATTACATATTTATTACTAAATATTCTTTTATATCTTATCTATTACTCTCATCATTACAAATACATATAATAGTTCAATTAATGGTCTGAGAGTGAATGAGTGATGTGAGTGTATCACTTGCTGCAATGTTTCCCTTTTCTTTTTTTCTTTTTTTCTTTTTTTTCGTCTAGCCACCTTGTAGTGTAGTTTGAATGAGTTTTTATCTCCTTACCGAAATCCAAAATTCATGAAATTTGGAGGATAGATAGAGGGTTATGAGACAAGTATCCTAGCTTTTGAATCAATCAAATGGGAGTTCGTTTGATCCTATTTTCATCATTTTTTAGTTTAAAGTTTATTTACATTTTTTATTGTATTGGAGTCTAAAAAGTGTTCAATAGACTCCAAATTTCTACCAAGTGTTCTACACATACTACAAATTTAGTAGTTAACTTCATAGTAAGAATCCCTTAAGAAATAGTTTCTAACTTTTAAGTGACATTTCAAAATGGTAAAAGGCATAATATTCTTTATTATTATTTTTAGAATATTATAGTTTCTTTAATACTTATAAGGGTATTTTATGATCCTAAATAATTATTTTTCTTGAGCATCATAGTCTAAGCCTTAAGGATTCTGCATTCTACCCTGGTCCTGTTCAAACATGATTGGAATTTTAGTTAGCACAAGTGTCATCGTTAGAACAAGGTTTACATGGGTATGCTCATTAGAACAAGGTTTGAACAAGATTCTTAGCACGTGTCTTGTTCAAACGATTGTCACCTCATTTACTTCTCCTAAAACCGTTTTGAGCATAAAAGCCACACCTTTAAGATCTAACCTAAAAATCTCAACTGCTATTTTCCTTCAACCCATTCTTCATGACACTTTTAGATCTAACCATAAATACTTAGAAACCCTAAAAATCGCCCCTTTACAGTACTGAAACTCATATGGTAACACAAACTCTTAAAAACTCTCCATTTTTCCTAAAGATCGGGTTTTTCCTTGTGAAAAACACAAGGAACATCCCTTGCTTTCCCTCCGCACACACTAGTATAGTAGTATACACACGAAAAATATCCTATACATGAAATCAAAGGAAAAGAGGGAAGAGTTTACCTCCTCAAAGTTGGTTGGACCTCAAAAGCACCAAAAACTCCTCATTTTCATTCTCTCTCTCTCTCTCTCTCTCTCTCTCATTTTCCTTTAGGGTTCAAAAACCCTTACTCCCGCTTCTACAGCGTTTTGAACCTGTTTGATTCACAAGCAGGACAATTTTGTTCAAACAGCTCGTGCCCCGTTCGAACAAGATTAAACCAATGTGGCATCCTTCGAATGTGTTGTATCGTTTGAACGAGGCCTCTAGGTTCGAACCCTTAAATATTTTAAATCTCATTTTCTTTCGTTCTAGTAACCTTACGTCTAATCCTCGCCTTGATCATTATTTATATTCACCATCCTTTAACCAAACTTACTCTTTGGTTCATTAAAGTATTCTTAAATTTTCGATTAGCCACGTGTTTGGGCGGAGTATTACAATTGTGCTCTTAACGTGCCCTATTCTGCCCACTAAGCGCTGACGAGTGGATCTCATGCACCAATCAGTGTGGTTCGACCACCACGCCTCTACCGCTGTTGCTGGTTGCTGGAATTTTGTTATTTTTCTGTATTTTATTTTGTTTATTTGTTGTTGTTATTGTTTGTTTGGGGTTTTTGTCTCCATGTTTTTATGTGGTTTGATCCAGGTGTGAAGACTTTTGATACGTACTTTGTGTTGATACTTCTCTCTTATTTGGTCCTAGATTCGAACTTAGACAATGCATTTACTGCTTCAACCTCATTTTGGTGGCCGTTGCAATTTCTATGTGGGGGCTCAGATAAGCTCACCTTAATATGTGTCATTTTTACTTCTGTAACTATTTTATGTAACCTTTTGAGAGGACCGAATCACTTGTTTAACCCATATTCTAACTTTTGTTTGTATTTTTGTATTGTTTTCTTTCGTTTTGAGTTTGTTGTTGGAAAGTCCATCATATTTTCGATTTTAGGATTTCTCACTCTTTCTTTTTTTCAAATCAAGAGTGAAAAAAATCATTTATTGTAATCCTTTTCCCTTATTCAATTAAAAAAATAAATAAATAACGAAGCAACCACCAAAGATAGATATCAATACCAACATTAGTGGATGACATGCTAGACGAACTAAATGGAACCAAGGTCTTCTCCAAGCTAGACTTGAGAGCCAGATACCATCAAATTCGAGTCCATTCGGACGATGTCTACAAGACCGCGTTTTGCACGCATAATCGCCACTACAGGTATTTGGATCGTACTCTTACTATACTGGCCAATCATCAATTCTTTTTCAAGCCCTCAGAGTGTGCGTTTGGAAAAGAGGAAGTTGAATATATGGGCCATGTTATTTTGGGCTAAGGGGTACAACTAGACCAATAAAAAATTGAGGCAATGCAGCAATGGGCAAACCCAAAAACATCAAGGAACTACGTGGCTTCTTGGGCCTAATGGGCTTAAAAATTGCAAAATATTGGCAAGGCCCCTCACTGCCCTTTTGAAGAAGGGCCAGTTTGCATAGAGTGAAAAAGCTTAAGAAGCTTTTGAGTTGCTTAAGATGTAGATTTTACCATAAGCAGTCCGCTATGATCTGTGGAATGAGCATCGAAGGGAGACAAGTTCATACCATGACCACGAAGGGATACTCTGTTTCAACAACAGAGTTTGGGAACAATTTTCCTTAAAATAATTCATATACTTGTGTGTGTGTGTGTGATTTAACATGTTGAATTAGAATTAAAAAGTAGATTTAAACGTTTAACTATCATGTCAAACACTAAAATTATTCCTCTTACAGTCATTTTAAAGACAACAAGCAATTTCACATTTTATTACATCACAAACAAAAAATCTCCAACTTTACTCTTCTTAAATAGTTTTTATATTGTATACAAGAGTGATATTGACAAGGCGAAGAAACCCACTTCATTTGAAACTATAGGCAAGTATTGAATAAAGTAGCTTTGCAACACAAATAAGTAGCGGAGTAAGTGAAGGTAGAGAATCATTTTATGGTCAAATTAAATTTTATAGATTTAATGGCAAATATATAGTTAAAGAGTAATCTTTAGTGTCCAACTCCCATGTCCAATTTCATCCAAATTTTATAGATTAGAAAACAGGTGATAACTGATACTCCATTGGAAGTTAGAGGATTATAACTAATTGAGTTTTGATGAACATAGAGCTCAATGACAGTAGAATTGTGAGTGCATAGTTAACAAAACCTAAATGAAACTCCAGGGATCGCTTTCCCAGATTATATTTCTAAGCTACCTATTATCCTAACCCTGCTCATGTCTCTAAGCAATCTCAAAACCCTAGAAAACAAATCCATTTCGGTAGACAGGAATCAACAAAATCCTTTACTGAAATATGACTCAATCTAGCATAATTACGTATCTAATCTACAGCAAAATAAATATATAATGTTGCTTCCGAGCCCATGAACTCAAAAAATTGCCAGAAAAAAAAGTGGAAAGTCGGTTTCAGAATCCCATTCCAAAAGCAAAATTTAATTGCTTTGATATATGACCATGAAAGTTACCTTTAAATGAAGCAAATCCACTTCCAAGGGTGACACTGAAAATAGGACATATTTGGGGGGAAAAAAAAAAAGGAAGCATGCGGCAAAAAGGTAAGCAATAGATCTTCCTCAGTACAACACTAGTCAGAGTGAAAGACTGCAAGTGCAATAATATAGAAACATAATATATAACAAATTCGGAAGAGGACTAACAAATAATTTTCGCAATTCTCATTGTTTTCAACACCTTGTACACTTGCATGTATCCATACATATGTATCACAGGCCAACTGGATACTAATTTTATATCTCCCTGCATGAAGATTTGGTTAAAGCAAAATGGGGTATAGAATGAATATTAATTACTAATCACCAGGGAAAAACACAACATTTTCTTCATTCTTTCAATTCTGTCTCCACAGTGACTATGCCACAAAAAATAGAAAAACCATGAGGAAAAAGATCAATACAAAGAATATCTTGATCATCAGCCACCTATTAGATGATATGCTGTTCAGATACTTGAGCAGGGCCCCTTGTGCCCCCTCCACATTTGCCACTGTGTCATCCATGTTCTCATCAATCCTGCAACAAAAACACCAGTATCAATCGTCAAATTAAAAGTCCAGTTCAAGGGTAAGAAAGCAATTAAGTGTTATTATAAATGCACTTCATGAAAGCCCATTCACATTCTTAACTGTTGAAGCATGTGCATGAAATTGTTTCATGCCAAACTAAAATGGTTTCAAATAGTTGCAAACTGTTCATATTTATCTTTTCAATGAAAAATGTAATGCGTACAGAGGGTTCAAGTAATGTGCATGGGCAGATGGCTATGGGTGTGTTATCTTGCACGGCAAACCAATTCAAAGGTCTTGGTCCAACTATCTAGAATCACTGCGTTTCAACATCTTCCCAAGGGTTGCTACAAACTCGATGCATTTAGCTAGCCAACCTTAAAGTTTATTACAGCAGAAAACTAACACTAAATATCATCGACGAATGAGTTAATGGCTTCCCTGTTTCTGTCACAGTTACCAGATACCCAAGAACTATGCACACCCAATGATTCCTAAACTATAAATAATCAGAGAAACCTATGGTTCTTCATAAAAATCTCCAACTTAGGTCCCAACAAACTGATGGAAGAGAAGACGTTAAAAGATCACAAGCATCTACCTACTAACGAAAAACTTTATTGCAATCATCTGATGAAAATTACTACGAAAAATTGGAGGTTCTTAAGAAATTAGAAAAGTCAATATAGAGTTCAAAAGAATAAGAATAGGGTTATAAGTGTCTGGGTGTAGAGAGAGAGAGGAGAGAGAGCTTTTAAGCCACGATTGGTTCTGAGTTTGAGCCTGTCACATTTCAGCGGGAATATTCAAATGAGGTCAAGAATTGGTAAAAGGAATAATTGTCAATTTCATAGATGTAGGCTTTTAGAGAAGGATGACTCAAAATATTACCATCAGAAATTAGATTTAAAGTTGTCTGAAACTTAAATATAATCTTCTCTCTGGTGGAAATCTTGTGTGTAATGATCAAACTGCCCTCTCATTAATTGATACAGTACAAATGAAATAGAACTGAAAGCGAAATGAGAGAGAATCAGAAGAGACTCACTCAAAATCTAATATAGCAAGTCTAGTTAAAAGAGTGATTTCTTGGATAATAAGTTACCAATATAGGAAGTAAAAATGTAAAACACGAAAATCAAACACTACCTTCACTGTTCCTTTTATATTCTGACTACATTGTCAAAATGCACCAAACCTTCAGAGACAACCAAATATTGAGTAAAGCTTTAGTCTAGGTAACTTTACCTTGCCTTGTTTAGCTAATGAAGCTTGTCTTTAGGCTCATATTCAGCTCACTCATCATATAATTAGCTTATGCTCAGTTAATCGGGTCGCCATATAATACAAACAGTTTCAACCAAAATATAGTGAGTGATTTATGATTTAATGATTCACTAAAAAGTCAAGTAGCTGGTATTACTACTACCAACAACATGTGGGACATATACTGGAATATAAAGTGATTAGTGTGAATCACAATCTATCTGTACAGTGCCAGAGTGATTACTGTATATGAATTACAACCTGATGGCAATTTCTCCTTGCTGAGAAACCAGGGTTGCCAGCTGGTTGAAGATGCTGCTGAGCTCATGAATAGTTGACTCAACATTTTGAAGAGCTTCTGCTCTGCTCTGCATGTAACTGTCTTGCAACGGAACCAGCTGTTGTTGTTGCTGTTCATGGTGCTGTTGTTGCTGCAGCAATGGCTGACTCTCCCCATCCATCTGCTTTCTGTAAATTTATAAATCAGGAATAAGGTTTCACTTGGAATAAATTCAGAACTTTAAGGCACCAGAACCTTGGTTCAAGAGTAAAGGGGTGGGTTGCTGCTGGGTAGCTTCAACACTTGCCCAAAAACTTCATTAAAAAAATTCACACTTAAACCAAAGTTTCAACTCCAAATCAACTCAACACTACAGAGCTTGGCTTTACAAGAAAAATTACAAACGGTATGATTGAAACCAAGAAAAAAGGTATAAATTTCAAAACACTAGCAAGAAGAAGTCTCAAACTCTTATTCTCAAGTTTAGAAGCAGATACAACTAGATAAAAAGTTTTACAATTCAATGTTCTGCATAAACTATGATGGCATCCACATTTTTTAGCATCATA
This sequence comes from Betula pendula, assembly GCA_900184695.1. Classification (NCBI taxonomy): domain Eukaryota; kingdom Viridiplantae; phylum Streptophyta; class Magnoliopsida; order Fagales; family Betulaceae; genus Betula; species Betula pendula. The sequence goes on along the minus strand of FXXK01000119.1, from coordinate 326,885 downwards.
GGAAATGGAAAAAACAAATTAAAAAAAAAAAAAAAAAACCAAAGATTCAGTAATTCTTATAGGATGTCTCAGAGTAAAATGAGTAAAAGCAGAAATGACATAAGCAAACATCTAAGCCATACATCAAAAACAACTCAGGAAAATGCCAAGAAAAACATTGACTTACTAGCTAGATTTCAAACAGAATTCAAAAAAATATACACGCAAATCATACATTAACCATATATTCTTCTTTTTTTAAAATAATTATTCAAGATATTATTTAAAGTGTAAGGGGCTCCATGTACACAAGAGGGATAAAAGAAAAGCCACCTAGGTAGAAGGGGCAAAAAGAACAAGAAAATCATCATAATTAATCATTAATGGAAAAACATTTGCAGCTGTCCAAAGATAAAGTGTTGAAAAATAAATATTTCAACTTCTTTAAAGTCCTCTCGCGGTCCTCAAAAATACCTATCATTCATTTCCCTCTGTTTGTATTATTGATATATTAGATCGTACATATTAACTCACACAATAGTTGATTAATGATAAAGACAGTGTTTCATGTCTTCAAAAGGGTATATTGCGATACATCAATTAAATAATAATAAGTTAATAACCCTCCCCTTTCCCCCTTTCCTATGTGTTGCTCAGAAAATAATAATAATAATAACCCGGTACAATTGGTGCCCACCCAGCAAATACAAGCTCTTACCTAGAAAACGATTGGGATGAAGATGGTGATCCATTAGCCCATGGAGGAGGAGGGGCATTTGAGGTGCTTGCGGCTGACCTGGCAGCCAGCGGACGCTGACGAACAAAAGGATTTGTAGAATCCTTAGAAGCAGTGGAAGAAAACAGCTGTCTTCTGTTCTCATGAACCTTCAAGTTCTTCATGAAGCCAATAAAATACTTTTAGTCTTGGAGGTAATAATAAAAAAAAAGAGCCATAAAGCAACAGTGATGGAATAAACACACACTGAGATAACCAGCCTAATTGAACAAGCAAGGATGCTCAACAACACTGGACTTACCTCTGTTCTCATGGTGAGAACTTCTTTGAACTCTTTTGTGGTGCTCATCAAACGATTCTTGAGGTCATCTACAACTGTGGTTGAATGACTAGTGGTGTCACTAGAGATATTTCCAGTCTCATTTCTGGAGTTGGACAGGAGCTGAAGGTCTACCACTGCAGAGTTTAATGCAGTGATATCTTGCTTGATAAGTGCTGTCAGCTCCTGGATTTCTTTGGTGGGGTCATCAAAAACTGAAGTCCTCTTTGCCACTACAAATCAATAAAAATAAATTAGAAAGGAAAAAGGTTGGAGTCATCCTTCACAATGCGTTTACAATAATTACAACAACATTAGGGAAAAGCGAGCAGGTAACAGTAGGGGATGTGGTAGGGATTGACAAGTTAGCAGAAATATTGGCTTGTAAAATAGGAGCATTACCTATATCTAATTTGGGGCTGCCTTTGGGATCATTTCATAATGTGGAATGCAATTTTAGAAAAGATGGAGAGGAGGTTGGCGGGAAGGAAGAAGTTATACCACTCTAAAGAGGAGAGATACCCTCTTACTACAAGGTAAGCTTCCTAGCTTATCAACTTAATTTTTATCTGTCAATTGCAAAATAATTTTGTAGGCATGAGGTTGGCATCTTCTTCTGTTAAATCAGGTGGTCTCAGAAGTAGAAAACTGAGCAAGTTTAATCAAGCAATATTGGGAAAGTGGTTGTGGCAAAATGGGAAGGAAAGGGACCATTTGTGGAGACAGGTTATGGGCACAAATTTGTTTTTGATGAATAATAATTTATTGAAGAAGAAAAAAAGCTCACGTACACCAAAAACAGGTTATGGCCACGAGAATATGGTGAACTTTGGGGAGTATGGGTTTTGGTTTCAGTGATGGGCCTCATTGGTCAAGTTCACAAAAACTGTAAGTGGATGGGAGAGATTATCAAGTTTTGTAGAATTTGTAGTAGGGGATGGTATGAGATTTCATTTTGGCATGATATGTTGAGTGGGAGGTTCACGTGAAGGATTTATTCTCTGATTTGTTTTTGATAGCTGAGGATACGGATGCTTCTGTAGCTTCATAAATGCATAGTTTCATATCTGTGTATTTTGAGAGAAGGGAGCAAGCATTGGAATCATTGCTTCATTTGAGAATTCCAGGATTGGGAGTTAAGAGTCATTGGGTTCCTTGTTTGAGTAGCTTCATTCTAATTTTTCCTTCTGGTGAAGCGTAGATATATAGTGTTATGGGTTGACCAGCAAGGGGAAATTCGATGTATGTTCTTGTTATAATGCTTTGAGAGGGTTCACTATTGTCATGTTTCCTTGGAAGAGTATAAGGCGAATTAAAGCAGCTTGGAAAGTTGCTCCCTTTGTATAGACAGCAATTATAGGGAAGATTTTGACAAAGTGGGGAAAATCACTGTAGGAATGACTATGGAGGCACTTTCTAGTTGGAATGCAAAGTTTGAGTATAAGAACATTCACAACAGCTTCCCATTGATTTTTCATAAATTTAGGGAATTAAACTACTTTTTACTTTCTTATTTCAATACACTTCACAATAGCTCTTAATCTTTCCCTATACCATTAAAATATTACTTTTTACTTTTTCTTTATTTTATTTTATTCATTTTATTTATTAAACAATACTTTCCCTCTCTCCCTCATACTTTCTTCGTCTTTTTCCCCTCTTCATCAACACATCTCTTTCCTTCGATTTGCTCCATCTCACTCACGGATTCCTACCACCCAAATTATAAAAAATTTAAACCACATATGACTTCCATTTCGACAGGGCCCACTATTATCATGTTGCATGATGAAACCTCTTGGTCTTCATATGAAGAGTGATTTTGTTGCTCTCTTGGATTTCAGGTGGTCCGCAAGGGTGACCGGAAACCTTAACTCTTGCTTTGGGAGTCATTAGGCACTTTTTCATTTTTCTTAGGCTACTTCTTACTTCTATTTTTATCATCTTTCACTTCTCTTACATTCTTTAATTTGAGTTTCGGCTGTTGGGGTATGGCAATGACTATAGCAAGGATAAAAACTCCTCGTTTAGGTGGATGGGCCAAAACTCATTTCAATGAGACTCCGATCTGCCCGAACTTCGGTGTCCAGAGGATGGCATTTGCGAAGAGCTATGGATGAGCGTGAAGAAGAGGGATGAGTGTTGCTTGAGACAAGGGTGAAGAAGAGGGACAAGGGTTGCAGACGATGCATGGAGAAGAGGGACAAAGGTGTATAGAGAGGTGTGAGAGGAGAGAGAGTACGAGTTTTTTTTATTATTATAAGAAGCAATGGGTATGCTACAATTGAACTTAATACATTGAATTCAACTATAGCAAATTCAAATTTTAGGAAACCAGATGGAAAGTTTCTATAGGCAATTTTTTATGATTTTTTTTTAAAAAAAATTTCTCTATATTTAGGGAAGGGAATGAGTTATAGAAGATCTGCTGTGAATGCTCTAAGAGGTAAAATTTGAAGGGTGGTTCTAATATGCAATATGTAAAGTACATGGAAATAATGGAACAATAAGTACCTTTAATAGTGTTGAGCTCCCTTAAGATTCCCTTAAGCCCATGTTCTTAAGATCTTTGTATGACTAGATGATTAATTTAGGCAGTATACACTATTGTTCGTTTTTAACTTTCATTGATCTCCTTATTTTAGATTAAAACTTTTGGAGATCCTCTACAACCATTAATATCAACAGTATTTAACATCAACAATATTTAACTATTCGATTAGAAGAAGATAAATGTTTGTTATCCATCTTTTTTCTCCATCTTTGTCCATCTTTGCATATGTGAACAAAGATGAGCCCCACAAATACATTCACATCTCTTGCAATCATATTTTATGGTAAATTTCAGGAGTAATTATACATGTTAACCCTATGTTTACCTTGTGTCCACAAAAAATTATGTAACTTTTCAAATCACCATTTAATTTATGATAAATAATTTTTTACTTTAATCTAATGGTGATTTAAAAAGTCATATCACTTTCGGTGGACAAAAGTAGACATGGGGAGTGATTCAGATCTGGTAAGTTAATACTTATATTAAAGAAATAATTTCGAAAATTCTTACTTTTCCAAAAAAAAAAAAAAAAAAAAAAATTCCAGCAATATTCTAAAAATGAATTCCTCATCCAAATTGTATTTACAAACAAACAATAAACAACATAAATTAACCTTCTAGTGAGACTGAGTTCATCACTTACACTTTGCCAGCTTTGCAAGCTTCTGAGACGTCTGGTGTATCCCATACCCAATCTTGGAAGCCCTCTTGTTGAACTCGGACTGAATTGCAACCTTGGATCGTTGTTCCTCCGACCTTGAGCTACTACTTGGCCCATTTGGCACCGACCCTGACGAAAATGACTTCTTACGCTGCTCCGCTATGCTCTGGAACTCCTGTGTCCGATCCCGGATTGACGATTGTGCCGATTTGACATGCATTTTCCTAACCCCACCTTAAATTGAAATTCTACAATGACATAACCCCCTGAAATCACAGAAATTCATTCAGATCTTTCGATTTGAACTCCAGAAATCTTTAGATAAAATATATTCAATGTCTGAATCTTATATATTTCATCGTCTAAAACAACCCCAATTGAGAAAAAAACTATTTGACCCAGTTGATCCCAAGCGTTCATTTTCTAAATTCCCATCAGTTTTTGCAGCAATATAATTCGACTAAATGTTGAAAAATCCTATAAATTCATTCAATCATATAAATTCAATTGGTTTCAGAAGGAAACAAAATAAAAAGAAGAGGAAAATTAGAATTTTCGAATCTTAAAATTATTGCTATACTAGGACCGAATATAGACCTAGCTGAGCCTAGTAGTGTATTGGGTTAGCCGAGTTTAAATTTTTTTTTTCCAGGAAAAATACAGTAAACGCTAAATTCGAGCTTTCCATTATCTTTTCCCTTCCCATATTTTCTCATCAACCAATCAGGAACAGGAAAATCAGGCCAATAGCATGGAAAATCACCTCTCAAAATGCGAGATCTGAAACCCTAGAGCCGCGGAATCAATGCAATTCTCGTAAACCGCCTACAATTTCAGGAACAAGCGAGTGAGTTCCTAGATCTGGATCGAGCTCAGCCTTAATGCCAATTTGACAAAGAACCGGATACGACGTCGGATCGGGTGAAAAATGGAAATATCAAAGACACTGTAGATTTGGGGTAATGAGAAGGGCTGCCGCTTTGTGAAGGAAAGTGTGTGATTCGAAGATTGTAGAGCTGGATGAGAAAATTGGAGGAAAATGCTACGCACCGTCTTGTTGTGGGGCTTGCTGGCACTGGAACCCTTTTTTTCTTAATCTTATTTTCTAATATTGTATATCATAAACGATAATTAAAAAAAAAAAAATCAAATTAGTTAGGAAGATTTTCTTTTTAGTCCGTGTATTAATTGATATGTATTGAAATACATGTAATTTTTACATATATTTTTAAAAATATATTTACAAATTAAACATTTAAACAAAATTAGAAAAAAAAAAAAAATTGTTCTATCATAATTTTGTACTTTTCTAACATTTTATTCAGTGTTTATATGTTACTCCATTTTTATTAGTTTTTTCTTTTTCTTATTTCGGAGGTTGAAGTTTCTGTTTATGAAATTTACTTACGTGTCCCTTTCGTTAATTATTTAGCAAAAAGAAAAATCCATCCATACCTAGAGAAAACTTGTACATACTTTTTAGAGAAGTTTTGGGTCATTTTCATTTGTTAATAACTTTTTTTTCCCCCTCAAGTGAGTCAAGTTTGCTAGCATAATCTTGTGAGGCAAAAAAAATAAAAATTAGAGTTGATAAGTTGTTAGCAGTGTAAAATGAAGGGAATTGTATCATTTTGATGGCAAGTCAAAAGGAGAAGATTTATTTTATGCTTTAGATTTTATTTTTTATTTTTTATTGCGAGTGAAAAAAAAAGTACAACTCTCTACTTTCACGCTATTATGTTTTCTACACATACTTTAACAAATTTCTATTATACTCTCTATTTTATTGAAATACTGTTTTTCATTTTTTTTTTTAATTTATTCTTTTCTTACACACTCTTTTTCTCTCTCTCATCTCTCGCAATTCTCCACCACGATTCTAAGGAAATAGAGATAGGGGTTTCAACCGAAAATTCTCCACCACGATTCTCCACCAAAACCTGCGACAACATCTATGCGATTGTTGGGTTACCACAATAACATAAGCGGATACATGAGTCCACAATCTCAATAAGAACAAAAATTACTAACTTTTCTCAAATAGCTAACTTTCCATTTTCTTTCTAACATTAGTTTACAATAACAGTTATACTTGGCTTTGCAACACTTTTAAAACATTTATGTAACTGATAAAGTAAACACTATAGATATAAAATATTATATCTTAATTGCGAGTGTATGGGCACATTCAAATCTTCCGCTTGGAAACATATACATATAAACCACTTAAATCATATCATATATGTTATGAACATCATATAACTCAGCTACAAACATATATATGCGTTCTAAAACCTCAAGCAAAACACAAATATATAAGCATAACTAAGTAAGTTACCAATAAAACATCATATACAACCAAGTATAGCGTTATACATATGTTTTATGCCGCATTTTCAAAAGCATATACATACTAATACGCCTAGTATTAGATTGCTTATAAATTATATCATAAAATATCATTATAAATCACTATGTCATGCATGCTTTCATTTATTCATTCATTTATATCATCATACAACATACCGACGTATAGCGCTCACTCCCACTGGAATCTTTCTTCCTGCTCATCCAACCCTTTGGCTGGATGGATGGGACTCACCCCCACTAATAATTTTTATCATGCTCGTCATTCCATCATACATCATCATCCTTAATTCATTATTCTTTTACTCATAGTATTCGTTTATGTACATGTTTATGATACATGCTACAAAACATGATCATGCAACCATTAACATCACAGCTCAAACACAAAATATACATCATATCTTAACACTAATAAAGTCATAGAAAGTACTCATAAAAATATCTATCAAAACATTCAAGATCATTGAAAGTAATCATCAATCATCTCTCATCATAACACATCATCGGCTCGAATTAAACAATCATATTGTAATTATAAAATTATTTTAAAAAATCATTCTTTTTACTTAGTAAGTAAAACACTTAATAAACATTTAAACATTTAAACGTTAAAGCATTTAAAAATTATTATTTTCCTCAATAAGCTTACAAAACATTAAAACCGTCAAACCTAATATCATCCTTAGTAGGTAGTATACTTACTTATTGTGACACGCTTATGATGGATCCCCAACTCAAGCCTTGCAATGTCCACTGTATTTTTCACATTGCAAATATTCCATTAAACTCAGTTCACATTAAACTTTAACTCTAAACAACTCAACAATACTTAAACATCTTAAGTATCAATCTCTTATGAATATAGGGTTCCATTTGTTACACTTCAACTAACTAGTTTAACCCATAGAGAAACTCTATGGGTATACACTAAAATTCTCATTTTGCAACATTTAGATAAATATTTAGGGTTAGCTTTTATCTTGAATCAAACGGTAAAATTGAAGTTCCGGTCCACAAAATTCAAACTTGAAGCTTCACCCAAGACAACCACTCTCTAATAAACAAAAGCTTTAAGTAAATTATCAATATTAAGCAATACATTTGAAAATGTAGCTCAACTTGAATAAAATAAGGGTTTACGAATTTATTGCGAATTGATTAATGAAAATAGAGTTATAACACCAAGAATCACGTTTTTTATTTTAGAATTTATGTTAGAAACCTCTTTGAATCAATTTCCTAAGGTTTGACTCAATACCTATGAGAGACTTGAGTGATATGGATGAGTGAGAGAGAAAATTTGAAAAAGAATGAGTTGAAAATCGCTTTTTTAGCCCTTATATAGTCGCTTTTGTACACTATCGTTTGAATTGCTAAATAGCCTCGTTGAATGCCCCTCACATAAAATCCTCATAAATCATTTGAAAACATCTGAAAATTCAAACCTGTTAAATTCTCATTCGAACTGCACACCAGGACACAGTTTTGTTCAAATTGAATTGGAATGCACTTTGGATGCACCCCTCTGGAATCATCTCGTTCAAATACCCATGTGGAAAAGTCACAGCGTTCGAACCAACTTATAATGCATTGGGAACAGACCTTTTGACTAAGCTCCAAACACCCTCTGTTCAAACTAACTTATAACGGAACTCACTTGAACACTCCCACTCGAACAAACTTGGAATGAACTTAGGATGAAGCTTTCTAGAACTCATTTTACTGCGCATTTCAAATGCTTGTTCGAACTGAAATTTTTCTCAAATTTTCTAAGTTTTCTTTTAACTTATCAATTATAATTACTTGTTTGACATAATTTTAATTAATTTATCGAGTGTAACAGGAACATTAATATGACCTGGTATCTGGTTGATTGAGGGTTAGTTATGACTTTAGGTTCAAAATCAAGTTTATGCTAGAAACCAAATGTTTGATGTTGAGGCCGAACATTCGATTGCTCTTTTATGGAATGTTCAATACTTCTTGTCGAACGATTGATGACCAAGCAAAAAGTATATTTTATCTATATTTGAGGTTTGGGCACTAAGGTATGTTTTTTGGACGTGAATTTTGTAATTATGAAATTATCTTGCATAGTTGTAGGATCTTGTGTAAAGACTTCGAGATGGTTTTTTTCATTGGATCAAACACAATAATATGATGATACACATATGTGTGAGCTGAAATGGGAGTTGAAACAAATGAGGTAAGCAAGCTACTATTATGCTAGTATTTTTATAAATATTGATCCAGTACACTTTATGTACAATAATATGTAGAGTTTTCAAAAGAAAAGCATGGATTACATTTTTAGCATTATGAGAAGTATGAAAATATTTGTATGCATAGAATATGTGGCGTTGGTTACTTTTATAAATAGTGTCTCAAATGATGTACGTTTAAATATTGTTTTATTATGCATATATGAAATGAAATGTTTATATGTTATGTGTAAAATGTTATGAAAAATATATGAAATGTGAAACATAATAATAAATGGTGATATCGGTACTGTGTATAATATAATAACTTTAATGTTGAAATAGCAACACACCTTTAGTTAAGGTGTGACCACATCGGCCGTTAGTCCTAAGTAGAGGGAGCTAGGCTATAGGGTTTTGTAGTGAGGGGTTGAATAAACTATTCATTGTCGAAATTTGATGTGCAAAATAATAACAACCTTACTCTGAGAATTATTCAAAGATAGCAATGTTTGAATGGATACTGTAGATACCCAATTTCATAACACATTTTTTTTTTTTGAAATGAAACCGCATCATCACAGTGGCGTACAAGCGTGCTAGCCATCATTATCTCATAATATAAGCATATCACATCAGAGTAATCATAACATAGCAGTGGAAACTAATAAAATAACATTGTGAGAGTAACATAACATAAAGAGCTGACATAACTATATATAATAATTTTTTTACTACATAAGTGCTATACATCAAAATAAGGGCTATCAAAAATGTCACATATGGCACAGCCAAAATACATCGATCAGTTTTACACATATATAACATCACGATGTAAAACAAAAGCTAGACTACTATAGTCTATACAAAATGCATCCGGCGTACCCCGCAATCAATCATAACCCAAATACGCAGCCACTGGATCATCATCAAGATCCTCAGTACCTGTAACATCAACAACATCTAAGGTGATCATGGAGTTAACCACATTCGCCCAAGCGGATATATGAGTCCACGGTCTCAGTGATATAAGAAATCACTAAGTTTTCACAATGAGTCAATCTTTCGTTTTTTACTTAGTTTACAATAACAACTACATTGAGTTTATAAAATATCTTTCAATAAAGCATGACGTAGCTGATGAAGTAAACACCATAGTTATGAAATCATTTGAAACATAACACTTTTTGCATAATTAAGTCATACTCAAAATCATCATATGCAATCAGATGTAGACATATACATAAGTTCTTTTCTATTGAGATTCTTATGCATACCAATACATCTAGCATGAAATTCCATAAAACATAATACATATACATTCTCAAAATCATAAACTTGCCATACATACTTCTACATTCATACATTTCATAATATAACTTTAAACTTTCATAANGGTAATACAACACACCTTTAGTTAGGGTGTGACCACATCGGCCGTTGGTCCTAAGTAGAGGGAGCTAGGCTATAGGGTTTTGTAGTGAGGGGTTGAATGAATCATTCATTGTCGAAATTTGATGTGCAGAATAATAACAACCTTACTCTGGGAATTATTCAAAGATAGCAATGTTTGAATGGATACTGTAGCGACCCAATTTCATAACACATATTTTTTTTTTTAAATGAAATCGCATCATCACAGTGGCGTACAAGCGTGCCAGCCATCATTATCTTATAATATGAGCATATTACATCAGAGTAATTATAACATAGCAGCGGAAACTAATAAAATAACATTGTGAGAGTAACATAACATAAAGAGCTGACATAACTATATATAATAATTTTTTTACTACATAAGTGCTATACATCAAAATAAGGGCTATCAAAAATGTCACATACGGCATAGTCAAAATACATCGATCAGTTTTACACATATATAACATCACGATGTAAAACAAAAGCTATACTACTATAGTCTATACAAAATGCATCTGGCGTACACCGCAATCAATCATAACCCAAATACGCAGTCACTGGATCATCATCAAGATCCTCAGTACCTGCAACATCAACAACATCTAAGGTGATCATGGAGTTAACCACATTCGCCCAAGCGGATATATGAGTCTACGGTCTCAGTGATATAAGAAAATACTAAGTTTTCACAATGAGTCAATCTTTCGTTTTCTATTTAGTTTACAATAACAACTACATTGAGTTTATAAAATATCTTTCAATAAAGCATGACGTAGCTGATGAAGTAAATACCATAGTTATGAAATCATTTGAAACATAACACTTTTTGCATAACTAAGTCATACTCAAAATCATCATATGCAATCAGATGTAGACATATACATAAGTTCTTTTCTATTGAGATTCTTATGCATACCAATACATCTAGCATGAAATTCCATAAAACATAATACATATACATTCTCAAAATCATAAACTTGCCATGCATACTTCTACATTCATACATTTCATAATATAACTTTAAACTTTCATAAGGGCTAGTGGAGCCTCCTTTGCTTTCATAAAGGCATATCCCCTTTTATTTTTATAAGGGCATATCCCTTTTCATTTTCATAAGGGCATATCCCCTTTTTTTCATTTTCATAGGGCATATCCCCTTTCATTTTTATAAGGGCATATTCATTTTTCATTTTCATAAGGGCATATTCCTTTTCATTTTCATAAGAGCATTACATTCCTTAAAAAAAACATATCATTTTACTATCATTACATGTTCATTCTATAAAATATCTCATTTTCTTCCTTTCATGATCATGCATCATTTAACATCATTTCATAAATCATATCTCATCAAGCATTTCTCAACATAATTAAAGGTATCAAGATATCATTATAAAAACATCAACATAATATACAATTGGCTCGAACTTAATATAATCTTTGAAAGCATAGAAAAATAATATATTTTCTCAGTGAGTAATTATACTCATAATGTTCCGCTCGATGCTTAACAATTGACATCAATGACAAGTTTTAATCACACAAATCTGCAATACATCATTGCACGTAATCATCAGGCATAACCCATAGCTCAAAACATACTTCTATACACCGATGAGTGCTTGTAACCTCATAAGCACATAACCCAATTTAGACCCATATCACACATGGAGCTCAAAATACAATTTAAATGCTAACAAAGTTAACCCATAGAGAATCTCTAGGATTAACTTATAAAATTCTAAGTAAAATCCAACTAACTTAACTAACTTGAATACTTACCTTGAAGGTATGAAGCTCGGTCTTTGAAACTTCGATCCAACGCTCAAACTCCACAAATATAACCAATTCCTAGACAAATCATCAAGATTAAGCAATATGCATGAGGTGTATAGCTCAATCTTGAGAAAGTAGACAATGGTTTGAGAATTTACCTCAAATGATTGGTGGAAACGATAATCTAATACCGAGGGATGCGTTACCGGTGTTAAAAATCACAATCGAAGCCTTAAAATATCACTCTCTTAATGTTTAGAGCAAACCCTAGGAAAGAGGGGAGAGCTCCAATTCGTTCAAGTTCAGAACAATGAGAAAATGAGCTGAAAAATTCGTGTTTCAGCCCATTAATATCACATTACTGTTCACGGCGTTCGGACCTCGTTGCAGACGGGCTGCAGACGGAAGCTACTGTCTGAGAGGCAGCAAGGTTCATCCGGACATAGCTGCAGACGAGCTACGAACGACACCTACTGCCAGGCCAATTTGACCCCCACAACGATGGAATTGAAAAAAGTCATAAACTACAAAGTTGTAGAATTTTGAGTTATCTTTCCAATGACATAAATTTTGTCTCAATTAGAGTTCTGAGTCAAAATTTATGATCATTTTAATCCAACAAGGTCAGTCTAAAATTTCTGATTCGAATGGAAAATCACTACTCCTGCAGACGATGCCTACTGACAGGATAATTTGACCTTCAAAACGGTGTAATTAGAAAAAGTCATAAACTACGAAGTTGTAGCATTTTGAGTTAGCTTTCCAATGACATAAATTCTGCTACAATCGGAGTTTGGGATTAAAATTTATGATCATTTTAATCCAACAAGGTCATTTTGAAATTACAGATTTGAGTGGAATAACTTCTTGAACCTTTTTATGTGTGTTTTGTCCATTCTTCTTACTTTCAATTACTATCTTACTCTTGGTTATTAATTCCACTAAGTCATTTATATAAACAAGTTAATAAAATCCTCTATTCATATCTCTGATATAACAGATACTTTATGAATGGATGATGCTACTTACAAAGGAAACGTAAAATGTTTTAAAAGAGATAATTTTGGAAGATAGTGTAGTATTAAAATAATTTTATATGTATAATAAAATGTTAATAGTCACACACTAGCATCAACTTATTTACTTATTAAGTAGTGGATTTACATTTTACTTTTCTACACTTATAAAACATCGAGGGACTGTCTGGGATTTAAGTAAGAAGGACCTCGAAGTAGATGTATCCACTTTTGTATTGATATTGCTATAGCTACAACTTGATTACTTATTTCAGGATTTCGAAGGCACCTCATGGTAATTAGTACTTTTTGTGACATTACAGACTTAGGTTCCTTTTGTTTTGACGTAAAAAATATTTTTTAAAAATGTTCTACACTGAAAATATTTTTAGGTGTTTGACGTGTACGGAAAATCACAAATATTTTTTATATTTTCATTCAATCGTATTAATTTATAAAATCAATTTTTATTCACAAGATAAATATATATATTTTAAAAAAACCTAAAAATTATAGTTTCAACTGGTGTCCAATGGTGGTCTGACAAAGATCCGGCTGAGTTTTGGCGATTTGAGAATGACAAACTAAAAGTTGAAAAATGATTTATGATTTTTAAAAATAAAAACAATTTTACATAATATTAAAGAAGTTTTTTTGGTCAAACCGAAAATATTTTCAGTTGGCTATTATTTTTCTTCACAGCAAACATTGAAATATATTTTCTGAAAATTATTTTACGCCTAAATAAATATAATTTTAGGTTCTGTTTGATTTGTTAAATAGACTATTGAAATAGAATTACTATTTTTATAGAATAATTATTGATCACTCTAATGAGTGGTCAGTCACCCATTATAGAATATGGGATGATCGCATCCACTAGCAAGCATCGTTGGGGGTGATATGCCTATTTTATGCTGATCAGGAGTAGTCTTCGCTACTTTGAAGACAATCGTAAATAGGGTTGTAAACGAGCCGAGTTTTGGCATTCCGGGATTAGCTCATTTAAGGGGTCTTCTAAACGAACCGAGCTCGAGCTCGAGCCGAGCTTAGAATCTCATGTCTGAGCTCGACTCGTTAGATACATACCTAGCTCGAGCTTGGGCTTGCTAAAAATGTTATGTCGAGTCGAGCCGAGTACTTGAGCGGCTCGACTTGGCTCGAACTCGAGTTGGAGATTATATTTTTGGAAAGACTAATCGGAGCCCGAGCTTGGGAGCAGAGACTATCAATGGAGGCGGAAGAGGCCGGCGAGTGATGAAGGCTAGCGCGTGCTTGGTTGACAATGACAAAACACTGCAGATCTAACATTCTGGACTTCTAGTTATAGAGAAAATAAAGAGAAAAGAGACTAAAGGAGAGGGAGGAAGAAGAAGGACACGAAGCTTCTCCCTCTTCCTCAAACAGCAGTGGAGGAGCTTTGAGAGCTTGAGAGCTTCTGGAGATTTCAATAAACAAAAGCGTACAAGACGATGGGTTAAGTGTGCAGTAACAAAAGAAAAACAAAATAATAATGAGAGTAGTTGGAAGCATTAAATGAGAGGGAAGAAAAATCAATGGGTGGGATTAAAGAGAAGAAAATCTAACGGTTGAGATTAAAAAAGAGGATAAGTGGTTCAAAAAGAAAGTAAAAAGAAAATTAGGAAATGTGAGATAGCAACTTTTGTGCACATGGGGAAAAGTGTGTCCTTTTTCAAAGAAATGCATCATTTTTCAAAGAAATGCATCATTTCATGAATATTTTTTTTATTTTATTTTTTTGAACTTGACGAAACCATTAAAAGAAGGGGAAAGATCAGTAAAAAAAAAAGTACAAAAGTAAGCGTCGGTTCATTTAATATTGATATTTGGTAATCAACTTAAAATCTCTCCTAGTTTAAAATATAGATTTCGTTCGGTTAAAACAATTAAAAGGGATGAGTTTAGATAAAGATAAATAAAAACAAAAGGTTAATTATAGGTTAAAGGAAAAAAATATAAAATTAGTTTTTGTGATTTGTCTAAATTATAAATTGCTCAATGTGGTATTAAAGTGTATTAAGAGGTTCTTGTGGTATGCAAAAAAATTAATTTAGTCCCTAAAGTCAAATTTCGTTAAAATATTTAACAAATTCCGTTAAATGTCACGTCAGTACCAATAAAATCACAATACGTGTCATTTTTAATAAAAAAAATATAAATCTGTAAAACTAAAAAAAAAAAAAAAAACAGGAAAATGGGTGGTGGGTGGCTGCCGGCAGCCAACAACCACTTGTTTTGTTTTGTATTTTTAATTATTTTTTAGTTTTATATATTTAATTTTTTTATTAAGAATGACACGTGCCATGATTTTATTGGTGCTGACGTGGCACATAACAAAATCTATTAAATATTTAACGGAATTTGACTCCATGAACTAAATTGTTTTTTTGGCATATCACAGAGGCCTTCTAATACACTTTAATACCACAGTGAGTGATTTGTAATTTAGACTTACCACATAGATTGATTTTACATTTTTAAAAAGATATCGATGTTTATTATATTTTAATAAGATACTAACATTCAATTATTATATTTTAATAGTATACTAACATTAAAGTATTGTCATATTTAGTATATATAGCAACTAGTATAGTTAATATACATTAACTATAGTTACTTATATATGTTAAATGATATACTTATATATATATATTTATACTTATAACTTATTATATACTTAACTATAGTTAATATACATTAACATGATAACATATTACATAATTAATTAAGTAGTTAATTCAAGCAAAAAAAACTAAGTAGTTAATATACATATGTACATATTTTGATTACTATGTGCATATAAATATTAAGGGTCCGTTTGGGATTGCGATTTTAAAAAGNTTTTAAGTATCTAATGATAATATTTATATTATATGGTTTAAGTATTATCATATGATCTCACAATTCATATGATCTTATATCTTAGAGCATGTGATCTAACGATTCCTAAGTATTAACGATAATACTTAGATCATAATATTATCATATTCATATGATCTACTAATTAAATGACATAATGTTGGATTATACAATACTTAATTTGTGATTATAACAAATATATTGTTGACTTCAATACTAATCACTTAATTTGAGAGTATGTAAATCATATTGTCATTATTATAGATATATACAAATATATAATTTTATTTTATTTTATGTAGATTTCTTATTTATTATAGATAATCTCATATCATATGATATGATTTATAATTCATAAGTTATAAATATAATATTAGAACCATATAATGTCACACAACTAACATAAGTATATAATTGCATACGAATACAATATATAGTTCCTCAATGTATGTATGAATATTAGAGGTTATTATTACATAACTCATAAGTATATAAGAATAATACCTATATGAGATTATATGAGCTAAGCATTATCATATGATCATATGATCTCACAATTTATATGATCTTAGATCTTAGATAATATGATCTAAAAATTTATAAGTATATAATAATAATACTTAAATCATATGGTTATATTCATATGATAATGATATAATTATTAAATTAAGTAATATAAACATAAAAAGCGAGTTGGCCAAGTCGAGCCTTAAATGAGTTAGGCTCGCGAGCTCCTATTAGATTTTGTCGAGCGAGTCAGGTATGTATAGCTGGTTTGTATAGTAATAAGCGAGTTTATAATATACCAATCTCAAGTTTGGATCAAATTTAACCGGACAAATATCAAATAGACTATCGAAAAAACTAGCTCATTTACGGCCTTAATCGTAAGTCCACCACAAGGGGCGCTACTATTGAACATTTAGATATTTCCGTGACTATACAGCCTCCGAATCCATTCTATTTGTTTGTTTCGTTGACTACGTCACCACGTACGGTTACCTGCTTTTGGAGCACGGCTACAATTACTCATTTACTCGCTTGGATACCTGCATGGCTGCATGTAGCACGAAGTCGCTTCTTTAAGCTCATACAAGTGGCGCTCTCGTAATAAAAGCAAATGTTTAGCCACGTGTTCTTACAAAAAGGCGAGTGTTGTACAACAACTACTTCAGCGAGTAGCGATCGACTTTTTTTTTTTTTTGAGTGAAAGCATTGTAGCACTATCATTCGTTTATCGCGCCTCAGAAATCAAAAGCCCAATGGCATTTACGATATTTCACAAACAAGCAGGGTCCATTAATAAACATTAAATGGAAAAGTTAAATGAACCTTTTGTTGTCCAATATGCTAATTTACCAAAATCGTGTTGCCTTAACTTCTCTCATCTCCCAAAATAGTTTCGAATCTCAGCCGTCCACGTAGAATATGACCCCAGTACCCAACGTTTAGATCTCTCGCGTTTGCCCCAAAATTTATTAATCCTAGGGCCTAAATCGGCCCAACCAAATCCCCGCCACAACTTCCTAATCTAGCGGCGATGAGTTCGCCACGTAGCACAATCTGAGCCGTCAATATATTTTCATTCTAATTTTATTTTCATTTACTTTATTTTTTTTGTCATTTTCGATCTAAACCCTTACTTTCGAAGAATCAAAAGAAACCCTAGCTTTCGTACCTCTATCGCGGTAAAAAATAGAAGGAACAAATATATCAAAATTATCGAAATTGAATTTCGTAAATCGACGAATCTATTAGGGTTTCAAATCAGAAGGCCAGATTCAAAGCCTAGTATAAGTTTATTGTTCGTGATCTTCACGATTTTGTGAGGAATCGGTTTTTCCGCTACATGTCGGTTCAGGTACGTATGTGAATTTCATTTCATTTTATAAATTTATGGTTAATTCGTTCGATTTTGTTTGAAAATTGATCTGAATTCGTAAGAATGGGGTTTGATCGTTTATTTTTGTGTTGCTCTGGGGGATTTTTTTTGTGATTTTTGGTGCGGTTTTGGTGTGACAGATCTGAAAAATGCGTAGGGGCATGTATGATGGAATGTGAAAATTGGGGGTTTTCGGTTTGGGTATTTGGATTGAGGAAAGGTTGATGGAAAATAGAGTAGAAAACTCTGATGGCGCTGCAATTCCCAAAAAATCTAGATCGTTGGATCTTAATAGTTTGTATCAATATAGGCTAACGAAAGAGGGTCAGAATAAGAATTTGAAGAGGAGGAATGGTAGTTCTGAGGACGGTGATGAAAGGAGGAACAAGAAGAAGAAGAGTAGGAAAGAGGTGTCTCTGAGTACTTTCAAAAACGTTAATGATAGAAGCATAAAGAGTGTGGATGACTTGTATAGCAGTCGGTTGAGTTCTAGCTCCCACGAGACAAAGGAATCGAAGTCGGGTTTGAATCAGAAATTGAACAGCCATACTGTGTCGCTCAGTATAAATGATAATGCCTTTCAGATTCCGAAGCGTAAGCGGGGTTTTGTGGGGCGGAAAAAATTTGAAGGTGGTCAAGTGTTGAAGCCGGTGGGCAAGTCTAGTAGTAAAGTGACTCTTGTTGATCAGATAGCCAAGTTAAGTCCTGATGATTCGGGCACCCAGGTTGAGTCTTCAAAAGTTAAACGAAAGAAAGGTTTTGATGAATTTAAGGAAAATAGAAATAGTGAGTCAAATTCAGCTGGGCAATTGAAGGAAGAAGAAGGGCCTGCTGGCCATTTGGTTGTAAACAATGGTAATTTGTCTTTGAAGAAGTCACGAAGAAATCGTAGAAAAAGAAAGGATTTGGCACCGGGTAGTAAAAGTGTAGTGAAGGAGGCTTTGCCGTCGGTTGATAATTCTTCTAGGATATCTGATGATTTGCGAGAAGATGATGAAGAGAATCTTGAAGAGAATGCAGCGAGGATGCTATCATCACGGTTTGATCCAAGCTGTACTGGGTTTTCTTCAAACAGCAAGGCTTCTGCATTGCAATCTGCAAATGGGTTGTCTTTTTGGTTATCTTCAGGTCGGGATTTTGTTGGTCGTGGGTCTAAGTCTTTATCTGGGTCAGACTCTGCATCAGTTGATGCTGCTCTGAGAGTACTGAGACCAAGGATTCAGCACAAAGAGAAGGGACACTCAAGAAAAAGGCGCCACTTTTATGAAATCGTCTTTAGGGACTTGGATCCTTCTTGGGTATTGAACCGGCGAATCAAGGTCTTTTGGCCTTTGGACCAGAGTTGGTATTATGGTGTCGTGAACGACTATGACAAAGAAGGGAAGCTTCATCATGTCAAATATGATGATCGTGATGAAGAATGGATTAACCTCCAAAATGAGAGGTTCAAACTTTTGCTGCTCCCTGGTGAAGTTCCTGGTAAGGCAGGGAGGAAAAAATCAGCTATGAGAAATAGAAGTGTTGATGAGGGAAAAAGAAGCTTAAAGATCAACAAAAAAAAGGAAAAGAGAGACTTTACTGCTGAGGATGATAGTTGTTTAGGCAGCTATATGGACTCAGAACCCATCATCTCATGGTTGGCTCGATCTACTCGTCGGATCAAATCATCTCCTTCATGTGCTGTAAAGAAGCAGAAGACATCTGGTGCATCTTTGCAGTCTTTGTCAGCAGGTTTGTCTGCTGAAGTTGTCGATCTACATGGTTGTTTGGACAAGGGTTTGTCGAGAAGGGATAAGGATAAAAGTAAGTTATCTAGTAAGTCTGAATTGCCAGACAGATTAACTGACACTGTAGGGCTAGAGAGGTCTGCCATTGGCACTACCTGCCCCGAAGAGAGCAAACCACCTATTGTTTATTTTAGGCGGCGGTTCCACAAGACAGGCCCAGAATTGTCTCATACATCCAAGAGCAATCCTGTCTGTAGAAGTGCACCTGGTTCTGTTGCTTCTTGCAGTATTGTTGATGAAATTGGGGATTTTGAAGAGCATGATGTTTTGCTTGGAAGGTTGGGCTCTGATTTGCCTTTGTGGTCAACTGACAATGTAGGGTCGTTAGATTTTTCTTTTTCATTGATAAAATCAGGGCAAATCAGGTTTGAGTTGAACTTACCCGTGCGGTTGGTCCTGAATGACTCATTTGGAGCAGATAACTTTTGGTTATTCCGAGCTATATTACTGCTTCAGCATGGTATGGTGATGATCATGTGGCCAAAAATTCATTTGGAGATGCTTTTCATTGATAATGTAGTTGGATTGAGATTTTTCTTGTTTGAAGGTTCCTTCAAGCAGGCTGTAGCCTTTGTTTTTCTGGTTCTGAGAGTATTTTATCAACCTAAGGAACAGGGGAAATATGTAGATTCACAATTGCCAGCAACTTCAATTAGGTTCAAATTCTCATGTGTTCAAGATCTTAAGAAGCAGCTTGTGTTTGCATTCTACAACTTCTTTGAATTGAAGAGTTCAAAGTGGGTGTACCTCGATTGTAAACTTAAGAGGCATTGTTTACTTACCAGGCAACTACCTCTGTCAGAATGCACTTATGATAATATTCATGCATTTCAAAATGGAAGAAATCAGTTACCCATCACTTCTGCTTGTGGGCGGCCCTCCTCTGTCAAGGTATTTCTTTTGCTTTTCCTACATTTCCAGAATTTGGTTCGTGGGTTGTGCTTATTTTTTCAATAATATGCCCCTTTCCTCTTTAAGTTGTTAATTACCTCTATGCTTGATTTATAACTTAAAAGAGTAGGGATGGCAATTTGAGTTTTTGCATCGGGTGGGTTTATGTTGTGTCAAGTCTTAGGTATACGACTATATGGGTCGACCTGAACATAATCTATTTAATTAATTAGGTCAAACCCCTCAACTTTAACCCCTCAACTTTAACATGACTTGATTAACTAAACGGGTTACCTACATAATCCATCAACCTGCAAAATTATTAGATCTCAACCCAAGACTGTATGTCAATTTTTGATCTTTTTCTGAATATATTTTATTGTAAATAGTGAGGAATCATTAGGGAATCAAAAAATAACATATTCATTAAAACAGGCATAAAATTCCAAGTAAATTAAAGGAACTCAGATTTAGAAACACAATTGGTAGAAACTGACCATGACAGATGTATTGTTGAATATGTTTGATTTAGCAGTTTTTTTTTTCCCCACAAATCCGAGGAGAACCCACAAAACAGAACAGTCTCAGTAGCAAGTAGGATTGTATTCAAGCAGAGCCGAACTGAGTATTGGATTTTCGGACTTGGCTCGGCTGAACCACATGGTGTTCAAACTCGGCTCAGACTCGAGCCGAGTTTTGAACAACCGTTCGTTGGCTCACCAAACCCCTTGTCGAGGGTGAGCTTGAGCTCGAACTCGACAAGGATACGAAGCTGAGCCCTTATTGAGTACTCGATCGGCTTGGCTTGATAAGTTTTTGTTTTAGCCTTAACCCAAAAAAAAGAACATAGTTGTAAAATCTTAAGCCAACCCAATAAAATAAATTATTACCAGAAAACTTGGAACATGGTTGTAAAATCTTAAGCCAACCCAATAAAAGAAATTATTACCAGAAAACTTAGAAACATCGAATTGGTTAAAATCACAAAATCGAAGTATCATAGAGCCCTTAATATATTCAGATCCAAAACATAACATTCTAAAACAATCAAAAGTACTCGTCGTCTTAGTACCATGACCAACAACAAATGTAGAAAAATTGAAGAAAACTGCAGGGACAAAACAATTTAACAAAATAATACTTTAAATAAAAAAAGACAACTTTAATAACCCCAATGAAACCGATTCACTGACATAATCGACAGTCTGCATGATATCCTCAGCGGTGAACTTGGAGACCTTGTCATTGTCTGCGGTAGTGCGGCCCTTGGCCTTGCAGTCGAGTAGGGACTTGCGGTATTTGTCGAGGCAGAGCTTGGTGATGACCACCTTGGAGTGGTTGATGCTGATGTTGATGGTGAACACTTTGACCTTCTTGCTGGTGATCTGCTTGATGTGAATGAGTCACTTGCGGTGAATGTCTTGTATCTGAATAGTTATGGGGGTAGATTGAAGAAATAATGGGTAGAAATGAAGAAAAATTGAAGAAAACAGTTGGAAATTAGGGTTTTTCTGAAGATAGAAGCTTAGATTAGGAGGATTTTGGGGGGAAAAGAGGTCTGTGAGCTATAGACAATAGAAAGTCTTGAGGATTTTTGGAAAACAGAAAGTTGGGGGCTCAGACAGAAAGCATTGATTTGGACATTGGGAACCACATCAGGCGTGCTAAGGAGGTTAATTCATGGGTTGAAACTTGAAAAGCATTCAAGGAGTGCTTTTCTGGCTGACGGATTTACCTCATTATTGGAACTAGCACTATGTGTCAATTTGTAGTTAACAGTGGATGGCGTAGGTCAAAAGTCTTTATTTTCTGCTACAATCTTCTTTTCCAAGGCATGTCTCTTCTGCTGCTCAGAAAAAAAGGGCATGTCTTTGCACTTCTTGAAATAATCGCGGCCATGAAAAAAAGAACAAAAATTATACACTGTCCTTGCATAGGTTTGTAGAGAAAATACTGCAAAAGAATCTTTAGGCCAGCTTAAAAAATGGGTGTGAAGGGCTTTTAATATGTTTGTGAATCACATGAAAACTGTGTTTGCTTGCCCACTTGCCAGATGATTTGCCGCTGGCCTTAGTTGAACATTGTATGTAGCACATGGTGCACCCTCAGCTTTTTAATTTTGGAGTTTAAACCATTGACCGCTCAAACAGTCAGAACTCCTAACAAACACACAATACATTCAAAATTAATTTTCTGCACAATCCAAAAGGAATTCTTGGTAACAAATTATTTACTTTGGAGGAATTACTTATAATTTGTGGCGTGCTTCTTATTACTTAATAAAAAAAAAATTTATATAATATATAAACATTTATAAAACTTAAATGCAATTGTGCAAATAATTTTATAGTGGTAATACATACTTATAATAATTGTGCTATTATTAATGTATAACATTTATTACTATAACCAATATATTATAAGTGTATAACACATTGTCACATACATATATGTATAATTGTATATAGTAATATAAATATAGTATTGTTCCAAGGCTGCGCCTTTTTTGTGCTTTTAATACATTTTCTCTTACTCATCAAAAAAAAAAAAAAAAAATATAGTATTGTTAAATACATTTTTCATGCTTGCATACATACTACAGGGTATTAATTGTATATATAAATAAATGTACCTTCTTACATATAGAATATTTACATAGTTATATACTGTATATAAATGTATAAGTATACGTATAGAGTTATAGTTATATACTATATGCTAGATGTTTATATAGATTACTTAAGTATATGAGTAACTACTAACTAGTATATAACTATTGTTAATATGTTTAATTAAACAGTTATAAGTAACCATTTAAGTAACTAGTATATAACTATATAATAAATATATATTATATACTATATTAAATATATATTATATACTATATTAAATAATATATTATGTAAG
The DNA here is from genome assembly GCA_900184695.1 of Betula pendula. Lineage (NCBI taxonomy): Eukaryota > Viridiplantae > Streptophyta > Magnoliopsida > Fagales > Betulaceae > Betula > Betula pendula. The sequence goes on along the minus strand of FXXK01000119.1, from coordinate 303,501 downwards.
CATTAAATCATTTTATTTAATATAGTATATAATATATAACTAGTTAATGTGTAAGCACTAGTAACTACTATACACATTATACTATAATTACTATAGTATATAATATAATATGTAACTAGTTAATACGTAAGCATTAGAAATCATATATTATATATTTACATAGGTTAATTTCTTAAGTATATATGTGGGGGAAATGCAACGTTTGAGGGTTTTGCTGTGTTGTGGGCTTTGGATTTGAGGGCTTTTGGGTTTTGGGTTTGAGGGCTTGGGCTTCTTGCTCGTTTGGAGCCTCTCGTGTATATTGTCGGTGTACTTAGGGGTGCCTTACGCTTTTTAATAAATTCGTACCTTTTTTTTCTTTAAAAAATTCTTAAGTATATAAGTAATTAATATATAATTATTGTCTATAATTAATATGTAAGCATAAATGGCTAGGTTATATATTAGGACATTGGGACCTGATGTGGTTCCCATTGGGCTGTACAAGTGGATGCGGTTATTCCCTTCTGAAAGCAATCACTTTAGGCGGTTATCATTTTTAATAACCGAACTGCTAGGTCGGTTAGTAGTTAACCGCAACAACTAGGCTAGTTGGCAGTTAACCGCAACAGGCGTTTATGCGGTTATTAAAGGTTGATTGTTAATCGCATAGCCGCTTTTCATAAAAATCCAAAACACCTTTTTTCTTTTTTAACAAAAACCTATCTGGTCAAAATATGAGCAACATATATTGGCTTCGTTTTGCATACAATACTTTGTCAAATGTTGTTGTCTTGATCATTTTGATGAGTAGGTGCAATTCTCTGGGAATGGGCATAAACCCAAAACAATGTTGTTTCGGACCAATGAGAAATAGAGCCCAATTATAGTCTGTCACTATTACACTCTACACCTCGGCAAAATCCAACTTCTGGTGATTCATATGGGACTGGTGCCGAACAATAGCTACATTGCTCTGCTGCTATACATTCACTGCATTGAAGTTTGTTCGAGGAAAAGTAAATGATATGATGACCAGCATAATTCGTACACAGTGAACAAGGACTTAGGGCACTTGATTATGTTTTATACAGCATTTGAAAAGGTATTTTATTCATCAGAGCAACTGAACTATCATAAATAACCACATCACGGAGTTCTCTTTCACTGCTGAAAAATAGCTCCATCCACGCAGTTAGTTGCTCCCTTTAGCACCACATAATCCTCCCAAGTTTTGCAATTTGCTGTTTATTTGATTGGCCTTCAACTCCGGTAGCCTTACATGTCTACAGAAAATATTGAGGACCCAAAACATATTTTAAATATTATTATTTTTAATATATATAATATATTTTATAAAAACGGTTACCATTTACCCGGTTATTAACCGTTTTCGTCAATCCCTAAAATCGGTAATTGCATCCGGCCTAAGCGGTTATCAAATTAGGGTTATTTGCGGTTAGGTGGTGTTAGCGGTTAGAGGTTATTAGCGATTAATAATCACTTTGTTTGTACACCCCTAGTTCTTAATGTCTAAATCAATGTTTTAACTTCCTTAGTCTTTCCTTCTCAATCATTTTCACCAATTACAACACTCATAACTGTAGTTTATAGGTAATTATATGTTATTATAATATAACTATAGACTATAGTATATGTGTAGCGTGAGTAAATAGGAAGTTTAGTATAGTATATATAACTAATTAATTATATTTTAAGTATATAATATGTAAGAATATTATGCACTATAGTTAACCATATGTTATATTTTTTTTTTATAAGTAAAAAGCTAATCTCATTAAAAAGCGTAAGATGGCCTTACGTACACAGGAAGTATACTATGTTATATATTATGTACATAAAAAAAAGTTATATATTATTTATCTAGTTATATACTTTTACTTCTATAGGGTACCTAGGATAACTAACTAGTTAATATGTTAGTATATTGCACACTTTGAGGATAGAGAGAAGTCGTTGGAGGATATTTTATCTTTTTTCTATGAGACTCTGTTCCTATGGACAGCGGCATTTGTTTCACCGCTGTCTCTTAGTTTCAGTGATTTTCTTGTTTATTTTGCCCACCTAGTTAGGGGTTCCTTTTGTATACTTCCTGTGTACTTAGGGGCGCCTTACGCTTTTATAAAATTGACTTTTACTTATAAAAAAAAAAACATATTGCACAATGCACATAGTTAACTAGTTAGTTAACATATACACTAACATATTAACATAATTACTAACTAGTTATGTTAGTATATTAACAAATTAATTAATAGTATATTAACTATTTAGTTTGCTAACTATGTTGATATGTTAGTATGTTAACTATTTAATATGTTAGCGTATTGACTAACTAGTTAAAAATATAGTAATTATACACTAAGTCGCTAACATATTAACATATAGTTGAATATGTTGTAATTAGTTAATGGTATATTAACTATTTAGTATACTAACTATAGTTAATTATAGTTACTTAATACTTATAATTTTTTTTTTTTTTTTTTGATAAGTAAAATTTTATTAAAAGCGCAACTCTGGTTAACAATAAGTATACAAGGAAAATGTCTAATTGGTAGAAGAAAAAAGTATAAGGAATTCATCATAATTATAAAAAAAAGTTAATTATAGTTACTTAGCATATATAACTAACTAGTTAATATGTTAGTTTGTCAACTAACTACTTAGTATGTGAATACTTATACTCTACAATCTTATATTTATATAGGATATTATTTATGTATATATATATATAAACGAACTAACGAGTCGAGCCGAGTTTATATGAGTATGTCATATTTAATAACATAGCGTAATTATGTGCCCGCAAACGACTCATATAGTAAATGAACCGAGTCCGAGTCGAGTTTATTTGAGATAATCCCGAGTGGGTTTGTGAACGGATTTGTTCATTTACAGCCCTACCAATAAGTATAAACTAAAAACATATTTATCAAAAAAAACATATTCTATCTGTCTGGTTGACAACAAAGCATAATCCAAAAAAACAAAAGCCTAAATTTTTTTAGCTCATAAAAACATCATTACTTAACTGCATGAAACAACCATTAGGCTGAGTTGCTCATTACCCATAAACCAAAATCAACTTAAAACACAATCTATAGTCTCTACCATGGTATTCTTGGCGTCATGGGCTTTGTGGCGAGGGAAGAGGGAGGCAGTGTGGGGGCTCGGCCACGAGGTCGATGGTGAGAGTTTTGCTTGGTTTATGGGGCAAAGTTAGTGCGCTGATCTGTAGAACAGTGGTGGGGGCTTGGCTATGACGATATCGTAAACTTACTCGCCGGGGCGATTTTGCTTCTATATGGGCAGTTCTATTTCAAAAAGCAGGTATCACCAGCCAGAGTCGCTGATCTGTAGGATTTGCTGATCTGTAGGATTCTCGAGGCAGATTGTAGATGTTCTTTTATAGATAGTTGTTGAGAGAGAGAGCTAAAACGGCGAGAAAAGAAAATGTAGTGTTATGTACTAAGGGTTTTTAGGGGTAAAAATAAATGTAATTATTTGAGTGCCCTTTTATTTCGTATCATGTTTGTGTCGGATTCGTAGGTCGTGCAAAGATTGTAAGCCCTAATGCTATCTATTGCCTTTTCTCTTTATGCATTTAATTTCAAACGATCTCTTCTTCCCCAGTGGGTAGAGTTCAAGTAAGCTTAATAATAAAGCAAAGAGACTAGTATTATCTTTGTTGATACTGCCTTGTTACACATTTAAGTGTGAATGCTTTTCTTTAATGTGGTTTATGATTTCTATTAACTTCTATAAGTCTTTCCACCAACCAGGGATTATCGAAGAGTTCTAGGCAGGGCATAAGTGTCATGGGTTTTGCCAGAGATTGCACCTATGTGAATGTCTGTCAGCCTTCATCCAATTCCAATGAGATGCACAGGAAACTTACTCCATTTGGTCTTTGTTTTGCTGCTGCACCTACTTTCTTCCTTAGTTTGCATCTGAAGCTGCTTATGGAATATAGTGTGGCTCATATCAGTTTCCAGGACCATGATTCAGTAGAGAATTTAGGGAACTCTGCGAGTTCCATGGTGGATGACTATTCTAGTGCGGAGGACTGCACTAAGGATGTTGTTGGTAATAATTTGAAGTCCTTGTCTAAGGATACTGCTTTTGATGGCTGGCTTTCTTGTGCTAAATCAGGGGACAGAGATTGGATAAAGTCCTCCTTGAAGTACAAAGACGTTGATCTTAGTGTTGCTGGAACTTCTGCGGTTTTGCAGGATTCTGTAAAGGTTGGGACTGATGCTACCCTCCAGGTGCAGAAGTGGCAAAGCCACCATTCAGAGTCAGAACAATCAGCTTTGTTGCGAAGACCTTCAGTTGACAGAGATAAGACTGATACCAGTTCCCATTCTTTTCTGAATGGTCTCAGTATTGAAATTCCACCATTTAATAAATTTGAGAAGCCCGTGGATGGGGAGTTACACAGTGCTCAACACTCTGAGGATGGGGAGTTACACAGTGCTCAACATTCTACAGATCTGTCTTGGAATATGAGTGGTGGCATCATCCCCAGCCCCAACCCCACTGCTCCCAGGAGTACATGGCATCGAAATAAAAATAATTTGTCATCATTTGGACACCTCTCGCATGGTTGGTTAGATGGGAAGGCTGACTCCTTCCAAAATGGTTTTGGCAATGGACCTAAAAAGCCACGAACTCAGGTTTCATACTCGTTGCCACTTGGAGGTTTCGATGTTAACTCAAAGCATAGAAGTCATCACCAGAAAGCACTTTTTCACAAACGTATTAGGAGGGCTAATGAGAAGAGATCATCAGATGTTCAAAAAAACTTGGAGTTGTTATCTTGTGATGCAAATGTGTTGATCACACTTGGTGACAAAGGGTGGAGAGAATGTGGGGCACGAGTTGTATTAGAGCTTTTTGGACATAATGAGTGGAAGCTTGCTGTAAAACTTTCAGGAATTACAAAGTATTCATACAAGGCACATCAGTTTTTGCAGCCTGGTTCAACAAACCGTTACACTCATGCCATGATGTGGAAAGGAGGTAAAGATTGGACCTTGGAGTTTCCAGATAGGAGTCAGTGGGCTCTTTTCAAGGAGATGCATGAAGAATGTTATAATCGGAATATTCGTGCTGCTTCCATTAAAAACATTCCCATTCCTGGGGTTCGCTTGATAGAGGAAAATGATGATAGTGGATCAGAAGTAGCATTTATTCGCAGTTCTAAGTACTTGCGGCAGGTTGAAACGGATATTGAGATAGCTTTGGATCCATCGCGTGTATTATATGACATGGACAGTGATGATGAGCATTGGATTTTGAACAATCCAAGTTCCTCTGAAATTAACAACTGCAGCTTGGGAAAGATTGCTGATGAGATGTTTGAAAGGACAGTGGACATGCTTGAGAAGGCTGCATATGCTCAAGAGTGTGATCAGTTCACATCTGATGAAATAGAGGACCTCATGGATGGAGTTGGGCCCATGGATATAATCAAAACCATTTACGAGTATTGGCGGCAAAAAAGGCAGAAGAAGGGTACGCCTCTAGTCCGACATCTTCAGGTATCTCCTGATCACTTTCCTATCATTTTTGATGATTATTTTTTGGTACTGTCTGACATAAGCTAATTTAGTGGGACGTCTTACCCTAGGTGGTAGTGTGTGTGAATTATCAAAGGACGCTGTCTTCTGCTGTGATTATGTTGATTTTATTTACTTTCATTTGATGAGTGTTTTGCAATTTTTTACCCTTCTTGGGTTTTGTAAAACAAAAAAAGGTAATACATACATATGGATGTGTAACACACTCACACACGCACAAGTGTTTGTGTACATTGACAAAATGAAATAAAGTAAAATAAAAGCCACTAATGTTTAAGAAAATTTCCAAAAGCAGAAATGCTCCAAAGATCAAAGTTTAAACTACGCAGGGATCCATTTGGTACTAAAATCATCTGAAGTAATTATTCGAAGTATTCAAACACTCATGGAAGCTGAGGGGGCTTATATTGTGTAAGATGAGAATGAACTTTGCTGAAAATAAGATAAAAGAAGAAGAGAGAAAATTTGATTTGAACATCTCCTGAAGCTTTGGGAGGAATGTATATTCTGGGTTTCAATTGATGTGCAATTTGTAAAAGAAATAATCATTTTTTTTATTGCTTGTCATATTCCTTACCCTAATGTTGTCTGGTAGGTCGTGTTTTCACATCCACGAATTTCTTACTCTTAATAGGTGTACAAAATTCAGTGGTGATTTATTGTTAATTTTGGGGTCATCTACTTTTGTTAAGTTTTGACTTGGCATGTGATTGGTTCCAAGTCCTGGTTATTTTTCTTATGCATGTATGATCTGCAAGTTGTTTTCTCTCTCTTTTTTATTTTTTTATTTTTTTAATCGCAAAGCTCATTTTATTGTTTTTCAGCCACCAGTTTGGGAAAGGTATCAACAAGAAGTGAAGGAATGGGAGCTAGCTATGACCAAAATCAATACCAACCTCCCCATTGGATGTCAGGAGAAGGATGCACCAATTGAAAAGCCACCCATGTTTGCTTTCTGTATGAAACCACGGGGATTGGAAGTTCCCAACAAGGGGTCAAAGCAAAGGTCGCAGAGGAAATTTGGAGTTTCTGGGCATAGCAATGCCATTGTCGGAGATCAGGATGGTTTTCTTGCTTTTGGTAACTGCCTTTGTACTTGTACATATTTACTCTTATTATTTTTACTCATTTTCTTTGTGAACCTCTTTCTTAATTTGGTTTTATCTGTTGCCTCAGGAAGAAGATTGAATGGGTTTGCTTTTGCGGATGACAAGGTTGTATACCCAGGCCATAGCTATGAATCTTTAGATGATTCTCCTTTGCCTCAGGCGTCACCAAGGATGTTTTCGCCACGGGATGCAGGCAGCAGAGGATTTTTGTCTATGAGCACTGATGGGTTTGATAGAAATCATATCCCAAAACTTCAGAGAAATAAGTCAAAGAAATTTGGGACATTTGTATCTGCAAATGACCAGCAGATGATGATTTCATACAATCAGAAAGTGATGGACAAGAGAAATGGGCATCATCGATGGAATTTAGGACCATCTGAGTGGCCAAGACAGCAGCATTATCACTTAGATGGGTCTCAGAGGCATGGCCTTGACCAGTTGGATGGTTCTGATCTTGATGAGTTCAGGTTGCGTGATGCATCTGGTGCTGCGCAGCATGCTGTTAACATGGCTAAGCTCAAGAGAGAGAAGGCTCAGAGATTGCTCTACAGAGCGGATCTAGCTATTCACAAGGCTGTGGTTGCTCTTATGACTGCTGAAGCTATGAAAGCTTCTTCTGAGGATTTAACTGGTGATGGGTAGAATGACCAACTGAGATCTTAGATGAAGGGCTGGAAATTCACCAATTCCTGAAGCCTGCCGTTTACATTGTTTTTTACGGGAATCGATCTGGTATATACTTCTTCAATGGTGGTGGCCCATTATTCTGAGAATAATGATCTTCCCACATGAAGCTGTGAGCAGTGAAAGAGGAGTTGTTGCTTCAACAATGTGATTTCCGAGTTCCTCCCACCAGTTTTTTTGCCAGTATGAATTCTACTCGGCTCGGTGCATTTGCTGTACTGATCCTGCAGGTTATAGGGGTTTATGGAATTTTGGCTGCCAAGTCTTTGTACAGAAAATTTTTCCCCTTCCCCTCCCCCTTTTTCTTTTTTCTGCTTGGGTTCTTTTCCCCCTTTACCTCAGTTTTTAGTGTTCGATAATTAAAGGAGCAGTTGGTGCAAATAATACAACAGTATATGAACGAATGAATCACTCTTTCCTGTCTAATTAAACAATGGCATTTACTAGATACATAGTGAACACGCTAAAAATCCGCAACTGTTTGATTGATATGTTTATGGTATGGCAGCAGGAGATATGCAGATATAAATCTGTCAATTAATTTGCAAAGACTTAACAGTAAAACATTAAATTTCATCTGAACCAAGAACTAGGCTCCGTTTAAAATGATTTTCGTCGGCAGGGAAATCATTTTCCTGAAAAATGTTTTTTGCTAAAACTAGTTTTTGGTGTTTAGCATATTCGAAAAATTACAATTATTTTTTATATTTTCAATCAATCATATTAGCTTATAAAATTTATTTTTTATTTACAATTTAAAAATATTAATATAATTTTATTAATATATTATATTAATAAAATTTTTGGACCACAGCTAAAGTATCATAAGATCATTATAATTAAATATCATTATTATAATTTTTTTGGGTGGATAAAAAAAAAATTAATCCAATAATTTATTTGAAAGCTATATAGATTACTGGCTAGACCCGTTGTTTGCCTGGGCTACAGTGGGCATTGCACTATCACTAGTAATAAGCAAGAAAGATCCTTGTTCGAGTGGGCATGACCCACCTTCATCCCTTTCCCTTTCCCTCTATTGCTTACACAAAAAAAAGAAAGATCCTTGTTCCAAGGTAGTTGGTTTTTTAAGTGAATAAGAATATTAGCAATAGCTTTTCTTAGATTTTTCTTTAATGTAGGGAACAAAACTATTTTTTGTTTTTCTATTTAAATAGACTTCACAACAACTTTCTTTATCATTTTTCTATACCATTTAAATATTATTTAAATTAAACGTTAGGGAAAGAGAGGAAAAAAGAAAACCTTTTAAAAATTGTTTAAAATAAATACTAGAAGAAAGAGAGAGGAAAGAGAAAACATTTTATATTAAAATAATGCTAAAGGAACAACTTTTGGTTTCCTAGATGAAGGGAACAACTTTGGTTCCTTTGATGTTTCTATAGTTTAGAGAACACTAAAGGAAGCTGCTGTAGAGGTTTTTTTTTTTTTTTTTTGAATTTTTTTAACAGTTTTCCTTACACTAGGGAAGGAAATGAGGTTTAAGGGAAGCTGTTGCTAGTGCTTTAAGAGCATTAATAACAGATTCCCTTAAATTTTTCTTAAATGTATGGACTTTAAATACTTTTTACTTTTCTATTCAAATAAACTCCATAAGAGTACTTGCAGGAACTTCTCTTAAACACCATTTCCTTCCATAATATAGGGAAAACTCTTAAAAAAACACAAAAAAGTCATTGCAGCAGCTTCCCTAAGTGTTCCCTAAATTATAGAAACACCAAGGGAACCAAAAGTTGTTCCCTTCACCTAGGGAACCAAAAGCGGTTTCCTAAGCGTTATTTTAATATAAAAAACTTTCTCTCTACTCTCTTTCATATACTATTTGTTTAAAACAATATTTAAATGGTTTCTTATCTTTCCGCTTTCTTTCTTTTAGCATTTAATTTAAAGAATATTTAAAATGATAAGGGAGCTGCTGTGAAGTTTATTTAAATAGGGAAGCAAAAAGTAGTTTGATACTCTACAATGAGAAAACATTTAAGGGAAGCTGCTGCTAGTGCCCTAATAGCTTCCCATATCATTTTCCTGTACCATTTAAATATTCTTTAAATTAAATGTTAGGAGAAAATGAGACAAAAGAGAAATTCATTTAAATATTGTTTCAAATAAATTATAGAGAAAAGAGAAAAAAAACCTTTTTATATTAAAGAAATGTGAAGGAAAACAAAAGTTGTACTCTAAATTTAGGGTATCACTTTTGATTTTCTTGGTATTTTTTTAGTTTATGGAACATCAAGAGAATCTATTTCAAGTTGTTTTTTTTACGAGTTTTCTTTACATTTAGGAAATAGAAAAAAATGTAAAGAACCTACCGGTAATGCTCTAAGTTGGATGAAGAATGGGGTCAATGGGTTTTGCTGAAAAGCTTGGGCGACCAATCGTTTGTTTTGGGTACCAATTGTTCTTTCTCTGTTCCGGCTCGAGAATGTTTTGGATATAAAGGGGATCACATTCATTTCATTGATGACAAAATCAAAAGACTTGTGTTCAATCTAAAGGATCACAACAGCATTTTTCCCTGATCATTCTGAACCATTCTAGCCTCCCCCAACTTAATGAACGCGAGAATAAAATGTAAGTACGAAAGGGTAACTCAATCGGCTGAAAATCACGCATCATGAAGTTGATGTCATCGTTCGAACCTCCCATTTTCCTTTGCCTTGGGGACAGGACAAAAAAATTACTTGAATATATAAAAAATTGTGTTCAATTTGACGAATGGTATTTCCTGAATTACTTATCTCTTTCTTGTAACAAATTGTTTGGATGATTGCTGTAAATTTCGACATAGAATTTTAATGCTTCAGTCCTTCAAATTCTTGAGTAAATAGTTTTCGTACGAGTCCACAAGGTAATATTTGGTGGGTAACTGCAATTTAAACCCACCGGCAAGATTTTGGCTGACATAAATCAAGTTACCCAGAATTAGTTTGTCATTGTGTTGGATTATTGTTTTCCAGAATTTGAGCTGAAGAAATTGAAACTTGTTATCTGTTGATAATTTGCATGTTCAACTGTCATTTTCACAGCGCGGAGCAGCTCTCCACATACAATTTTTTTTTTTTCAAATGCTGCCTCCACCGGGCTAAACTTAATCAAAATGAAGATTAGCATTTTATGCCAATAGAATTTTTAATTCTATTTACCCGATCTTGACCTATTAAATATAAAGTCCAAGCAATTTGTATTTTTTTTTTTTTTTGATAAGTAAGTAAATTTATTAAAAGTGTAAGGCACCTCTAAATATACAGGTAGTATACACAAGAAGCACAAACGACAAACCCTAAAACCCACAAACCCTAAAACCCAAAGCCCAAACTTACAAGCAGGAAACCCACGAGCCCAAAACCCGAAACCCAAATCCACAAGCAGGAAACCCTCAAGCCCAAAACCCCAAGCCCAAACCTACAAGTAGGAAACCCTCAAGCCCAAAACCCCAAGCCCAAACCTACAAGTAGGAAACCCTCAAACCCAAAGCCCAAAAACCCAAGACAAATATGGAAAAACCCAAAATAATTACAAAAAACCCTCTAACCCAAACCCAACAGCTGTGGCAAAGGTGGAAATCGGCGTCAGAGTAGCGCGTGCAGACCATGCACCGACGAGTGTAGACCATGCGTCGGTGTGTGGAGAGACTGGAGGAGGCTACGGGATAGAGAAGCGGTAGGAAAGGCGCATCGGTGGGAGAGAATGGCGGAAGATGCCAGATCTAGTTTGGAAAAACTAGATCTGGACATCACATGCCGTCACATGGAGCGGCTGGAGGTGCTGGAGGTAGAGACGTGAAGCGGGGAGGACGGCGGAGCGGGAGAGTGGCGGAAGATGCCAAATCTAGTTTGGAAAAACTAGATCTGATCATCAGATCTGACGAGGCGGAGAGATGCGTCGGAGAGGAGGCGCACCGGAGGACGATCGAGGCTGACGAGGAGGCGCTAGGCGTGTCTGAGGCGGTGGCAATGGGCGGCAAGACAAAAGCAAAACAACAGAAAAAAAAAAGGAGAAAGCAGAGAAGGGGAGGGGGGGGGGGACGGAAAAAGGGGGAGGGAGGAGGAAGGAGAACCAACCCTCCTCCCTAAGGACTACCGTAGTAGGCGGTGGAGAGAAGGGGAGGCTTGGGAAGTTTTAGAGAGAAGGGAGAGCTTTTCTCTCTAGGTTTAGAGAGAAGAGCTGTAATTGAGGGGACGGAGAGAAGATGGATTCAAACTAGTGATTTTCGTTTCATAAACTATAATTCTCAGCCGATTGAGCTATCCCATAGGATTAGGCAACCATGATTTTGAAAAGGCAAATTAAGCGACCGAAGGAGTTAGAAGGTTTTTTTTTTTCCTTTGAGATAGGCAAATGAGATGAGGAGTATAAGAGCATCTCTAGCAGACTAGTCAAAAGTTCTAAAATAGTCAAATTTGACTATTTGCAGCATTTTTTCCTCTTCAGTAGAATAGCCAATTTGATGATTTTTGCTATAGAATGAACAGTGAATAGGCTGAATAGGCTCTTCAGCCTATTCACTGTTCATTCTGCAAGTAATAAAAAATTGATAAAAATAAAACTTTCGGTATTTGTTTTTCTTTTCTCTTTCTTTCTTTTTCCTCTACGAACATCACTTTTCCTCACTTCTTCCCTTTCTGCTGATTCTCTCTTCTCTAATCCTCTTCTCTGATCCTCTCTTCTCTCCCTCTCCTCTTTGAAAGTTGCTGGCGCTCAGTTGCTGCACGAAAGATGGTAGATCTGGTTGGGTTGCTGCACGGGTAGATCCGGTTGGGTTTCTTGTTGAAGAAGTCCTCTCTTCTTCTTCTGTTGAAGAATAAGAAATCCTCTGTTGAAGAAATCATTTGTTCTTTTTCTTTTGTTGAAGATATCCTCTGTTGAAGAAATCATCTCTTTTTTTTCTTTTGTTGAAGAAAAACCCATCAAAGAGGAGAGAGACGAGAGATCCATATTCTTTTGTTGAAGAAATCCTCTCTTCTTCTTTTGCTGCTACAAGAAATCATATTCTTTTGCTGGTGTGGGTGTTTGCTTCGGCGAGAGAGATGAGAGAGTGTCCGAAAATGTAGATTAAAAAAATCATAAAAAAATGATTAAAAAAAATAGATAGTGAAGTAGATATTCTGCTGGAGTTTGTAGTAAAAAATTAATAGCTAAAATAGATAAAATGGTATTTTGAGTAGCTAAAGTAGATATCGTTGCTGGAGATGCTCTAAGATACACTGATTGTTTGTAACTCAACCTGCTACTAATTTTGTACCAGTGTCTGTATTTGTAATCTCTTTGATGTTTAATAAGTTTAGAGGATATATACAAGAATAAACATTATCAAAACAACATAAGCTAAAATTTATTTGCTGTTGTTGATCTGTGGATGATCTTCTCATGATAAGTTTAATCCTTGGGATTTATGTAGATTTATGATCTTTAGCTTTATCACAAGAGTAATGATACAATACATGTTAACCCCATGTGCACAAGGTGGACACCAAAAGTTTATGTGAAATTATCATTGAATTTTTAAAAGCTACATCAATTTATAAATACAAGGTGAACAATGAGTTGACATGTATAATTACTCTTATCACAATATGGTGTTTATGAGTTATTTGATCCAATAAGGAGGCTTGAACTTGGCTATACAAATTAATTAAGTGACTAACTATGAGAGAGTGAAAGAGTTGGTAGATTAAGCACATGAAGAGTTAGAAAGAGATATAGAAATGAGACTCTCTGCAGTAAAACCCATATCCAACAGGCTCAATTGCTTAGTCAAAAAGGTTGAAACCCATATCCTCTAGTAAAACAAATTCGTAAGTTAGTAAAATAAACAAACATATCCCCATGGGAAAAAAGTACAAAATGCTATCGAAATGAAATGGGAAAATGATATTGGGAAAACACTAACACATATTAAAATTCAAAACATTTCATGCTCACATTCATTAAGTTGGGGAGGCTAGCGAAATGATATGAGGAAAACACTAACTCATGAATGTTGTGATCCTTTAGATTGAAAACAAGACTTTGATGTTCATAATCAATGAAGTGAATGTCATCCTCTTTACATCCAAAAAATTCTTTAGCAGAAACAAAGAAAGAACAATCAATACCTAAAACAAATGCTTGGTCACCCAAGCTTTTCACCAAAACCCATTGACCCCATTCTTCATCCAGCTTATACACTTTTAAAACCAATTACCTTGGAATAAGGATCTTTATCATCAATGTTAGACTCAAAGCACCTTTCCCCATCTATGTATCTATAAGCAACATAAAGAGATCCACACGACACCACTAAATGCTCCTGACTACTCAGCCCACATAGCCGAAAGTTGTACCAATTTTGTAACGTCCCGCCCAAAATATAAGGGCGAAAGTGGGGATTTCCTCAATTTACCATAGGACGCTACCATCTATTGCCTTAAAATAAATAAAAAATCATGTAATAAATTTTTACATTTAAATTGACTTTATAAACATATCAATAAACTAACTAGAGCTTCTATATCTTTCCCAATAATTGTACAACGTAATTACAATCATTATGTATAAGTCACTACAACATAAAGAGAGACTGACTTAATTAAGTCAGTGCCTCATTGGACAGCAACTCGAAGGAATCCCTTTGACGACCTTTAAACTCGCACACGGACCGATGCTAATCCCTCAACCTACAACAAAAGCAAGATTTATGCAATCGTGAGGTTAACACGTTTGCACAAGCGGAAATATGACTCCACAGCTTAGTAAGTATAAAATTCACTAAGTTCTCTCAATGAGTTGACTTTTCACTTTTTACGTGAGTTTATAATAACAACTACCTTTGGTTTCAACATTACTTTTAATAAAACATTTTGTAGTTGATAAAGTAAACAATGTAGTCATGAAAACACTTTGAAACATACTATTTAGCTGTGAACATATGTATATGTTCCACATTTCATGCTCAGAAACATATACATATAAATCTATCTAATACATAACATTTTTATTGTATATCTTAGCTATACAAATATACATATGCATTCACTCTCTTGAGTAACAGACCACATACATACAATCATATCTAAGCCAGAAATGTATGAAGACATCATATGCAAACCAGTTGTAACTGTCTACATATGATCTATTCCATTCAAATTTATATGCATACTAATACATATAGCATGAAATCCCTTGTAAACATACTCATATATCATCAACACATAAAATATGCCATACATACTTTCTTTTATTTCATTCTTTTACATCTATTCTTTTCATCATTTTGGGACTTGTTCCCGATGGCTTTTAAGATATCCTTTCGCATTACATACATATACAACAGAATGAGGGACTTGTCCCTAGTTAGTGAGAGCTTGCTCCATCACTCATTTCGAGAACTTGTCCTTCATAACATTATTAGGTTAACAACATCGAGGGCTTGCCCCCAGGAACATATCCCTTAGTGCAATGTTGGAGACTTGTCCCATTACATTAATCTCTTATGCACATTTCTTATATGTGTTCGTTATCATGCTTATACCATAAAACTATCATACATTTTATTTCATGCTCATGCATCATTCAACATTATTTCTTCATTCATAATTCATCAAAACGTATTTTTAACAAAATTGAAAGCATCTAAAGTAAGCATTATACATTTATCAACACAACATACAATTGGCTCGATTTCAGTTCATATATCATGCTTTTAGAAGACATTTAAAAATCTCTTCTTTTTGCTCATCAAGTAAAATGTTACTAGTTATTAAAACTTTAAAAACCTTTAAAACAATATACATAGTATCTTGCTCAGTGAGTAAATATACTCACCAGTATCCACTTGATGATTGAGATCATGGAGGGATCTCCTACTAGATTCGCATGGACTGCAACATCACATTGCAAAGTACAATTAGACTCAATACAATACTAACTTTAGTCCTAAGCAACCCCATTGACTCACACATAATTTTAGTCAACTTTATAATACTCAAATATCATGAGTATTATCATTTCTTAACAACCTATTGGCAAAACTAGGGTTTAATACATTACCCATTAGCTAATCCTTAACATGTGGATAATAATTAGGGTTTTGATCACCATGAATTTACATTGGTGTTCGAATTGGAAAAATGCGAAGTTCAAACGTGCCTAAGAGAAACATAGAATTCAACCTTACAAAGTAGCGTGTTTGAATGCCAAGTCTCCACCGTTCGAATGCCCAAGTCTCCCCAACGTGCAAATCTTTGAGCTCAAACCCATGCCAAGCTCAACCCACGTTTTCAACCAATATCAGACATGACGCGTTCAAAATTATTTAGAATAGGTTTGGAATGGGCCTCTTGGCCTAGACTTTCCTTTGGTATTTTTATGTCTTGTTCGATTCGAACCCAAAGTCTAAAAATAGACTTTTCTCATTAAATTCCAAGTGTGATCTTATTACACAACTTTAACTTATTTTTATTAGATCGTAGTTAACTCGTCAATTATTTTCTTATCTTTATATATTTATTTCTCTTGAGCAAATCTACAAGTGTGATTTTACCACACTAAATCATCTCATTTTATTTAATCGTAATAGACCTATTAACCAATATTGCTACCAACATTATTACCACGCTAATATCATTACTATTATTCTAATTCAAATCAACTCCCTAAACACTTGGGCAGTCCAAATAAAATCTCTCTAATAATTAAGTCATCCCGGAATGATGGTAGTCTAGTATAATTTTCTTATTAATAAAATCAGGGCCTATGAATTACTATCTCCACAACCAATACTTATTTCCTTAAGCACCCACATATTCTTCTAACATCTTTGAGATTATTATTTTGTCTATAAAATATTATGATCCGATTTTAATCTCAAAATTAAAGTACTTTTATCTGGAAATTAAAATCTTGGTCGCTACAAATTTCAAGGATGAACATTCGATCCATGAAACTATTCCCTGCCTATCAACGACATAGAATTGGCCTTTGTAAACAACAATACATCATACTTAGACCTTTCAACTACGAGGGTCAACTTGTCATCCCCAAACTTTGCAAAACCCAATTTTTCGTTGCCAAAGATCACGAAAACCGAACACTCATATGCTTTTGCTGATGCTGAATACGAAAATTCTTCTTTTCCTATTAGCTTAACATTTTGGGATAAACGGTAATTTAATATGGTATCAAAGTCAAAAGTCTTAAGTTCGAACCTTGACTTCGTCATTCACCTTTAATTTTCAATTAAATATTCCACGTGTTAGGCCTCGCCCATTAAAAAGGAAGTGTGAACCCACACGTGAAGATCAGTGTTAAAGTATTGATTAAATTATTAAATTTACCCATTCCTATAAGCTTAAGCTTTTGGGGCAAATAATGTCGAAAATTGATGTTTGGAAGTGTTTTTGCACAAGGGACGTTAGTTTAGCAGGTCAAGTATAATTTTCATATTTATTACGACTTGTTGCCATTCCCTTTGTTATCTAATTTATATATACCAAGCTTGTCTCACTTCTTGAATTTACATTGGTGGTTTCAAAGTGACTAAGACGGCACGACACTCTCTTACCATGGTAATAGCGACAACAAGGAGCAACAATTCTATTTTCAATGTCATTCGTTAAAATCCATTCAAATACAGTCGACAAGTTGATTTAATTTGTTGTCGCTAAAGCATAACTTTTCCTACAACATTTTCTGTGGGATTAAGACTTTCATTACTACCTAAGCTTTTTCTTGTACTGTTTTTTTTTTTTGAAAAATACTATTATTGTATAACTAACTTTTCGATTATTGCTAACTTTGGAGTTTGCATATTTTCTTTTTTATATTAGTTATATTCTAGTGTGGCATATAGATTTGTGTTTTCAAATGTCTCTTCATAATTGTAATGATTCATTTGATTATTCTTTGTTAGTTCACTTTTACTATAGATGCGACATCTAACATGAACTTCCATTTATAACTTTCACCATTTATAATCTCTTTGCAAAAATGAATAGTATGATGATTTACCCTTGGCTCTCCAATATATACTTACTACTTCTTTTAAACGAATAACTTCTTTCAAAATACTATTTATGTGGATGCTTTTACGTAATACGTTGTGGATATTGGATGATACGTCTTCTTTCTTTCTTCTTTTTCTTTTTCTATTTTATTTTTTATTATTTTATTTTTTTTTAAATTCCCTGAGTTTGGATGACCATACATCTTCACATGTTGTTTTACGTAATTTTTTTTAATATAGTTTACATTTTTCAAGAGTCACATATTAATTGCATTAAAAAAATCTTGTAAAACCTTATTCTCCTAGCCAAAGACATTATTTGAATAAAGAGTTATTTTACTAGAATATTCTCATATTTCCAAAAGCTACAATTCTTAAAAAAACACATTTTGAATGAGAAGTTTGTATTTCAAGGGTCTCAAGTTATTTAATAATTCAAGAATTTAATGCCAATAAATAGCTTATGTTTGACATTCAAATAAGATAATTTCTAGAGGGAGAAAAATATGATGGCTAGGAAATGTATGATAATACTTATGTTGGTGATGATGGAGTCGATTATCCTCATAATACTTGAAGTGCATGCTAGTGACCCTACCTCTCTCTCTTCCACTCTCACTCCATTACCAACCAACCTTCATCCATTCCATTTTGATAATGAGGATTTACCTTATATCCACGGTTGCCTTGAAAGCACACAAAAAGAGTATGGAGAAAAACTCCATATGGTGGCCCATATTGCTATACATCTTCTTGAGTGCCTTTTTAATGATCCAATGCATCCTAAAGACTATCTTGAGGATCTTTACCATGTTATAGGCAAGTGCTGTCATCGTTGTGTAGTCAAATTGGAGTATCTTGGCATCCATTTTGCCCCGTGTATAGCAAACTGTTATAAAGAGGAAATGAAGTAGATATCTATGTTTAGAATCGATGAACTCCGAGTTTGGTAAAAGATTTGCAACTACTTCTCTAGCTCTCTCTTCTTGGATATGAATCACACACTTATGGAGAAGACATTGTTACATAATATATGAGAAAATATTTTCTCATATATTCTTAAAGAATCTTTAGCATTTTTATACATTTTCATGATAGAAATAAAAGGTTCATTGTCAGTTTTTTTTTCTTTAGAAAATTATATTTAATCTCCTTAAACTAACACCTTCTTTTGCAAAAAGACCAAATTATCATTTATGATACTTAGCTCCTTCAAACTATCATTTCATTGCAATTTACATACTCCATTAGATGTTTTTGTTAAAATTGATGAAAATTTATACATGTGATTCGCCGAGGCAAATTTTTGATTTAAAATACCTAAATTATTCTTCCATCACCTATACCTTCACTTTTTTGTTTTGCCAAGAGGAGAATTTGATCATTTCAATTTCAAATTTTGCAAGTGCCCATCTCGTGCTGAAATTTCCATCCATTTTAATGCAACAATCTAAAGGAGGGTATAAATAGCAACAAAGGGTAGTTTTGAATTGGCAAAATGTATAAAATTGATGTTTGGAGATGTTTTTGCAAAAGAGTTCTTAGTTTAGGAGGTCAAGTGTAATTTTTTCTTTTTATTTTTATTCTCCACCAAGCCTGTCTCATTTTTGTGAAATTATATTGGTGGTTTCAAAGTGATTAAGAAGGCATTATAAGTTGATTGAGACTATGTTAAATTTTTGGTTATGCGCGTTTAGATCTAGGAGATTGAGTGGTTTGGATGTTGAGAACAATGTTCATCATTTAATAATATATATTCCCCCACTATTGAAAAACTTACCACTTGATAAAAGCATCGCAGATTCTCCAAATTTTATCTGTAAAAAAAAAAAAATTTAAAAAAGATTTTTTGATTTTAGATTTTGATAAGAGTTTTTGAAAATATGAAAATCGAGAAGCACTTTCAGTGGGGGCCACAAAAGTATTTTTTTTAGGTTTGTAATTTTTTTGATAAACCTGAAAGTGTTTGTGAAAAGAAACTTCAAGTATTTCAAAATATAAAAGAAAAAAAAAATACAAAGGATTTGTTAGAGGCCGAAGCTAAAAAGTGTTTTTTTAAAGGCAATTTAAATTATTTCAAAACATAAAATGAAACAAAGTGGTGGGATCATTACTTATTGAATTTGTGCTCATTAGTCTTTTTTTTTTTTTTTTTTTTTTGGGTTTTCAGGTCAGGAAGATGTGCAGTAGGTGGCTGGCATAGCAGGGTACCATAGATGGGATTAGAAGAAGTCATCTTGACAAGATTTTCATAAAGTCCCATTATTTTTTTAAACTTAGTTTGTTTTTGTTAATTTTTATACCTTTTGTTCCGACCTTGAATTTTTAATATGTATTTTAATTAATTCTCGTTCAAATTATCCTATAGTTAGTTGTGCTTCGTGTGTTCTAATTTCTGACTTTTGCGCCTCTAAGGTTTCATTAGCTAACAAACCTAGTCCTATTAGGTTTGGGTTGTTACAGCCAGTGACCCAAACTATTCGAGCCTAGGTCAGTCACCCACCTCACAGTTTCCTCAAAAGGGTCGGTGACCTAGCTTGCTCGAGCACTGGTTAGTCACCCATTCTATACTCGATTTGGGAGCATCGGGAACCCAACCTATTTGGTCCATGGTTAGTCAACTATTTTAATGCCCCGACTTAAAAATTAAGTCGTGACATTACTACATCGCATCAGAGTTCATAAACTTGCAGTGAAATTTTTTTGTCTTTATTTTAGGATAACCCTTACATAACACATAAAAGCTACATAATAAACATCTATATTAACAATTATTACAGATGTAACTAATAATTATACAATGCTTATCAAAAGTGCCACAGGCAGCACGTAAGCAGATACATAGGAAAGTATAAATACATAGCAAAAGAACATTTACATAACAAAAGATATACTAATCAGAATTAGTCTATAACAAAATGGAGGCAATGTTGCTGCCTCATCCATAATAACTTAAGCAGGCATATGGATCCTTCTTCTTCTCTTGTTCTGCATCAACATCTATGTAATTATGGAGATAAGTGAGTCCTCAGTCTCAATAAATATGAAAATTATTGTCGTTTGATTATGAGCCTTCTTTTTAGATCATATCTTTAACATGTGATCATAATAACATCTATATTAGGTTTTCTAAAAAAAAGTATTTTTCCCATAAAATCATAGCTGTTAAAATAAGCATTGTAGAGTGGTTTAATGTAACGTCCCACCAAGTACTAACCAAATCATGATAGACTTGTGGTGCCTCCCAAAACTCATTTACTAAGTAAACTAGTCCAAAGGGATCTATCTAACATATACAGCGGAATAGTCATAACATTGCAAGATATTTGACTAGTAAATCCATTATTATTACATCAATAAATGACATCCGGAATAAAACCAAATCATCTCAAGTATCTTAAACCCAACAAATTCATCTCCAAAATAAATAGAGTCTCCCAAACATAAACATAAATCTCAAGGATAAAGTGGGCGGATCTTAAGCATATAAATCATATAGATAACATTTTAATAGCTCTCGCTGAGTTGCCACATCACTATCCCACATCTCCTGCATCTAAACTGGGTCTAACTCCTCAAGCATCACCCAGACTATATCCTCCACACGTACATACCTCACTAATGAATCCATCATCTAAGGGCTACTGACTATCTGTGAAACATTGAAGTGTCCTACAGGTGGAAAGGAAACAAGGATCAAGTATATGTCCACCACTTAGTGAGATTAAAGCACATGTGAATAGTTATATATAAAAAAGTGTGAACTCATAGGTTTGTACAGATTTCCACTTGATAAGATCATTTTATCGTGTAAGACAGTTATGACATTTGAAAGATATGTAATACAATACTATATATAATATACATGAATAAACTGAATATTTCATCATAGCTCAATTTCATATGGTCTACATGAGCCCTTACCTCTTCTTGCTTGGGTTTGCGCGTTCTCGTAAGAACATATGGTACAATACCGGGTCCCAACGATGTCCCAGGCGGATCTCAAAAATATCCTAGACAGGTCCATGAGATGTATTGGGTGGGTCCCGACAATGTCCCGGTCGAGTCCCGATAATGTCTTGGGTGGGTCTTGAAAATGTCTCGGGTGGGTCCCAACGATGTCCTGGGTAGGTTCTTGCGATGTACCGGATGGGTCCCAGTGATCTACCGGGCGGGTCTTGACGATGTCCTCAGCGGGTCTTGAAAATGTCACGGGAGGGCTTTGACGATGTCTTGGGCGGGCCCCAAAAATGTCCCAGGTAGGTTCCAAACGGAATGGTCATTCAAACTCAAGGAAATTTGAAAAACAAAAAGAAGACGTATCATCCAATATTCATAACATATTACGTAAAGCATCCACATAAATAGTATTTTAAAAGAAGTTATTGGTTTAAAAGAAGTGGTAAGTATATATTGGAGAACCAAGTGTAAATCATCATACTATTCATTTATGCAATGAGATTATAAATAGTGAAAGTTACAAATGGAAGTGCATGTTAGATGTCGCATCTATAATAAAAGTGAACTAATAAAGAATAATCAAATGAATCTTTACAATTATGAAGAGACATTTGAAAACACGAATCTATATGCCACACTAGAATATAACTAATATAAAAAAGAAAATATGCAAACTCCAAAGTTAACAATAATCGAAAAGTTAGTTATACAACAATAGTATTTTTCAGAAAAATACAGTATAAGAAGAAGCTTAGGTAGTAATGAATGTCTTAGTTCCGCAGAAAACGTTGTAGGAAAAACTATGATTTAGTGACAACAAATTAAATCAACTTGTCGACTGTATTTGAATGGATTTTAACGAATGACATCGAAAATAGAATTGTTGCTCCTTGTTGTCGCTAATACCATGGCAAGAGAATGTTGTGCCGTCTTAGTCACTTTGAAACCACCAATGTAAATTCAAGAAGTGAGACAAGCTTGGTATATATAAATTAGATGACAAAGGGAATGTCAACAAGTCGTAATAAATAGGAAAAATTATACTTGACCCCCTAAACTAACAATTTGCTTGTGCAAAAACACTTCCAAACACCAATTTTCGACATTATTTGCCTCAAAAGCTTAAGCTTATAGGATGTGGTAAATTTAATTTTTTAATTAATACTTTAACACTCAACTTTATGTGTGGGCTAAAAATTCATTTTTAATAGGTGGGGCATAGCACGTGAAATATTTAATTGAAATGTGAGGTGAATGACGAAGTCAAGTTCCAATTTAGGACCTTTGGCTCTGATATCATATTAAATCATAACTTATTCCAAAAATTTAAGCTGATAAGAAAAGAAGAATTTCCGTATTCAACATCGGCAAATGTAGATGAGTGCTCGGTTTTCATGATCTTTGGCAATGAAAAATTGGGTTTTGCAAAGTTTGGGGATGACAAGTTGACCTTCGTAGTTGAAAGGTCTAAGTATGATGATATTATTGTTTACAAAGGCCAATTCTATGTCATTGATAGGCAGGAAGTAGTTTCGTGGATCGAATGTTCATCCTTGAAATTTGTAGCGACCAATATTTTAATTTCGGGATAAAAGTACTTTAATTTTGAGATTAAAATCGGATCATAATATTTTATAGACAAAATAATAATCTCGGAGATGTTGGAAGAATATGTGGGTGCTTAAGGAAATAAGTATTGGTTGTGGAGATAGTAATTCATAGGCTCTGATTTTATTAATAAGGAAATTATACTAGACTACTATCATTCCAGGGTGATTTAATTGTTAGAGAGATTTTATTTGGATTGCCCAAGTATTTAGGTAGTTGATTTGAATTAGAATCATAGTAAGGATACTAGCATATTAATAATGTTGGTAGCAATATTAGTTAACAATACGGAAGGAAAGTCTGGGCCGAGAGGCCCATTCCAAACCCATTCTAAATAATTTCGAACGCGTTATGATTGATATTGGTTGAAAACGTGGGTTGAGCTTGGCATGGGTTTGAACTCAAAGATTTGCACGTTAGGGCTGTAGCAAAAGGAAACTTCCAACTCTCTCTCTCTCTCTCTACACTCCCTCTTTCATGTGGCCTTGAACTGGGCTTATTTTGGCATGGTTTTAACCATGGGGGTTTGAACCAGTTCAGCTTGGTTCGAACCCGTGTCTTTTTTAAGGGACAAAATTTCATGGTTTTTTAAGGAGGCGTTCGAACTAGCAAGCTGTAGTTCGAATTCGTGTATTTGAAATGGGTTGATTGCATTACTCCATGGAAGCTCGTCGTAAATTAGTTCTAAATGCGTTTAAATTGGGTTGAGGTTAACTTGGACGTTCGAACGCTGGAGAATTGGCTTTCAAACTCGCTACTTTGTAAGGCTGAATTCTGCGTTTCTCTTAGGCACAATCAAACTTGTCATTTTTCCAATTCGAACACCAATGTAAATTCTTGGTGATCAAAACCCTAATTATTATCCACATGTTAGAGTATCTCTAGTAATAGTATTCATAATAGCTCTTCAAAAAGTACGAACTTTTATTTTAACTACTCATTTTTCTATACATACTCCAGCAACATCCTCTATTTCACCTTTTATTTTCTTTAAATATTAATTTTAATCATTTTTATTATTTTAAGATGCTTGAAGAGAATGAGAGAGAGAAAATAATAATAATAAAAAATTGATATAAGGTGCTACAGTAAACTTTCAAATATGATAGTTTACTGTAGCAAATTTATGACAAACTTTCAAAATAGAGTGTTTGTTGGAGATTGAAAAAGTAGGCCATAAAAGTTAAATATAGCTAGTATGCCCAATTTAAAAGCATTGCTGGAGATGCTCTAAGGGGTTAGCTAATGGGTAATGTATTAAACCCTAGTTTTGCCAATGGGTTGTTAAGAAATGATAATACTCATGGTATTTGAGTATTATAAAGTTGACTAAAATTATGTGTGAGTCAATGGGGTTGCTTAGGACTAAAGTTGGTATTGTTTTGAGTCTAATTGTACTTTGCAATGTGATGATGATGTTGCAGTGCATGCAAATCTAGTAGGAGATCCCTCTATGATCTCAATCATCAAGCGGATACTAGTGAGTATATTTTCTCATTAAGCAAGATACTATGTTTATTATTTTAAAGGTTTTTAAAGTTTTAATAACTAGTAACAGTTTATTTGACAAGCAAAAAGTAAAGATTTTTAAATGTCTTCTAAAAGCATGATATATGAATTGAAATTGAGCCGATTGTATGTTGCTTTGATAAATGTATAATGATTATTACTTTGGATGCTTTCAATTTTGTTAAAAATACGTTTTGATGTATTATGAATGAAGAAATGATGTTGAATGATGCATAAACATTAAAGCAAAGGTATGATAGTTTTAAGGTATAAGCATTGATCATGAACACATATAAGAAATGTGCATAAGAGATTAATGTATTGGGACAAGTCTCCAGCATCACAAAGGGACAAGTTTCTGGGGGCAAGCCCTTGATGTTATTAATCTAATAATGTTATAGAGGACAAGTTCTTAAAAAGAGTGATGGAGCAAGCTCTCACTAATTTGGTACAAGTCTGTCATTCTGTTGTATATATATGTAATGTGAAAAGATATCTTATAAGCCGTCGAAGACAAGTCCCAAAGTGATAAAAAAAAAAAATGGATGTGAAATAACAAAGCAAAAGAAAGCATGTATGGCATATTTTATGTGTTGATGATATATGAGTATGTTTACAAGGGATTTCATGCAAGACGTATCAGTATGCATATGAATTTAAATGGAATAGATCATATGTAGATGGTTACAGTTGGTTTGCATATAAGGTCTTCATATGTTTCTGGTTCAGATATGCTTGTATGTATGTGGTCCGTTACTCAAGAGAGTGGAATGCATATATATTTATATGTATATGTTTCCGAGTGTGAAATTTGGAGCACATACATATATATTCATAGCTAAATAGTATGTTTCGAAGTGTTTTCATGACTATAATGTTTTTTTCATCAGCTACAAAATGTTTTATTAAAAGTAATGTTGATACCAAATATGGTTGTTATTATAAACTCACATAGAAAGTAAAGAGTCGGCTCATTGAGAAAACTTAGTGGATTTTATACTTACTAAGCATGTGAACTCATATTTCCACCTGTGAGAACATGGTGACCCCACAATTGCATAGATTTTGCTTTTGTTGTAGGTTGAGGGATTAGCGTCGGTCTGTGTGCAAGTTTAGAGGTGGTCAAAGGGATTCCTTCGAGTTGCTATCCAATGAGGCACTGACTTAATCTAAGTCAGTCTCTCTTTATGTTATAGTGACTTATACATAATGATTGTACTGTTATTGAAAAAGATATCGAAGCTCTGATTAGTTTATTGATATGTTTATAAGGTTAATTTAAATGTAAAAATTTATTGATACATAGATGGGAAAGGTGCTTTGAGTCTTAACATTGATGATAAAGATCGTTGTTCCAAGGTAATTGGTTTTAAAGTGTATAAGCTCTGGATGAAGAATGAGGTCAATGGGTTTTGGTGAAAAGCCTGGGCGACCAAGCGTTTGTATTGGGTATTGATTGTTCTTTCTTTGTTTCTGCTCAAAAATTTTCTGGTTATAAAGAGGATGACATTCATTTCATTAATTATGAACATCAAATTCTTGTTTTCTATCTAAAGGATCACAACATTCATGAGTTAGTGTTTTCCCCATATCATTTCTTGATTAATCTACCAACTCTCACTCTCTCATAGTCAGTTGCTTAAGTAATTTATATAGCCAAGTTCAAGCTCCTTATTGGATCAGATAACTCATAAACACCGTATTGTAATAAGAGTAATTATACATATAAACCCATTGTTCACCTTGTGTCCACTACAAATTGAAGTGGCTTTTAAAGATTCAATGATAATTTCACATATACTTTTGGTGTCCACCTTGTGCACATGGAGTTAACATGTATCATTACTCTTGTGATAAAATTAAAGATTATAAATCAACATAAATCCCAAGAATCAAACTTATCATCAGAAGATCATTCACGGATAAACAACAGCAAATGAATTTTATCTTATAGGTTTAGCCCGTTTGACATATAGATTTCTTTCGACAAAGCATACCTATTTAATTGCTGCCTCTTCCACCAATATTTGAATTAATGCATAATGAAATAAAACACGAATTAACAAGATCACAAAATCAAGATTAGCTTGGTAAAGTTTTAAGAAGTGTTTTTGAGTTTTTTTTTTTAAAAAAAGTAAAAATTGATAATTGATTTGGTAGAGGCAGCATTTGAAAAAAGTTTTTGCATGTAGCATCTACGAAAATCTCTCTCCCTCTCTCTCTCTCTCTTCGGATGCAGGGGCAAACACGCGAGGATAAATGTCTTCAAAGATGAGGCCATGATGTATCCTTGGCTCTGGTGGCACACAGCCACTGCCTTGGGGTCTCAAGATCATCACCTGTGGTCGTTGGAACATGCCAACTACCCTGTTCTGACTCCTGTGTTTACATTAACCAACATTAACTTCAATAAGAAACTCCTTATAAGAAGCAGAATGTTATCTTTATTCTTAATAATCAGTTTAAATAAGCGATTAGCAGGAGGAAGGTCGATCATCTTACCTGAATAACAATTGAATACGGGGGAGGCATGTGGAGAGCTGCTCCGCGCTGTGAAAATGACAGTCGAACCTGCAAATTATCAACAGATAACAAGTTTCAATTTCTTCAGCTCAAAATTCTGGAAAACAATAATCCAACACAATGACAAACTCATTATGAGAAACTTGATTTATGTCAGCCAAAATCTTGCCGGTCAGTTTAAAATGCAGTTACCGACCAGATACTACCCTTGTGGACTCTTAGGAAAACTATTTACTCAAGATTTTGAAGGACAGAAGCATTACAGTTCTATGGCGAAATTTACAGATCATAGAGGATATTGGAAAAGATCTTCGTTATCGAAAGAGTGACATATAAACTCATATGGTAGGAACAAGGAAAGCAGATTAGTGCCATGTGGTGAAGATGAACATACATACATACAATGAGAAAGGTCATCAGAGGCATTTAGCCTTCTCTTTAACTTCACTAGTTGACAATTCCACTTGGTTAAAACAAAAAATGATCCAGCCCTTTTGCACCCTTTTTTTATTTGAACTTGAAAATAGGAACCGAAGTACTCAGAGACAACTTCAAGTTAACAATTTGTATAAGAGTAATGCTACACACTCCTTCATGTAGCTTTTAAAATCATCATTAAATTTGAGATGGATCACAATAGAATTTTGATTAAATGGTGATTTTAAAAGCCACGTTAGAGAGTAAGAATCGGAGTATGGAAGTGGAAGGGTCTGTAGCATTTTTCTTTCTAGAAACAACATTGATGCAGCAGAATTGAGTCCGAATTAACCTGGCTCTTATTCCAAATTGATGCAACAGAAATCAAGAACGACAAAAAAATAAAGAAAATCTTACGTTAATTCAGAGTCTCACCAAAATAACAATAAGAATAATTCTTTTGATAAGTAACAATAGGAATAATGGAACTAGAGTCTCACTGGAAAGAAGAGTCACACCTCAAGGAACAAATGTTATTATTCATCATTTTTCGACCCCCACAGGAGTACAAAAGAACACTTTAATAGCTTCACTGGCAAAACCCTAACTCTAATTTGACTGGCTTTGGGCCAAGTCTCTTATTTAATTGACACCACCAACTTTGGGCCAAGCCCCTTATTGGATCATAAAATAAAACATCCCTTTAAAAATTTTAAAAAAATAGTTGCCGGCTTCGTCACCTAGGCATCAAGTTAAATTATTGCAAAACAATAATAAGGGTGTGTTTGAGATTGCAATTTTTTTTTTTTTAAAACGCACAATTTTAAAAGCTAAACTGTGATTTTGCCAAACGCTTAATTGCAGTTTTAAAAATTACGTTTTCAGATTGTACATTTTAAAATCATTATATTTAAATCGCACTTTTTGAAATTGCAAATCTTAAACAAACCCTAAGAGAGAGAGAGAGAGAGAGTTCAACCATGTAGACTATTTTTTTATGTTCAGATCTAGCAAAACAAAATTTCCATTTAATGTAAAGTTGATCAAATCAGATAATTATGAAATAAAATAAGCCGTATTTCTCTCCACTCTACAGGAAATGGGGCCTATAGACTTTTATGCATCCAATTAATTGACAACTTACAAACACAAGAAGCAGTCACAAACATGGGAACCATCCAATCTCCAAAGTAATGCTGATTTCAACAATATATAGTCCATGCCTGGTATACTGCAAAGGTAAGGGCCTATTTGGATCATAGTTTCTAACATAGGCAGTAAATGAGTTGAGCGAGCCTAGTACTAATGTGTTCAAGCACGGCTCTTATCACTAATACCGAAGCCAAGCTCAAGTCAAGCTTCAAGAGATCAGTTTGAGGTCAGCCAACGAGAATGTTGTCATGCCCTACAAGTCTACTTGATGAGTGAAGCTCAAGCTCATGTCTGTAACAAGCTGGAATCCAGCTCAATCTACGGCAGTCTAGACAATCTCCGAAAATCCTTAAAACCTCATTTATTTCTTGGCATCTAAATAGCTTAACTTAACTCTTGGAAATTAATGCAAATAAGAGAAAGAGAAGTGGAGGGAGGGGCAAGCCCAAAAATTCAATCTATTGCAGTCTAGACAATCTGCAAAAATCCTCAAAACCCCATTTATTTCTTGGCATTTAAATAGCTTACCAATTTTCTTTTTTATACTCTTGGAAATTAATGCAATTAAGAGAAAGAGAAATGGAGGGAGGGGATGGCCCAAGAAATTGTTTGCACCCAAAGAATTTGAACCTTAGACCTGATGGACCTTACATATATCTAAGGAAGATCCATAAGTCTAACTAGTTTCAAAATGTTAGGGAGAGAATTACCTTGGAGTTCAACAAAGCGTACATATATACATATTAGGACATCACTCTAACGCAAAAACCTAAGCTAATGGACTTGGGTCCACTTGCGTATATTAACTACTCACTTTTTTTATACTTTACCAATATGGGACACAAACCTCACGTGTACTCATAACAAATCTCACCATCACTTGTAAGTTTCTTTCACATGGACCCAACTCCTCCTCGCGTGTGAGTCCTTTACATAAGAATGTCATGCGTACTCCAAGAGCAGAGCCAAACTCTTTATTGGAGTAAAACCAAACGTGTTAAACTGAGATACTCGTATCAAAAGCGGAAGGCTAACATGGCTTTGGTACTAATTGTTAGAGAGAAAAGCACTAAGGAAGTCAAATAAGAGTAAGTTAATATACATATCAAGACACCACTCCTAGCTTAAAAGCTAAGTTAATGAGCTTAGGTCCACTTGGATATATTAACTACTCACTTTCTTTATACTTTACCAACGTGAGACACAAACCTAACAAGTACACTCACAACACAAAATGGCTTATACCTGAGACTTTGCATGGCAAAGGAGCCATGAACAACAACTATATAGCAACAATTTGATCAACAGGTGGAATTGGAGAGAGAGAGAGAGAGAGAGAGAGAGAGAAAGAGAAGGAAAGTAACTTCTAGACATAGCACTCCTCTTAGATTATGTTTTGGTAATTTATAGGCTGGCCATGGATTTATGTCTAACAACTTGAATCTTGTTTGCATGGGAGGTTGATCATAAGACTATTAACCATATAAAGAGCAAAGTTTTTTTAAAAAATATTTTTTAATTTTTTATAAGAAATAACCGTTATCAACCCATATAAAGAGCAAAGTTCACAAGCTTTCAATTGTGCCGCACTACTTCAGCCTCAGGCTCATTTCTTAAATGAGCTAAATTTAGGCTTGAGTGGGTTCATTACATGAGCCAAGCTAAGATGCTAAACGGCCCAAGCCCAAGCAACTCACAAAAGGCTCAGCTCATTTGCACCTATTCTAAAAAAACATGTTCATTTTCGAAAATCATCTCTTGCCTTGCTTATTTCAAAAAATCTTGGACAAGTAAACTAAAAAGCAGGCATTTTTCCATCATAAAATTATTCTTTATCTTTTGCTTAACAAAATGGAGAGATGCCTTTAAAACCTGCACCAAATATGGATAGGAAGTTGGATAATATATAATCAATCACAGCCTTAGTTGGGCTTGTACATGAATGTTTCTGTACAGGAAAGTCTCTTAGATTCTGGCAAAACTATATGTAAGCAAATGCAAATAGGGATGTACCTGATGCTTTTCCTTCCATCTTGGAAAAAAGCTAGTGCCTAGCAGTTGGAACAAGTGGTCCCTCATCTCATCATTTGTCACCAGTAAACACTTACAACTAACAGCAGCATATAACCAGTACCTGTAAAAAACCAGGGATCAAATTTTTTAAAGAAGTTAACTCATATGGTCATAATCAAGCTACAAATTTGCAGCAGATTTTAATTTTATAATGATTTTCAAAATTAAATAAGAGCTCCTATAATGAAAAATCAAAGATCAAGCTCAGCACGGTTAGTCAAAGAGAATTTTTGTGCATAACATCAGAAACAAAAGAAAAAAAAAAAGTGTTGAGACAACATTCACAAGCAAAACATATATATTTTGTTAGCCACCAAAATCTAACCCATTTATATTTCAATTTACTGAACATATGCAAACATACCAATCATCATTTGAACCAGGAGGAGTAGCATAAAGTGCACCAGACTTTTTCCAACTCTCTAACAACTTCATGTTATTAGGATGCTGAGCAGGACCACCAGTTACACGATTTTTATGCAAGATAATAAGGGGCAATCTGTTTGAAGGACTCATTTGACGTAGTTGTTTTACAACAGTATTAAGCTACAACCAAAAGGAATCAGTAAGCACCCAATTCATTGATTTTGCTTTGAAGGACTTGAAAGATAGAGTGCCATAAAGCTTATTCTAAGCATCCCATTCACCTGGAAAAAGCTGAAACTACGTTGGTTGATAAGAGCCACATTGGCACCATCTACAACTGCCTCAAATGGACCATTTTGCTGAAGCCACTCCTGAATGAGGTCACCTTCTAAATCAATCAAGATGCTACTGATGATCATTCTATGTAACTACTTTTCGAAGCATACAGAAGTAGCAAAGTACTGGAACAGCTCATATAATATAAGAGAATACACTAATATATGCATATGAAGCAACTCAATAACTAGATAAAATTCTACGAAAGAAAAAAGAAAAAGAACTAGATAAAAAAGTTATAATAGCAATATGCAAGACTTAAAAACTTTCCTAGTTCCAGAACCATAGCATGTGGAACAAATAAAAAGCACGTCGGAGAAAAACAAGGAAGACATTATTTGTACCTGGAACCGAACAAAATCAGCCCTGACCTCCTTTTGGCAAGCCAAGTTGGTTAATGAGGAAGCAAAATTTTGGGTCTCCTTGGGCTCAATATCTATACAAACAAGCCTGTCGCCGCACGAACCACAAACGCCGGTCTCATCTATGCGAGTCCTGGTCAGCCTCCAATCCCCACTGCCCAGCCACCCTTGGCCATGCCACCCTCCACCTCCCCTCACAATTCCCTCCCTCACCTTACTCACATCCCAAGCCTCCTCCCCCACTTTCGCCGCCTCTTCACATTTAAACCAATCCTCAACAATCCCAGCAGTTGTCTCCGAGACCTGCCTCACCGTGGCCCGCAACCTGTGCATTATCTCATACACCTTGCCTGCCCTCCTGGCATGGACGCTAACTTTGAGAATGGCAGAAAGCTCAGCCTCCTCAGCCACCACCCCGGACGCAACCATGTCCGCGTCGACTGCATAAGCTCTATCCGCCATCCCCTTCTCGCAGAACCCAAACAAAGCCGGCCCATAAGACCTCAACCTGGGCGCAATACCAAACCCCTTCATCTGCTGAACCAAATCAAAAGCCATTTCTGGGTCTTCCTTGCCAGCAGCAATTCTCGCAGCACTCGTAAAAGTGGCCTCATTGGGCACGATTTTATCCGCCACCATCTGCCGATAGATCTCGAAACCCTTCTCCAAACTCAAACCCCCATCCGAAGAAGAGCACAAATAGAGCAACACATTGTAGTGGTTTTGGCTGAGCGGCACCCCATTTCCCCGCGCCTCGTCGTAAAGGCGCAGCGCTTCAGCCACGTCGCCGCGCTTTGAACACATGTCTAGCTTATGTCTAAGCACTCCCTCCGGCGACTCACGCATTGCTTTTTTCCTGGCTCTGGTTGAAAGGGTTGTATCGGCAGGCAATGAAGCGGAGGAACCATGAGTCGGTGCAGCGGCGGTGGCGGTGAGAGTGGAGAGTCGCATCTTGTTGACGGACAAACAAGGGAAACATTCATTGCTGGGTTTGGGTTTGTGATAGCAGAGAAGTCGGCGGCGAGTGTTGCTGCGGGCTACAAGAGGGAATTTGGCGAAGAAGAAGGAGAAGAGAGAAGAGGGTCTGGCACGTGAGGGTAGAACTACAAGAGAGCGACTGCGTAGCATCACTGTCCCTCACAAAGAGTACCAAATCCTGCACTATTGGATGCGATTCTCCATTTACCAAGGCATCTGCTAGAGAGAAGAACAGAAAAAAAAGGCTGTGTTTGGCAAAGGTTATGAATAGGAGATGATGTGATGTTGAATTTAGATGTGATATAAAGTAGAGGAAATGTGATATAAAGTAAGAAAAAATATTTGTAAATTTTTTGTATAAAAAAGTAAATTTTTTTTTTCTTTAATGAATTTTTTATTTTAATAATAATAAAATGTAAAAAAAAATTGTTAAAAAGTAATTGATGTGATATAAAAAGTAAAAATATATATATATATTTTTTTTAACAAAATTCATAAATAGTAAAACCATAACCTTTGCCAAATGGGTTCAAAAAGAAGAAGTAAAATTCGATTTTTAAAGAAGCCCTAATCCAAACACGTGAGAATAGATTTTTAAAGGATCTGGCTTCCATCCTGTTGTAAAAAAAACACGGACATCTTCTGTAAAAACAACTAACGGCTCAGTTTTTTACATCACCACATTTAAGTTAAAACGATGCCGTAGAGGCTAATTTATTGTATTTATAGGCAAACATTTAGGCAAAACGGAAATATTACGCCGTTTGTTGAAGCCCCTTCTCTGCTTGTCCAAGTTCCAACAAAAATTTCTAGTCACGGTTGTATTCGAGCTCAAGCTTGATCGGCACGTTGTTTTTTGTTGAGTTCGAGTTTCAGCTGAGCCATGAATCTTTTATTGAACTTGACTTGTGAATGGGTGAAAGGGATTGAGTTCAAGCTCTATCTGTTTTAGCCGAGCCTTAATCAAGACAAAATATTGTAATTTCTTATTTTTATTTTTTAAAAAATAATTTTATTAATAATACCACCTCACAAAACAATTACAAAGATATTTACACAATTTTATTTTTTTCCACACATATTTTAACATAGTATCAGAGCCATTTTTTTGTAGCTTTCAATAAACGTCCTTGACGTTTCCTGGTGTTCTATCTGACAACCTCACTGTTCCGGTCGTCTTTGCTCTCCACCTACACTGTCCTCCACGAATCTCAGCCTTCTCGGCCTTCTCTCACACCGTGCAACACATGTATGAGAAGCTTGGAAGCCGATCTACACAACCCCGTGCGTAATCAGCCCAAACCCACTTGTCACACGCTCTCATGTGCCACCACAAAGTTTCTGTCCTTCTTCTCATGCGCCGCTCTCTACCTGTTCAACCACGCGCCGCTACACTCCTCCACTCACCTCAGAAGTCTCACCATTCTACAGATCCACTACTGTACGTTCCATATCTGCCTAGAATCCATCGTCTGATCATCCATGAGTCTCCACGCGCGGGCTCCCGCTTCGGATGATCCAGCCACTCTCTGCACATGCCACCTCCTTCAGTCGTCTCCAAAAATGGACACTGGATTCCAGATTTGAATCTGTTGATCTACTGCCTTGCTACCAGCACACACCCCCAGAACAGTAGATGCGCCTCCACATGTCGTCATCGTCTTCTGCACGTGAGATCCACGCGCCCTACATTGTTTGTACATGGTGCGTGCCACACCAAATTCTTGCCCGCTGCTGTATTGTTCTTGTCCTGTGCGTATCACACCAGATCTTTGCCTGTTGGTGTATTGGACTTTTGATGCACCGCGTCACACTGGATTCTAGCCTGCAAGTCCACCTTTGATATTGTGCGCGCGCCACACCAGATCTCTGCTCGAGGCTGTACCTGCAGCTATGCTACACCAAATTCTTACTTGCTGGTCTTTTTTTTTTTTCAAAAAACAAAAAAAAAAAGGTTCATGCGCGTCACGCACCGGTAGGGATTTGGTGCGCCGACCCGATAACCGCCCAAGTGGGCTCGTTATTTTTGTGATTTGGCCCAAATCGGCCCCTTTTTTGGATTTTAGCCTGTTGTCGGCCCTTTTGTATTTTAGCCTAAGCCGGCCCATTTTGAATTTTGACCTTTCGTCGACCCTTTTGTGTTTTGGCCCAAGCCGGTCCTTTCTGGATTTTGGCTCGTTGTCGGCCCTTTTGTTGTTTTTGCCCAACTTGGCCCTGCATTTTGGCCCATGCCAATCCATCTCTGTTGCTGCCACGTGCCGCTGTTGCTGGTCACCCACTAGCCTCTGTCTCCTTCGACAGTGTTTGCACTCAATCTTCACCACCGTCCCACGCCGATCCGTCGCGGCCACATGCCACTGTCGTTGGTCACCCGCCAGCCTCTTGTCTCCTTTGATAATGTTCACACTCAGTCTTCACCACCAGCCTCCGTTTATCAGCCATTGTCTATGCCCCGTTCTTGGCCTCCGCCTCTGCCTCCATCGCCGCCATCACCAAAAAAAAAAGAAAAAAACTTTTGTTTCTATTTTCAAACTTAAGGTTTCAGAATCTTCTACCTTGAGTTTGAGGGGGGATGTTAGAATATATGGAAAATATATTATATTTTCTGTATATTTCATATTTGGTTGATATTGTAATATTCTCTATTTAGGGTTGATTGTAATCAAATATGAGAGATTTGATTACCATTCTTATATTTACTCTATACCCTATAAATAAGGACCTTTGTATTATAGACAAATCAAGTTAATAAGCACAATGTAGTCCTAAGGGTTTTTCAGAGTGATAAATGTAGGTGTCTAACACCGAACTATCCGTAATTCCTTCTGTCTCATTTTCTCTCTTACTTCCGCTCTTATTTCCCTATTTTATACTTCTGCACATTATTTTAACAAGCTAAACCTTATAAGTTGCAAGTTACAAATAAAATTTAAACAAATACAATAAAATTAGGCTTCATTACAAATTAATACAAATACATTTTAAACAAAATTATAAATACAATAAATTAGCCTCTATATTCAACAAATTCCAATCCCAGAAATAAAATCTGTAGACACACAAAAAACAAATTAGGTTACTTTTTACTCCCTTGCATTATTTACACACAAGTTCTATATTCTTGGTAAAAATATCAATGGAGATTTTATAATAACACAATGTAATGTGCTTAAAATCATTAAATTGGAAACCAAATATTACCTTATGTCTTTAACAAAATAATATTATACAAATTGTTCAACAAAATAATAGTTACATCAGAATTTACTACACTTCAAAAAAACTTTGTCAAGGCAAATAACAATAACAATCATTTTGTTTATGACAATATAACCTTCATCTCACTTTGGTCATCCTAACATAAAAAAGAAATGAATAATTAATATGTTATAAAAGCAAATGAAAATAACAAATATATTAAACTAAAGTAAACTCACCGAAGTCTTCTTCTTAAGCCCATACATGGATTTAATCCAATAAACTCCACATAATAACATTTTAATAGACTCAATTGATAATGAAGCTCCGTGGGGATCAATAACCATTCCACCAAAACTAAATGTAGACTCCGATGTCATAGTAATAATAGGTGTTGACAATACATCTTTAGTCACTTTAGACAAAACGTGATACTTGAGAGTATTTGCTTTCCACCAATTCAAGGCATTAAATATCAAACCCTTATCAGGAATGTATACACCCTCCTCCAAATATATTTCTAAATCTGATTTAAGAGGTTATTGCACTGTATCAACACTTCTAATGAATGATTCATAAATTTTCATTTCACTTTAAACACTTCCAACAACTGCATTAATTGAACTGGTACCTGAAGAACATTCTTGAGTATTGCTTAAAAGATTTTGTTCCATAATATTTGAATTGTGTTCATTGACATACACATCATATATCTTATTCAAAGCTCTTTCAACGTATTCAATATTCTTGATAGCTTCAGCCTCTTGGTAGATAATAGGAAAACAGAATCTTATTAACACCATTTTAAACCTTGGGTCCGAAATTGCTGCAATTGCCGTCAACAAATTACATTCACCCCAGTATTTATTGAATTTTGTCTTCATTTTTACTGCCATGGATCGGATGTAGTCATTTGAATCCTTACATTTCTTGGTTAGGACATCTTTCATCTGCCAAATTTCTGGAAGGAATAAGTTAGCTGTTGGATAATCACTCCCAGATACAATCTTGATAACTCTATTGAAGACCCCTAAAAATTCACACACAGTCTCAACTTTAGGCCAGGCCTCATGGGTTGACACCCATTTAAATTGTGTGTCATTGTCTTCATAATAAGAGGTTACTTCTTTAAATTCAAGAGGAGCAGCCAACATCAAATATGTGCTGTTCCAACAAGTTGGTACATCCAAAAACAATTTCCTAGAAGACAATTGCAAATTATTTGCATGTTCACTAAATTTCAATAACCTTCATTCAAATGCTACCAAACATTTAATATCATCCTTTATAGAATCAACAATCTCTTCAATCTCGTCAAGGCCATCTTAAACCATTAAATTAGTTACATGTGCACAACATCGCACATGAAATAGCTTCTCCTTAACAACCAACGATTTTTTCTCGTATTAAAAACGTCATTTAAGAGCCTCATTGTTGAATCGTTTGCCTTTGCATTGTCCACCGTAATTGAACTAATTTTGTTCTCAATGCCCTAGTGTCTAAAACAGTTGTGAAGTACATCAGAAATAATAAGTCCAATGTGTGGAGGCGGAATATTGTAAAAGTTCAACACACGCCTATTCAAATGCCATTTGGAATCAATGAAATGGCATGTCACAACCATATATGAAACTTTTTGACATGATGTCCACATGTCAGTTGTTATATTAACTTTATGAATCTGATTCAACAAATTTTTCAATTTCTTTTTCTCTAATTCGTAAGTGGCAATGCAAAGATTTTAGTAGTAGATTGATAAATTTTTTCCCAATGCAGAGTGCAAGCCTTTATGAACTTGTTAAATAGTTGTAACGCTCCGACAAAATTATTTAACTTGTAAATGACTTAGTGGTTTGCTTCCCAGCCTTAACCCAACTACCAGGTTAAAACTCAAGCATCATCATTCTCAAAAGAATGAAAGCCTACAACAGAAGACTTACCATTTATAAATAATAGAGATAACAACTAATACCCATAATAAAAGAATACCAGAATAGCAAAAGAAACATAACCATAATATCATAAATAACATAAGTTCTAATGTTTCCAAAATAAAGTGAAAAGACTAGTCATCAAATAACATAAAGATTAAATCTTAAACATAGCATCAACACAAAATTAGTTGGCCTTTAACTCAAGATATATAACCATAATATCATAAATAACATAAGTTCTAATGTTTCCAAAATAAAGTGAAAAGACTAGTCATCAAATAACATAAAGATTAAATCTTAAACATAGCATCAACACAAAATTAGTTGGCCTTTAACTCAAGATATATCTTGTAAATCATATCTATCATATAATGATAGGGATCGCCACCTCCGAACCAAATTCTAGCTAGCCACACCGGCTCCAACTTGTCAAATATCTCACAGAGGACATCCTTCAGCTGAACCAAGTGGCTCCCATAAACAACCATCTTTAGGATGATCTATCAAGTTACATAAGATCATAGGTGGAAAAGATATAAGAGTAAGTCAACGACTTAGTAAGTAATAATGTACATGTTATACACATTATCATTTGTGAATTCAGTTTATAAAGTATAAGCATTGGTATTCTTAGTTTGTAGCATAAACATGTCATGATGGAATATATTTATAATACATGATATAATCAAGTATAAGTGATATGTTAATAATATGGTTTATCCGAGTTATTAACCTTTTTTAGCAAGGTTTGCGTGTCCTAAAGAACTTCTAGTACAACTTTGATGCCCCGGATATTACACAATATACTATTTTATACTAGCAGTCCGACCAAGTTCTACATCGGGTGGCCCACACTGATTAGTAAAGCCATAACTAGTGACCCACTCAAAGATGATGCGTTGTCACAAAACTTAACCATTGGATTCAAGGCCCTTTTCATAAAAGAAAATTCTTTGACCATAGAATCAACCCGTAATAATAATAAGCTCATGGCCATTATTCCATTCAAGACGGTGCAACCATGTCATACTATGCACATTAATTTTTGTCTCTTTTATATGCATGCTTTTCACAATTTATCATTTCATTATTTTTGTTAATTATAACCGTTTTCACAAATGGAGTTCACAGTTGAGAATAAATAGGCATTTCATGAGAATTGTAAACATAGATGTTTTGTACATCAAAATAATCATGTTATGCATAAAAGTACAACAATAATAAGTATCAATGTGAGTTTTTACTCACTTGTGTCGTATGGGTTAGTCAAATACTCTTTCACGTAGTCTTTGACTTCCGAATCTAAGGAATG
Organism: Betula pendula; assembly: GCA_900184695.1. Taxonomy (NCBI): domain Eukaryota; kingdom Viridiplantae; phylum Streptophyta; class Magnoliopsida; order Fagales; family Betulaceae; genus Betula; species Betula pendula. The sequence continues at coordinate 264,386 of FXXK01000119.1, read as the reverse complement.
ATCTTATCGTTAGTCTTATGTCTTGAGTTAAACAAGCCCTAAACCTCTAATAACCTAACATGACATTCTGTCCGAACATCAAACGTTTGACTAGGAGGGTCAAATGTTTCAAGCCCGTACATCAAACGTTTAATGAGGTCTAAAAACTCATTCTAGGCCACATCTTGGTTCTTTTTGGTTTCTAACTCTTCTTAAGGTCTTCTAAAGGTGTAACTAAAGAAAATAAGGGATCTCATACTCCAAAAACAAGGTTTGAGGTATCAAACTTCTTAAACCATCTCAAAACAACCTAAACCTACAAAAACCAACTAAAACTCCAAATCATTAAGTTTAAACTAATTAACTCAGAAACTTAGACACAACAACAACAACTAAACAAGATAACAATAAGTAAATAACAACAAAGAAAACGAACTAGACAATGATAGGTACCTCTCAAACGAAAAAGCATTCTTTTTCTTCAAACATTCTCTCTCACACACTGACAAAGCTCTTTAGTCTCCCAAGCACAAATGAATAGTGCAAAGAGGGGAAAAGAGTTGTATTTATAGAGCTAGAACGTCTGGTTAAAGACTGCTGGATTTTTAGGTTCATCGAACGTTTGATGTACTATTATCCAACGGTCCTAGGGTTTCTACCAAACGTTTGATAAAAGTATCAAACGTTTGATAAAAGCATATCGAACGTTCCATAAAAATATTGAACATTTGATATTGTCTGACATGCACATCGATTGAAAGTTTTCACGTGAATTAGTGTATTGTGACATGTATCGAATGTTTGATCCTCACCATTGAATGTTCCATGAGCATACTAAACGATCCATGGAATCATTCAAACATTCCATGGGCATCCAAAGTTAAAAAATAAACCCTAAAAATTATTCAATCTTTGAGGCATTACAATAGCACATGCTCCACAGGCATAAAGGGATACTTGTGATAAATGATCATGTGAGATAAAAGTTCTCTAACTTTACTCTCATCATAATTAAAATTTGAAACAGTGCTCACTCCATCTGCCTTGCTACCATCGATTGACAACACCTTTTGTTTTTTCGTTGAACCAATTTACTTGAAACATGTTTCCAAGTGCCTACTCAATATAGTTGTAGAATTTGATTTTGACTTGGTGAATTTGCCTTTACACCACTGACATTGATTTTTAAATAAACCTCCCACCTCAACTTTTGAAAAATGATTCCACACAACAGAAGTCTTTCTTATAGGCTTTCTATATTGTGCATTCTTTTGAGTGTCTTCTTCATTTAATACTTCATTAGACGCAGTATCTTGAAGCCCAATATGTTATTGAGCAGTAGCTCCATAGCTAAATTCAAAAGAACCCTCATTCTCATACTTCTCAATTGTATCAAGCCGATGCAAATAACTAGGGGTGAGTAGAACCCGCCCGAACCCGTCCAACCTGCCCGCCCCGCAATTTATGGCTTTTCCGTATTTTTTCGCGGGTGCGGGTTATTTTTTGGATACCTAAACGGGTCGGTTCGGGTATCGGGTTCTTTTATACAATTCGGGTATTTACCCGATTCGACCCGCATCCAAAGGAATGATATAAAAACATATATTTTTTTGCAAACCTAATTCCTAAGCTGTCTGAGGGTCTTGACTCTCTCTTCTCTCTCATTCTCTTCTCTTCTCCCCTTCTCTTCTCTCCTTTTCTGCACTCATGTCTCAGACTCTCACTCCCTTTCTCCAAGCCCACGCCGCCGCTCACTTCGCCACTCATTCCACCGCTCACTTCGCTCAGCTGCCACTCACACCGTCCTTCTGATATGATATAATCAGATGAATAAGATCTTATATGATTCATCTGATTTATTAGATCTTGTTTGATATGGCCGGATCTGTCTCCTCTGGCTCTCAACTGCTTGTCACTCTTTCTTGGAGGACCGGATTTGTTTCGCTTCTCACTCTCACAAGCCGGATCTGTTTAGATCTTCCATTCTCTGGATCTCTTCATCTTTTTCTTTCAATTTCTAGTGTTCGGGTAATACCTGATCCGCCATGCATGCGACCTGCCCCGCCCTACTCGATACCCGACGGTTACTGTTGAGTAACTGCCAGTAGCGGGTAGTAGTGTGGCAAACTCGACCACCTTGGATCGGGTATCAGATATCTGTGATATCTGGCCCGATCCGACCCGTGCTCACCCCTACAAATAACCCTCAATGTCTTCAAATTTTAATCTAAATGACCTAATTATATTTACAAACCTTATGAATGTAATATAATTTAATTTAAATTTATACACCTAGAATATAATTTAATTTAAATCACCAATTATATTTGCAAACCTTATGAAGAGAATTTAATTTAATTTAAATTTAGACACCAAGAATTTATCTAATTTAAATTTATACACCTATAATTTAATCTAAATCACCAATTATATTTGCAAACCTTATGAATATAATTTAATTTAAATTTATACACCTATAATTTAAACTAAATCACCTAATTATATTTGCAAACCTTATGAATAGAATTTAATTTAATTTAAAGTTATACACCTAGAATTTTCTTTGCATATTTGTTATTGATGATTTTCGAAGATGATGAAAAACGCGAAGAACGCCAAGAACTTTGAATCTTCAAAAACTTCAAATCACAAAGAACTTGAAAGAACTTCGAAGAACACAAAGAACAAAGGTCTTCAAGAATTCAGATTTTCTTCTTGATGTCTGAATATGACTGTGAGTGTGGACTTACAACTAGAAGCTTGAGAGGAAAAAAAAAATGAGGCAAATAAAATACAAGCCACTAGGGGTAATCCCCTAGTGGCCGTGCATGGGGAGAGAACACTCTCCCCATGCGCATGGGCTAGGGTTTTAACCCTACCCCTTTGCTCATTTAGTCATTCCCTTGGTCTTTTGTTTTACCTCTTTGGCCCAATGTTCATGTTCCTTTGGATTAAATCCTTTAGTCCAAAACTCTTTATACTAAGGTTATGTTTGGTATGTGGAATAGCTAGTCTTAAGAATAGCCTTTATTAAGAATGGAAGGACAAATAAAATACAAGCCACTAGGGGTAATCCCCTAGTGGCCGTGCATGGGGAGAGAACACTCTCCCCATGCGCATGGGCTAGGGTTTTAACCCTACCCCTTTGCTCATTTAGTCATTCCCTTGGTCTCTTGTTTTACCTCTTTAGCCCAATGTTCATTTCCCTTTAGATTAAATTCTTTAGTCCAAAACTCTTTATACTAAGGTTATGTTTGGTATGCAGAATAGCTAGTCTTAAGAATAGCCTTTATTAAGAATGGAAGGAGTGTAATAGATTAGCCTTGGAATAACCATTCTCATGGCCATGAGGGAATGCCTATTATTTCAATTGAGGGAATAGTCATTTCTCTCAAATTTAAGAGGAATGGTTATTCTCTCAATTGAAGGAATAATCATTTCATCATGGCTATTGAAATGGCTATTCTAAGGCTAATCTGTTTCAGCCTTTCCATTCTTAATAAAGGCTATTCCTTGGAATAGCCATTTCGCGTACCAAACTTGTCATAAGGCTATTTGAGAATTAATTCTCTAGCCCATGCTTTTATAAAATAAAACAAGCCTAAGACTCAATAATTCTAAGCCTAATGTTTTATTTAAATAAAAACCACCTAAATAAATAAATAATAACTAAGGAACTTATTTAGCTTAGTTAGTTTACATAAGCTCAATGAGAGACCTAAAGAAAAATAGAATTAGCTTTCACAGTCCTTCGTGAAATTTTGTTACCCAATGACTCATTATACCTGACTAAAAATTACAGATGATTCTGCTAAAAAAATGTGATTACATTCTAATTCATATTTTGATAAATCACAATTAATCCTTCATGACGCCCTTATTAAATACATATTACCCTTTCATGGAACTTATTTTGTAGTTAGATCAAAGATGATTAATTGTTACTTTGTGTACTACATCTTTTCCTTGAGTCACTGGATTCGAATCTTATGTTTTATCCCATTGTACCTTGTGAGATTCTACTCACCTTTGTACATCGTTTCAAGTAAATACCACCGAAACTTACTTAAGCCTGAGATACATGATAAAATATTCTTATCAATTCTAGAATAAGGGGAATATTCCCTATTTCTTTGTTTAACCAATAAAGGACTTCGATTCCTTCTTGAAGAGAGATATTCCAGAATGCTACATGTCGATCACCTAATGTACAGAGATGTTGACCAAAGATCAGTCTCACTCTTTAATACATAAAAGTGATCTCTATTTGACATCTGGTTCACTAACTTCTCAGAATTTAGAGTAATAGTTATAAGTCGCCGTGCACGTACATATATTCTGTCTGACAGTTATTAGAAAGAATAATGATTCACGTGGTCATGTTCAGTACGTAGTCCTGTGTACATGTATACCCACGTTGCTATCACACCAACATGTCAACTTGAAGTCTATCATCGCTTTACTGGATGAAGATAAATCATCTACGTTGATCATGAAATAGTTTAGATGGAACCCAGTTCCATTTGTGACTATAAACCAAAAATTTTATAAGTTACAACTATCCTTTGACTATGATTTTCCTATGTGCTAAAAATAGTTTACTCACACCATAGTCAAATATAATGTAACTTAAGGACCTTTACATACATATACCAGGTAAATATTTAAAACACATATATGCTATGTAAAAAATTCAATAAATATGCCCAATGTTCAATAATTAAATCTGAAAATAAACAATTAATATTCATCACATCTAAAACTATCTTATGACCAATTGAAATTTTGGACACCAGTTCTAATAGATTGGTTGTATTTGATTATTGGGTTGTAAACTCCATGGTATTTGAAATACAAAAGTATATGTATTAGAAATATAGAGGTTTGGATTCGGAATTGGAGGCCTTAGATGGTGTCTAGAATGATCCTTTAGAAGTTCCATAACCTTTAGGAGCCTTCCCGGGGTTAGGATAGGTCTTTTCAGCTTGGCTTCTTCATCGGTATTACACATCGTGACATGATTGAGATCCTTTATGCTTTACTTTTTGAAGTTTAGGCTTTAAGATTTAATGTTAATTATGACTCATAAACTTGATTTGTAATATTTAAGGTATTTTGATAACCGGTTGGTGACCGTACTTTAGGAGACCCTTTATCTATGATATGATCTTTTAGTTTCCTCCGATCTTATATTTGATTGTGGATTTAAATTAGTAGCTATCTTTGTTTGCAAGTGAAAAGTCTTCTGCTGCAGACTCTCTTCGAAGAGTGTGAAATATTTGAGTTTTAACCATTGTGAGTTAAGGCTAGGAGATGAACTGTGAAGTCATTTACTAGTTAAATGATTTTGCAAGGGCGTTACAGTGACATGCAATTTTTAGGGCTTTTAGGGATTCTAAACGATGGTTTACGCTTATTATACCTTTTAACATAACCTTAGCTTCCCACATGTTTTCCTAGGCCTAGGGTTGGCAATTCGGGTTAACGGTTGGATTCGGGTCGACTCGCTTGACCTGCTAAACCGTTAAAGGTCAACCTGAACATGATCCGTTTAATTAAACGGGTTAGAACCTTCAACTTACGCACGACTCGCGAGTGACCCGACATGACCCGTGTAATTAGTGGGTCATAAACAAGTTGACCCATTTCAACCAAATGCGACCTGTTTAACTTAACTCAACATGACCCGTTTGACCCTTTTCGACCCAAACACGACCTGTTTGAACATTTATTTATCATATAAAAAATATATATAAAATTGCATAAACAGTTCAAGCGGGTTGACCCATTATTGACCCGTTTATGAAACGGGTCAAGCGAGTCAACCCATTTATGACCTAAACATATCATGGTGGCCAGCCATGTGGGTGTTTTTAGATAGGTTTTCACGTTAACAGACAATTGACAATCCAAAACGCCCGCTTTTTGGTAAAAAGCATTGTGGTAACTTTATTTCTATTAAATTTGATTCATACATGTCAAAAACATATTTGTCAAATCAAATTTTGGGAATAAAGAAACATGCAAAAAGTCTCGTTTTCTAAGTTGATGATTGGTAATTCACGTGCCGAAAACCGAAAAATGGATTTTCCTGAAATCTGCTATGTGGTAGAGAATCCTGAAATAAGCACACTAGTTTTTAGTTTGGCTAAATCTGAGTTCGTTTGACCTAGTTTTATCATATGCAAATTTTTAAGGTCATAAGACATTCTTATCTTATAAGAACTTTAAAACTAAGTGAGAAAGTTTCCAAATTTTTGGAAAATTTCTAAAACAATTATAAAAGCCCAATAATGATGTTTTCTCAACATTATCATTGATTTATATAATGAGTTTAAGAGACTTAAATTCCCCAGGTGTTACAACATGGTTTGTTCAGTGCATGGCACTATTTTTCTCTTATACCAACATATCAACACGAAGCCCACTTGCTTCTCCTGATCAAGATAAATTGTTAAAGTTGATATGTTATAGTCTAGATGGATTTCTCAATTTCATTTGCGACTATGAACAATGATTTTAATTATGATCTTCTCTATAATAATCTATTTACTAATACAATGTAACCTATGGACCTAGGGGCGGAGGGAGGGGGGTCGAGAGGGGTCAAATGCCCCCCCTCACCCCCCAAAAATTTTCCTTATTCTCAGTAAATTTTTTTAGGAATCCTATTTGCTCACTCTCAACCATGCATCAGGGGCAAATATTTTTTAAAAGAATCGGGATTCATGGCTCACACTCACGCTGATGTGATTTTATTTTCGTCAATGTTACTGTTTGAGTTTCAGGCGTTCAGATGATTTTTAGGTCTAAAGAAGTTGAAGACAACCACAAAACTCACTGTTTAATTAAAGTCTTTTGTTAAAAAGACAAACAATGTTAAAAACGCATCGTTTAACTTAAGTATTGAAAAACTAAAAAGACAAAAAAAAGAAAAAGAAAAAAAGAACTAAGCTATATGCCGACACATATAAGTTGAAACACACATACACTGTAGCACACACAAGCATACCCTTTGTTAAATTGTTGATAAGCCAATTGACCAAACAGTGACAAACAAATGTTTAAATAAGGTATGGCTTTCAAGAGTATATATAATATAGCCGACCACTTTAAACATAAGTATAAATTTAAGGTCTATTTTGATTTGCGATTTTAAAATGTGTTATTTGAAAATGTGATTTTTAAAAATGTAATTAATCGTTTGACAAAATCGCAGTTTGGTCTTTAAAATCGGATTTTAGCCTTTAAAATGTAGCTTATTTTTTTTTTTTTTTTTTTTTTTTTTTTTTTACTTTTTTTAAAAAACCCCTTACCTGGGAATTTAAAAACATAGTATTTTTATATTTTCAAATCGCTAAATTTTTAAAAATACAATTCCAAATGATTATTTTCTGTGATTTGATTTAAAATCGTATTTGCTATCTACGAAATTGCAATGCTAAATGCACCCTAAAACACTGATTTCTTATTTGCGAAAAAGTAACAGTGTAATACTGATTGCGATTTTGTCAATTTGTAATTTGTAATTCTTTTTCTAGTATTTCTTCCTTCTTCAAGCCATTCAATAATAGAATCCATTGCTTTAGCAATTTTTTTTGAGAGCTCGAGAAGTCTACGGTGAAAAGATTTCTCATAACATAGCAAAAAGTTTTTCTTTCTTAAAAATTTTTAGGTATGTAATAAAACTTTTACATTAATTAAGCTTTTATATATACATTGTTCTTTTTAATTAATTGTTTATAAATATATATAATTTTTATTACATATTTTAATTGTATGAAATATATAATTGTAGTTACCTAAGATTATAGAGAATAACAATTATTCTATTGAACTCCAATCAAAGTATATCATTGGTTAATAAAAAAGATTTATGATTATTATCCTAGTTGATGACAATTGAATAAATTAACGTGTTAGGTGTGACAAAATAAATTGTAAGTTAGATTTATATGTTTTAAATAATAATTAAATTTTGTTGATTGTTTATTTATTTTGTTAGTTATATTCTTTAATATTTTTAATTAATTTTTGTTAAACTTTAGTTTTTTTCTTAAAAAAAAAAAAAAAATCTTGACCCCTCTAAACCAAAATTGTAGCTCCGCCACTGTATGGACCTTACATGCATATAATAGGAAAATATACAATCACACATATATACATGTAAACATCAATGTATATGCTCAATGTTCAATAATTAAGTCAGAAAATAAATTATATTATTCAATTATAACCGTAGAATCATCTAATCAATTGGAGTTTTGGACACCAGTTACAATAATAATTTATGCACAATTGTTGATTGTGAGTGTTGGGGTCTAAATTCCGAGTCTCAAATTTAATAAAAAAAGAAATCTAACATAATATGAAATTGCAATGAAATGATAATTTGAAGGAGCTAAGTATCATAACTGATAATTTGGTATTTTTCAAAAGAAGATGTTAGTTTAAGGGGATTAAATATAATTTCTCAAGAATTAAATGGACAATGAACCTTTTATTGCTATCTTGAAAATTTATAAAAATGATAAAGTGTTCTTTTACAATATATGAGAAGATATTTTTGCATACATTGTGGAACAATATCTTCTCCATAAGTGTGTGTATTCATATTTGTGAAGAGAGAAATAGAAAAGTAGTTGTGAACCTTTTACCAAACTCGGTGCTCGTCAATTCTAAACATAGATATTTAATGCTTCTCCATTTTGTCTTCATAGCATTTTACTATGCATGGTGCATGAAGGGTGCCAAAACGTTTCATCTTGGAGTAACAATGAAAATGGCACTTAAGTATAACATCGAAAAGGCCATTGGGTCCTTCAAAAGGCAGCAAACAAGCTTTATAGTAGTACAACTCTCAAAAAAGTGTTCTACTTCACACTCTTTAAGTGTGCTTTTGATGCAACGGTGGATACAGGTCATAGGCTCATTATTAAGATGGAATGGATGAAGGTTGGTTGATAGTGGAGTGGGAGCAGAAGAGAGAAGGGTATGGTCATTAGCATGCACTTTGAGTATTATAATAATCAACTTCACCATCACTAATATAAGTTTTAATATACATTTCTTAGCCATCGTATTTCTCCCACTCTAAAAATTTCTTAGTTGAATGTGAAACACAAAAGTTATTTGTTGGGATTAAATTCTTGAATTGTTGTCACAATTAAATAACTTGAGACTTGTGAAATAAAAACTTCTTATTCAAAAAGATATTTTTTAAAAAAATTGTAGCTTTTGAAAATATGAAAATATTTTAGTAAAATAACATTTTGTTCAAGTAATGCCTTTAGCTAGGAGAATAAGGTTTTACAAGAGTTTTTTATGCAATTAATACACGACTCTTTGCAAGAGTCAACTATATTAAAAAATGGATGTAAAAGAACGTGTAAAGAGGTATCATCATCGAAGCTTAGGAAAATTTTAAAAAATAAAATAAGAGATATCATCCAATATTCACAAAATTAGATAAAAGCCATTTAAATACCATTTTGAAAGAAGTTATGGGTTTAAAAGAAGCGATAAGTATGTAATATTGGATTGCTAAGTGTAAAATCATCATACTATTCATTTATTCAAAGACATTATAAATGGTGAAAGTTACAAATGAAATTGACTTGTCACATGTCGCATCTATAATAGAAGAGAACTAATAAAGAATAATCAAATGAATCATTGGAATTATGAAGCAACATATGAAAAATGAATCTATATGTGACACTAGAAAATAACTAACGTAAAAAAAATATATGTAAAGGAACAGTTAGTAATAATCGAAAAGTTAGTTATGCAAAATAAAATTGATCATTTTTTTTTTTTAATTTTTTACTTTTTGATGACGGGGAACTCTTCGGCAAGGCCATTTCATGTATCTACCCTTATCAGGTGAACTCCAGACTATTGCAAAGTGCTTTCTTCATACGAATGGGTTAAGACTTCGGCTTTACCTGTGGATGTGGCTCCAAAGAATTGTTTGCACCCAATGAGATTTGAACTTTAAATCTGATAAAGATACCACAAAGACCAAGACCCTTACCACTTAAGCTAACCCCTTGAGGTTAAATTATTCATTTTTATATAAATCTTCAAAGTACCTTAATCACCTCTATTCATTTGAATTTCTAACTATCACAATATAAAATTCATAAAAAATAAAATAAAGGTGTGAACTTTCTTTTCAATTGTTTTTCCTTTACATCTACTAATGGTCGCTTTGCTATTTAAAAAATTAAAGATTGTGAAAGAAAATATTAACAACACAATGTTTGCCTCCATCATCAGCTTGCTCCACATTAATATATAAGATATATTAATTTTTCATTTCTTGTGACATTTGAATGGGTGGATCTTGTGTGCTAAAATAGTATAGTGATTCAACAAGTCGATTTTCTAAAAATAAATCTTATAGAGAATAAGGTTTATTTAAGAATAAGGTGTTCATTTGATAAAACTTCTTAGATGGTGTTTTTTTCTTTTTAGATGAAAAAGTGTTTTGATGTGACATAAAAGTAAAAGTAACTTTGTGTGTTTTGTATTTGGAGTTTCTTCAATTTTTTTCTTTCTTTCCTTTTTTTGCTAAAACGAAAAAAGCTTCCCAAAACAATTGTCAAACGAGGCTAGTGTTTTTCGGCAAAAGACATTACAAGAAGAAGCATTATAGCTATTAAAAATTTTGAGTGACGCAGAAAATTTGTAGGAAAAAGTATGTGTTGTCGACAACAAAATCGACTTGCCGGATATATTTGAAAGGATTTTAATGAATGCTGTCGAAAACAACATTGTTGCTCCTTGTTGTCACCAATACTATGGCAAGAAAGTCTCGTGCCAAATGTTGGCTGCCGGAAAAACAATATTTGTGACAAAACATTTCAAATTAGCGGCCAAAAAAGTGGACGCTAATGGAGTGACCACTATAACAATGGTAGATTTTGTTGGCCAGCGAACCGTGGCAACATTGGGAATAGTCATTGCTAATAGTCTAAAAAATTTGCGACGATGCGACAACAAATGTCGCCTAAAGACTTAAGGATGATATAGTTCAAACTCCCATCATAATTTCATTGCTAGTACAAACTTTGTGACAATAATATGTTTGTTGTTGCAATTTTGGTTTGAAAGGCCATGGTAGGTTGTTCTCACTAGTACAAACTAGTCCTTCAATTTTACTTAATAGTCCTTGGGTTTTTACTAACTAGTCTTTTGATTTTTTAAACCTCATAGTTTGAGTTTTTAAAAACTATACAAAATGGAAACCCTCTCCCGAAGGCAAATTCAAGGTAAATTAGGATGCTACTGTAGATAAAGTAAATGGACGTTTGGGGATCGGAATCATGAGGGATTGCAATGGTTTGGTAATTGCAGTTAGAAATTGGACTAGATTGGGGAATTTAGAACCTATTAAAGCGGAAGCTTTGATAGCTTTTCAGTCGGTTGAATTTAGCTTAGAATTGAGGTTGCATAATGTTATTTTGGAAGGAGATGCATTTCAAGTGGTAAATGCCATGAATTTTACAGGCTGAAGTCTCAATAGATTTGGACAAATAGTGGTGGATGCCCAGTTGATTATTACTTCTTTGTCTACTTGGCAGATTGTACACTCTCTTCGAAAGACTAATTCTACAGCTCATGGGTTAGCCAATGAAGCAGTTAAACACGTCATAAAAGATATTTGGTTGGAAGAAATTTCAAACTGTATTTTTAATGTTGTTATGTTAAAATAATTTGCTCTTTTTTCATGATGACTGAATGATATTGAGATGAATAATTATTATAAAAAAAACTATTAAAATTAAATAAAAAATTAATTGGGAGGGTTTTCGTTTTTGATGAGGTAAATGTTTGTATCAATCCAAAAGAATTAGAGATATACAATAAATAAAATAAAATAAAATAAAAACTAAAAAAAAGAGCTTAGTAACCGCAAGCCCTATTGCACATTATCATTTGCATACCTAATAGGGGAGACGACACTACATAGAATCATTTTTTTTTTCTTAGTTTTTTGGGTGAGATACAAAAGATGAAAGTCAAACCAATCAAGGGTACAAGTAAGGGCCAATAACATTGCTAGGGGCCTAGGGCCTTTACAACAAACCTATATTTTAGTAAAATAACTCTTTGTTCAAGTAATGTCTTTGGCTTGAAGAATAAAGTTTTACAACAATTTTTATACAATTTATACGTGACTCTTGGCAAGATTCAACTATATAAAAAAAGTGGATGTAAAATAACATGTGAAGACGTATCGTCATCCAAGCTTATGAAAATTTTAAAAAATAGGGATAATTTCACTTACACCTTTTAAAATATTATGATTTTTGTAATGTCCTCCTTAAAATTTAAACTCTCTTAATTTAGTATATCTAAGTTTAAATTTTTTGCAATGTTCTTCCTCTGTTAGGCAATTCTGTTAAATCAGACGGCAAAATAGTGAAATGACCTTTATGCTCCGAAATTTTTTTAAAAATACAAATTTATCCTTAATTTTGAAATTAAAAAATTAGTTTTTTTTTTTTTTTTTTAATGGTGGGCTAGCTTGTGACCCACTCACAAGCTGATGGGTCACAAGCTGACCCATGGGTCAATTTAAAAAAAATTAAAAATTGAAAAAATAAAAATATTAAGAGTATTTAAGTAATTTAACACTCATCTGTTAGGATTTAACGAAAAATCATAACGGAATGAGAATATTGCAAAAAATTCAAACTTGGATACACTAAATTGAGAGACTTTGAATTTTAGAAAGATATTGTAAAAATCGTGATATTTCAAAAAGTGTAAGTGAAGTTATCACCAAAAAAAAGAAAATAAGAGGTATCATCTAATATTCACAACATTAGATAAAAGCCATTTAAATACAATTTTGAAAGAAGTTACGGGTTTAAAAGAAGTAGTAAGTATGTAATATTTGATTGCCAAGTGTAAAGTTATCATACTATTCATTTATTGAAAGAGATTATAAATAGTAAAAGTTACAAATGAAAGTGACTTGTGACATGTCACATCTATAATAAAAGAGATCTAATAAAAAATACTCAAATGAATCATTGGAATTATGAAGCAAGATTTGAAAAATGAATCTATATGCGTCACTAGAAAATAACTAACGTCAAAAAAAAAAAAAAAATGTAAAGGAAAAGTTAGCAATAATTGAATAAGTTTAAGTTGCAAATAAAATTGATAATGAATTGATAACTTGGAACTGTTCCAAGGCAAGATCACTTTATGTATCCATCTTTATCAGGCGAACCCTGAACCAGTACAAAGCGCATTCTTCATACGAATTATGTAAGACTCTAGCTTTGCTAGCAGGCATGACTCTAAGGAATTATTTGCATCCAAGGTGATTTGAACATTAGATTTGATGTGGATGCCACAAAAAAAAAAAAAAAAGAACTTACCACTTGAGCAAACTCCTTGGAGTTAAATTATTCATTTTTACATAAATATTCAATTACCTTAATAACTTCTATTCACTTGAATTTCCATGATCACAATATTAAATTCATAATATATAAAATAAAAGTGGGAACTTTGTTTTTAATTGTTTTTCCTTTACATCTAATAATGGTCGCTTTGCTATTTAAAAAATTAAAGATTGTAAAAGAAAAGATTAACAAAACAATGTTTGCTTCCATCATGATTTTGCCCCACATTAATATATAAGATATATTAATTTTCATTTCTTGTGACATTTGAATGGGTGGATCCTGTGTGCTAAAATGGTATAGTGATTCAACTGGTCGATTTCTCTAAATAAATCTTATAGAGATTAAGGTTTATTTAAGAATAATGTATTCAGTTGATAAAACTTCTTAGATGGTGCTTTTTGAGAGTGTTCTCTTTTTTTAATGAGGTAAATGTTTGTATCAATCCAAATGAATTAGAAATTAGAGATATACAATAATAATAATAAAAAAAAAAAACACTCAAAAAGAGCTTAGTGACACCAAGCCCTATTGCACATTAATTATCATTTGCATATCTAATAGAGGAGACACTACATACTTTCATGTTTTTGCATAGTTGGATAAACGTTTGATGTATGACATTACTTTTTTTAGATTGAGTAATACTATAAATTATATTTTTATTTTATAATTATAATATATAGTCCCAATCAACCCATGTATGAGTCTTTGTTAAAAAATGTAATTTATAATATTACTCTTTCAGATTTGAAAAATATTAAAAAACACATTTTTATCTCATAACTATTTCACAATATTAACGTATGCAGTTTCAACTAATTTTTGATTTTTTTTTTTAAATTAAGGACTGATTCAAAGGTTAGTTTAAATTGAGATGTTAGCATTGTGAGATAATTAGAGGATGTGAATGTGGTTTTTAGCATTATTCTTCATATTTTAATCATTGTTTTCAAATTAAATAATTAAAAATTAGCATATCAATATTTGTTACTTTTATCAATCAGTATTTATTATATTTTATCATATTTTAAAAATAATAAATACTGTTATAATAAAATTTCAATCGTTCACTTTAAATTCAATATAATAATAGGTAAATTTTGAGAAAATATACTTCTAACGGATCTTTTTTTTTTTTTTTCCTATTCTACTTCTAACGGATCTTAAAAGCAAAATACAGCCGTCCAAGTTCAGCTAAGCCCAACGGCCCCCAAAACCGACCGTTATTACCGGCGACTTTCCCTCCCTTCCTTTCGACCTCTCTCTCTGTTTCAAGTAAAAGCACCGATTTTCTCGTAGACAATGTCCGTCCCAAATCTCTCCAAAACTCTGCGATTCTCTGCAATTCGGCTCGGCTATCCCTCTCTCATCTTCTTCAATTGTTTCCTTCACAATCACCGGTTTCTAGGGTTTCTCTTCCAATGCGGTTCGATTAGGCACAATTCTCCATCATAACAAGGTTTCCGTCTCCCTTTGCTTGCTTAAATTGCAAAACGAGTTATTTATTTATTTATTTTTTCTTCTACTATAAATAATTAAATAAATAATAAGAGGGCTCGTTTTGGAAAATGGAAAAGGAAAATGAGCCCTTGTCCTCTGTTTGGTGGCTGAGAAAATGTAGGATAAGGGAGCGTCATTATGTTTGAAGTTTTATGTTGGACATTTCATTGGTTGCAAGGGGAAAATAAGAAATGGAAAACTACCTGAAAATATATAAGACTTGTCCCTTCTGCCTAATTTACTCTGAGAATAAACAGAGAATAGCTTACGTGCTTATGTAATGATTGTTTAGAGGTAATTTTTATTTTTTATTTTTTTTTATGTGTTGAATTTTGTTTGTTGTTGGATAAAGGAGGTGTAAAATTTTTGACCAATGGCCAATCGGATGAAGGAAGACGAGAGAATTGAAAGAATTATCCGCGGTCTTATGAGGCTTCCTGAGAATCGAAGATGCATTAATTGCAACAGTTTGGTATGAAATTTTTTTAATAATATAAAAATTGAAGAATAGATGAAAATTGTATTTTGATATTCTCTAATCATGCATTCTTTGTATGCTGCAGTTTTACAAGTTTAAGTATTTTCTACTAATTAAAATCTGAGAGCGGTGAAGACATGCTTATTTTATATATATTGTATTTGCATGTTAAGAAGGATTAGACACACTAGAAGATATGAAAGAAACTATGGCTAATGTCAACCATAGAGCTTAGTATGATAGGAGGGTTCACTAATCAATAACAAGTCAATGCGCATAGTTTTAAATCCAGCAATGACAAGTTTAGGATGTATAATCAATTTGAAGTCCTTGTATGTTTAGGATGTCTGCAAGTGCGTGCAAGACAAGTTTCATTATGATGCTTAGTTCCGTGGAAAGATTGTGCTATGGAGAAACAATTTTCTAAAGATATTCTATTAATTGTTTTGGAAGGACTTTGCTAATATTATTCACTCTTTATAAATATAAAGCTATAAGTTCATAGGCTGTTAATCATAATTAGAGGAAGTTGAAAGTTTACTGAAGAGCAGGAGTGGATTTTGATCTCGTTCTATAATGCCTCGACGAGGGGTGCTATCAAGGCTCTAATTCTTGTGGGACTCTTTGCTAAAGTTTTAAATATGTGAGGCATAAGCCTTGTATTGGAAGTACTTACTAAAAAAAAAAGCCTCGTATTGGAAGTTGTTAGAGTATTAATTAAATGATTAAATTAGCAATTTCCTATCATCTTAAGCTTTTGGAATAAGTAGAGATTTTTTATTTTTTATTTTTTATTTTTTTTCTATTCAAAGAGAAGGGATAAGTAGAGATTTAACATGATATCAAAATAAAGATCTTAAGTTCGAACCTTGTTACCATAATTCACACCCCATTTAAGTTAAATTTTTCACTTGTTGAGCCTCACTTATTGCGGAAGAGTTGGAGCCCACATGTGATTGAGAGTGTTAAAATATTAATGAAATAATTAAATCAATCATTTCCTACCAGTTTAAATTTTTGGAGTAAGTAATAATTTAACAAAAGAAGTTACCATTCAATCACTTTTCTTTTCACGTACACACATATATTTTAGTTCTTCTTTTTCACTCTTTTAGGGTTTTATTTTTCTTAAACTACTCTCTGTCTCTTATCTAGGCACATTGCTATGTTGTTTCATGCCTTCCCTTTTCGTCAATTTTATCTAAAATGTGTGTTTTATTAGAGTACTAGCAGCAGTTTCCCTTAGATTTTCTTAAATGTAGGGAACTAAATTACTTTTTGCTTTCTTATTTAAATCAACTCCACAATAGCTTCCCTTATCATTTTTCTATATTATTTAAATATTATTTCAAACAACTGTTAAAGGAAAGAGAAAGTTTTTAATTATTTTTTTATTACAATAATGTTTAGGGAATCACTTTTACTTCCCTAGATTTAGGATACAACTTTTGGTTTCCTTGGTATTCCCTTAGTTTAGGGAATAACAAGGGAGTCTGTTTCAATGGGTTTTTTTTATGAGTTTTCCCTACATTTAGGGAATGAAATGGGTTTTAGGGAAGCTGCTGTTAGTGTTCTTAGTCTTGGATTTTGAAGTGACAATTATGATCTTGTTATATGGTCTTATTGTATGCAATGGCATTTTCTCAGAAGTTTTTCCTTGTAATTTCTATAGTTTCATGTGATATCATTTGATAAAATAATACTATGACTAACATATATTCTTTTAGCAGGGACCACAATATGTTTGCACAACTTTCTTGACATTCGTTTGCACAAACTGCAGTGGAGTGCAGTAAGTATCCATTGTTCTACATCCACTACTTTTCTGTGGATAATGTTAGTTTCATTTTCGTAGTTTTCCTTAGTCCTTTCATGGTGCATCTGGTTTTCTCATTAAGTTCTACATGACATCATTGGAAGTGTCATCGGCCATGTTCATTTCGGTACTGAATGATATGACTTGAGTTACTTAATAGGCATCTGTTTAGAGTGACTAATTAATTCTTTTAAGTATTCCAGTCGGGAATTTACTCACCGAGTAAAATCAGTGTCAATGGCTAAATTCAGTGCAGAAGAAGTTAGTGCTCTTCAGGCAGGGGGAAATGAGGTATGCATTCATATTCAGTTGTAATTGATCCAGTTAGTGCTCTTTCTTGTTGTCTAATTATACTTCTTTGCTTCCCATTGTTTGACCTAAATCATTTCACAGCGAGCAAAGCAAATTTATTTTAAAGATTGGGATACTCAGCGCCATTCTTACCCTGATGGCAGGTTGTTATCCAATTCTTTTATGTCCATCTCAGTACTTCATATTTAGTGTTTCTGATTCACATATTTGCCTCCAGTAATCTTCATAGACTCCGGGATTTTATTAAGCATGTCTATGTGGATAGAAAATACACTGGAGAGAAGAGTATTGTTAAGCTCCCAACACTGAGATTGGTAAGCTCTGCATTATTATATACGCATGCCGATGGATCATATCCTTATTTTAAATTTTCATTTTTGTGCTGTGGAAAGCTGCCCAAGAATGATCTTCATATCCTATTAACACTTGCCAACTCAACAATTTTGGACCTCATCAATTTTGATATGATGGACAATTAGAAGTACTGTTGAGTGCTCTCCCACTCAAAGCAGCCCTCATTTAAAAAAATAATAATTATTTTTATTATACAGAATGACAAGGAGGAGTCTCATAGCAGGAAGGTTAGTGCATATAAGGGTGGATATAGAAGCCCACATTATGAGAAAAGACACGAGCGGCGTCATAGCGAAAGATCTAGTCCTGGTCGAAGAAGTGTGGATGGATGTTTCAGATATAATTATGATGAAACAAGAAGTCCTCGATATGCCCAAGAAAATTCAAGATATGGAGGTCAAAGGAGAACTCCTGCCCGCTTTGAGGTTGTTGATGACAGGTTTCGAGATGATGAGCATGGAAACCATAGGTTCTCAAATACAGAATCCAAGCCAGGATTCAGGTCATCTGATTTTCAAAAGAACATGGATACGTCCTGTTCCCCAGTGGTACGCCGTGTTAGAGATATTTTAGGAGACAGAATTACTCCTCTACAGGTAGGCAAACTTTCTAAAGCAATTGATGGGAGGGATGCTGATGGTTCTGCCCATAATCAGGTGCATAATTGATATTTTATACTGGAAATTTGGTTTTTTTATGAATAGTTCTTTTTTTTTTTTCCTTTAGAGTTCTTTGCTCAGCGATGTTCTCTTCCTTTGGCCTGTTATTGTTATGTGATCTCTTTCGTTCAAGAATATAATTTATGCTGTTTTAACTGGCTGCATCTGCCATGTATTCCTTGAGGAACCATATAAAGGTAGTCTACACCAGGGAAGATACCTCCACAGAATTTCTCCCGGGAGAGTATTCACCGGTGGAACTATGTTGGACACTCTCAGTCTTTTACTTGAGTGCAGTCTCTCTACTTAATCTCTCTCCTGAAAGAAATATTGACAACGTGATTATGTAACTCTACTTAATCTCTCTCCTGAAAGAAATATTGGCAACATGATTATGTAACTCTGTTGAAATTACTTATGTTTGGTATATATACTTTCCCTTGGTATTGACTCCATAATGTTTATCTTGTTTAACTATATGAGGTCAAGGAGGTAGTCTATTAGAGAATGACTTTTCCAGTGCATGGGTTGTGATTACTAGGCTGTTTAAGCATTGCAGATTGAATTTGTTATTCCATTAGCTTTGGAGTCTAATCTGTTTTTTTGAAGTTCCTAATCCAATATGCATTTATTCTTCAAATGTTCCTCATTGCAGAAAATCGCATCTTCCAGTGACCAGGGTTCCATTGATAGGAGTCCAGCAGAACATAAACACGAATGTTCAGGAAGCTTGATTGATTTTAACCCTGATTCTGAGCCCCTTGATGCTGAAACCATACCACAGACACAGCAGGTGCCTCACTCAGATAGTGGTGGCTACTGGGCCTCATTTGAACGTCCTGCAAAGGAGAAGGTTCAAGCTCCAAGTGAAAATACTTTGGAATCTTTACTATTGGAATTGTCAGTACCCTCAGTTGTACCTGCTAGTAAAATGTCTGAAGGACCTAATAATGATGCACTATCAACAGCAACAGGAGGCAACATCCCTGCAGGTGGTTTTTCGCTGGCTGCAAGTGTCCAGCAGATGTCAGCATTTTCCACTTGTGCCAGTGGTTCTACAACTGTATTGACTAGTAACAATATGGCATTAGTGCCTTCTGATGGAGGTGCTCCACAAGCTGCAGATAGTGGCAGTGGTGATTCCACTATTAAAATTCCTGACAAACAAGAACCATCAAACATGCAGCAATGTCATCCTACTGCATTCTCCATTGCAGATAGGAGCCCTATAATGCAACAGATGAGTCCAACTTTTGGAACTCCGAATTATCAGGTGAGACACATGATGAGGCTTTTTCCATACTTCCGATCTTCATGGTCAAATCTAATGAAGGCACATTTTTTTTATCAAAGACCAGCAAACTAACATGAAATAGTGTAAGTTGGTTGAATTTAACAGCAGAGAAACTTTAGTATTGGCTGGTAATGACGAAGGATGTTTAATATTTGCAAGTTGAATCATTATTGCTTTTTTCTTTTTCTGGATAAAATTTGTTCCTTTATATCTCCAGCCATGGATTTCCTCAACTCTACCTAATAGACAAGGGCCTTTGAGTGCTTCTGCTGAACAATCTTCTCAAGCTGTCTCAAAATCAGATCAAGGCACCAGTTCTGGAGTTGGAGCTGAACCTCTTTCAGTGGAAACCATGCCTAGTGGAAGAATGGAACTTCCTGCAGTAATAGCATTTCCTTAATACTATTCAATTTTCGATCAAATTTTTTTTGATGATATCTATAATAACTTTTTTTGTAGGACCTTTTTACTGCAAGCTACGCAACAGTCACTGCACCAGTTTCAGGTTGGCAAAATGGTTCTCCTTATGGCATGGGATTCAGCATGCAGTATTATTCTAATGCAATGGTACATTAAGAACCAAGATAATCAACTTGAATAAATCTGTACTAATATATGCTGGCTGTTGATCTGCTGATATGGATTTTTTTTTTCATAGGCGGTGCCAGCATTTCCTAACTCAGCAAGATCGGCAAACCCATTTGATCTTAGTGCTGAAAGAACTCAAGTGCAGGCCCCACCAGTATGCACTACATTCCAGCTGATTCTGTGTAGTAGTAGGATCACTGTTTATATTTTTCTTTATCCCAGTGTTTTCTTGGACATTTTGACACCTTCTTAAAGTATAAACTGTGCTTATTCAGGCCTTCTATGAATGCTTATTTAATCTTGTATCTGTAGTCAGATAAGAATTACTGGAGTAGAGGAGCAAAAAGGTAGAGCAGGAAGTATGTCTGGGAAATCAAGGTCTTATATGCAAATTGGGATACGTATGATATATGCACTAAATAACAAATCTTGATTATACCGAAGCTAAGCAGACATACATTATTATCTATATTCATGTTCTCAAGGTGATTAGACTGCAATGAGATTCACCAGTAGTCATATAGCGTCTCTCACAAAATTTCTGTTATTCATATTCTTGAGAATCTGTTCACCACTTAAAAAGCATGACACTTGTATATTAAAACGAGGAGGCATATGGCTGTGCTGATATAACTATTTTGGTTTGACATAAATATGTATATGACAGCTTGAGGCTAGATCACATGCATATTTTATGCTGAGGCGAATGGTATTCAAAGAAAATTTGCTAGACAGGCTCTTTCATATCTGTATATTATCATCTCTTGAACTCTTGACAGTATGCTGGCAATTTTTACTTACTGGTTTGAGTGGAAATGGGCAAACTGTTCCTTATAGTACAAAGCCTTTAATAAAGATTGATTTATGATGAGGTGAAACTCACTTGCATGAATCACTTTAACCCAATTGATTATAAAAAATTAGAAAAAAAAACAGTAATGACATGTTCTGATTTAAATTAAAATTTTCCAATTTCATATTTTTTTGGTACTCTTGGAAGGATTTTGTTTTAAAATTTTCAAAAAAGGAGAGCAAACTTGTTTTAACCTTCAAAAATATGTGTTGTCTGTGATGTAGTTTCCTTCCATGGCATCTTTACAAGGTGCACTGCCGAATGTGTCAGCTGCTAGCAGCTTATTGAGTACCCAGTCTTCAGGTTTGATGGCATCTCAATCACCATCTTATACATCTGCAGTGCCTCCACATTCACCTTCTTTTGTATCAGCCATGCCTCCTGGTAAATTCACTATTTTTATCTTTATTTCTTCTGAACATCCTTTCTTTGTTGGCCCTAGTTTTGCTCATGTTCAATCTAATAATCTCAGGTGCATACATGGGGCTACAAGTACATAATAATGAGCTGCCATCCAGGTATCATGCTGGCTTGAGTTTTCTGTATTTTTTTTTCCAATTTGAAGGGAAATTCTGCTCAAATGAGACCATCTTGACTAATAATACTTCATCAAATGCCACCATACTTCATCAAATGCCACCATTTTGGCTTCTTTTCATTTTACTTAAAGCAAATGTGGTATTATTTTTGTTTGAAAACTTCCCTCTTTTTTTTTTTTTTTTGTTAATCTGGGCAGCGTGGTTATGGGGCATTAAGAGTTCAAAATTACACTCTGGAAAGAAAATTGTCCTTGTAGACTGTAGTTTGTTAAGTCTATTCAAAGCCTTATTAATCAGGCCTTCTCTTGATCCAAAAGAGGAGTTATCCTTGGTAATAGCCTCTACCAACATCTCTACCAGCAGCTCTACCAGCATACTCCTTTAATCATAATGCTTTATTACAGAGCTATCCCTCGTCCCAATGATGATATGATCTCCATAATTGAAAAAGAAAAATAATTCAGAGTTTTATCGAGTGTCATTGCAGATCACAAGGAGTTGGTGGATTTGGCAGTGACGGAGCCATATTTGGATCCTTAAACACAACTCAACAGTCAACTGGAAGATACTCAGCACCAAGCACCCCAAATCCTTTTTCTTCAATGGGAGGAAACCCTTTTGTATAAATAAAAGAACAAAAAGCTTTTCCATCCTATTTTCTGTCATTTTCTTTGTGCCTCCTGACATCTTCAGGAAGAAGGGTGGTTTATTTGTGAGTGAAGATTAAACTAAACGAGTAATCTGAATGGGTGGTTTGTCTTTTATATTTCTGCCTGGTGAAGAGTATAAGAGTATTACAAATGCTCAGAGAAGCGCATGAACAAATTCATCCCAGAACAAGATTCTCTTCAAGATCATGGTATTTTCAGATCAACTTATTGCATATTTCCTGAAGGCTTGAGGGCTTCCATCCTTCCCTGTGATATATTGTCACCATGATAATACTAAACCGTAGCTAGAGCTCTTTGATTGGTGTAAATATGAAATGCTATATTTTTCATTCAATAAACTTGAGAAAGAGAACCTGGGAATTACTATAATGGTATGACTTTGTGAGAAATCATTGCATTATGGCTGTACTTCGCTAGCATGAAGGTTGTAGCCTTTTTCAGCTTGTGCCAGACTTTCAACAATGGGAAAGAAAGTTGGAGACAAACATTGTGGAGTGATCAATCACAATTCACAAATTCTAAACAAGAATGTTTCATTTTTTGTGCATAACTTGTTCTGCATGTTTAACCCATTTTCCTCATAATGCGTTGGAAAGTATTCTCTGAACTCCAAGAAGTGGAGGCAAAGGTGTGAAGGCATTGCATGTGATGGGTATTTTGGTGGTGATAAAGCAGGGAAGATCAAACATAATGTTACTACGGGTGTCATCTCCAAAGAGGCAAAACTCAGAAAGAGGTTGCCATTTACTTTTAAGTGCTTGAAGCACAGTATCCCTTTTTCTTCCTTTGGCCCTTCCAAAAGGCATGATAGGAGCTTTAAATTATAGAATGTGGTGCGTAGATTGAATCTGACATAAGGAACAATCCAGGGGAGAAATGAATTGGTCATAGTTTATCTTAACAAATTACTTGCAATATGATTTATGATTGAGTAATGCTAAAAATTACATTTTTATGATTATAATCTTGCTTTTTGATCACGGGTTGGGTAGGGCTGTTATATCAGCATTGTTGAATAGTTGTAAAATAAAAATGTAATTTTTACCCTGATAAAAATGTACTCTGACATTACTCTGGTCTTTAAGATTATAATATTTCTTATTGATCACGGACAGCGTTCCCCCTTTAACCCCTGTTTTTTCCTTTTACTAGTTGCCAATAATCTTGGACATGAAGTGGAAACTTGCGTAACCAAACTATTCTAACGCCTGCCAAATCAAGCCAAACTAGTTTATGTTAACATTCTAAGTGGAGAGATAGCGATTGGACTTTATGCAATGACTAAAATCACGCATTTAATAAAGGTCAATCTCTTCTGGATAGGGAATTCTAGGAATTTCCTGCCCGAATTCAACAAATTTAAGGGGATCGCCATCCATCTCTATTTCAAATTATTAGCACATCATCAAGAAGGTATACAATGGCATATTGGGTTCGCATTTCATTTGTCTCTTTATTCACATTTTGTAGCTTTCTTTATTTGGTGAAAGCAACAATCTTACTTCAAGGGAATGAAACAAATTGGAAACAAAAAAAAAAAGAAAAAAGAAAAAAAGAAAAAAAGAATTAAAAAGAGTGCTAGAAGTCTTTTTTTTGATGATGTGGAAACCTTCAAGGTAAGGCCACTTTGTGACCCATCCCTATCAATAACCTCCAGATACACAATCTTTCCTGCAAGAACCATGTATCTATTGAGTGAGGACTCAAATAGATAATCTCGTGGAATTAACCATTCGAGTTAATCCTCATGAGATAGAGAAGTCGTTGCCCCCCTCCCCCTTAAATTTCAAAGATTAAAAAACATGGATCATATTGCACTTGCTTTGGATGGACAACTCGGTTCAATTCTTTAGTTAATTTGAAGTGCTTTGAGTAAGCTAAGAAGTTGTTAACTGTTGAGAGAGAGAGCCATCAAGCAAGCAACCAAGAATGGACCTCTAAAAGTTTTTTATTGATAGCACAAACTCATCATGGATCACCACGAAAAGCAGTTTCAGCCATTACAAGAGCAATTAATAAAGGAGGATGCCTTTTGCTTGAGCCATTACAAAGATTACAAGAAACAAGCATGGATATACGATGGATCCACACAGTTGATCTTTTCTTAAAAGCTGAAGGAAGTGAGAAGATTAATTTCCTGAGTCTTTTCCTCCTGATCCCATTAACCTCTCTTTCATCATCCTCTTGTTCCTGACCTACACCATTAACAATAACAATAAAACAAGATTAAACAACAGCCAAGACCAATCCATTGATTCTAAGTATAGATATTTAATGCTTCTTCATTTACTCTTTATAGCAGTCTGCTATACATTCTGCATGATGGATGCCATGACGTCTCAATTCGAATAAACAACGGGCATAGCACTTGCTTAGAACATGGATAAAGTTGATGGGATAATCTTTAGGATGCATCGGGTCATGAAAAAGGCAGTGAAGAAGATTAAAAGCAATGAAATACTCCGTAACAAATTCTTCTTCTTCACACTTTTTAAGTGCGCTAT
>FXXK01000119.1:221246-238964 GCA_900184695.1 Betula pendula | reverse complement strand
TTTTTTCAAAAAAAAAAATGGTGTTTATCGACACGTAATTAACAACGCTTAAAGGCCCATAAGCATTTTTATTTTTTTTTTAATTTTAATTTTAATTTTTTTAATTTTTTAATTTTTTAATTTTTTAATTTTTTAATTTTTTTACCACGCTTCATTAACAACGTTTGGTTGACGTTGAAAATCTACCGTGCAAAAATTATTTACACAATGTTTATAATCTAAACGTTACTATTTAACCACGCTTAAGTGTAAGCGTGGTAAAACTACTGTTTACCACGTTTAACGTAAGTATGGTAAACCGTTTACCACGCTTATATGTGTAAACATGGTAAAATATTTACATGAACATAAGCGTTGTAAAACTTTTTTTAAAAAAAAAATTTAAAAACCTGATAGCGATCAGGTTTTGAATTTTGAATTTTGAATTTTTTTTTTTTAATTCTTGGAGGGAGCTGTCCGGATCTCAAATCTAAGCAAATTTTAGATTCTTCTAGATCTAAACAACACTTGTAATTTTTTTTTTTATCCTCTAGATTCTTCTCCTCTTTGAAGAAACCCTAAAATCCCAAATCTCATCGTTCATCATGCCCAAAACAAGAAAAGAAAATCGGATGGTTCTGGATTCCCCCAGCCCCTTTAATAACTATTTTGGTTTGACATAAATATGTATATGATAGCTTGAGGTTAGATCACATGCATATTTTATGCTGAGGCGAATGATAACTTCAAAGAAAATTAGCTACACAGGCTCTTTCATATCTCTATACTATCATCTCTTGAACTCTTGGCAGTATGCGTGCAATTAATTGTTACTTACTGGTTTGAGTGGAAATGGGGAAACTGTTCCTTCTAGTACAAAGCCTTTAAGAAAGATTAATCTACGATGACATGAAACTCACTTGCATGAATTATAATATACAGTGGAAATGGGGAAACTGTTCCTTCTAGTACAAAGCCTTTAAGAAAGATTAATCTATGATGACATGAAACTCTCTTGCATGAATTACTTTAACCTGATTTGTTAGAAATATAATACACAGTGAAATAAATTATGCGGTACCTCTTATGCACCGAATACAAAATCTAATATAGTTGTTCCACGTGCTTTCGCTCCTAATTCTCCAGAATTTTTTTTCTCAGTGGTAGGACATACTACTAGAGCAATACTTACAAAATTCACAATCTAAATGCCTCAAACACTTAAAAACTAGATCGAGAGAGATGTATTTTCTCACACACATTTTCCATATCTTTCCACAGCACTAACACCCATTATATAACTAACAACGTATCATATATGAAATTGTTCAATATAGTGTGTATTAATGCTATGGACATTTAGTGTGTATCAATGCTATTTGAAGTAACGGTTGAACGTTACTCTACTTGAGCTGCCCACAAATGTGCGCCCTAAATACTACACAATTGATTATAAAAACGTTCACTAATGACATGTTTCAGGTTTAAATTAAAATTTTCCAAATCCATATTGTTTGATACTCTTCGAAGAAAATTGTCCTTGTAGACTGTACTTTGGTAAGTCCATTCAAACCCTTATATAAGTAGGCCTTCTCTTTATCCAAAAGAGGGGTTATCCTTGGTAATGGCCTCTGCCAACATCTCTACCAGCATAATCCTTCAATCATAATGCTTTATTACAGAGCTACACAGCTCTCTCTGATCCCTTGTCCCAATGATGATATGATCTCCATAATTGAAAAAGAAAAATAATTCAGAGTTTTCTCAAGTGTCATTGCAGATCACAAGGAGTTGGTGAATTTGGCAGTGATGGAGCTATATTTGGATCCTTAAACACAACTCAACAGTCAACTGGAAGATACCCAGCACCAAGCACCCCAAATCCTTTTTCTTCAATGGGATGAAACCCTTTTGGATCAATAAAATAACAAAAGTTTTTGCATCCCATTTACTGTCATTTTCTTTTTGCCTCCTAACATCTTCAGGAAGAAGAGTGGTTTATTTTTTGATTGAAATTAAACTAAACGAGTAATCTGAATGGGTGGTTTGTCTTTTATATTTCTGCCTGGTGAAGAGTATAAGAGAATGACAAATGCTCAGAGAAGCGCATGAACAAATTTATCCCAGACCAAGATTCTCTTCAAGATCATGGTATTTTCAGATCAACTTATTGCATATTTCCTGCAGGCTTAAGGGCTTCCATCCTTCCATGTGATATCTTTGTCTTATTCCTTTGTCTTCAGAGCTTTGTGATATTGTCTGTCTGCTTGTCACCATGATAATACTGAACCGTAGCTAGAGCTCTTTGATTGGTGTAAATAGGAAATGCTATATTTTTCATTCAATAAACTTGAGGAAGAGATCCAGGGAAATCATTGCATAATGTCTGTACTTCTTTAGCATGAGGGTTGTAGCCTTTTTCAGCTTGTGCCAGACTTTCAATAATGGGAAAGAAAGTTGGAGACAAACATTGTGGAGTGATCAATCACAATTCACAAATTCTAGACAAGAATGTTACATTTTTGGTGTATAACTTGTTCTGCATGTATAACCATTTTCCTCATAATGCATTGGAAAGTATTCTCTGAACACCAAGAAGTGGAGGTAAAGGAGGTGGCCATAAAAGGCAAAGGTGTGAAGGCATTGCATGTGATGGGTATTTTGGTGGTGAGATAAAGCAGGGAAGATTTTTCAAACCTTCAATTACTTATTTGTTGAGAGTTTCCCACTGGGGCAGCAAATGGTTAAACATAATGTAACTAGCCGGAATATGTGGTTGCTGAGGAGGATACTTGATTTAACAGGTGTCATGTCCAATGAGGCAAAACAAAGAAAGAGAGGTTGCCATTTGAAGCAGTGCTGCATCCCTTTTTCTTCCTCTTGCCCCTTCCAAAAGGCATGATAGGAGCTTTAAATTAAAGAATGTGGTGCATAGATTGAATCTGACATAAGGAACAATCTAAGGGAGAGCTATGACACCCAAATGAATTGGCCATAGTTATCTTAACAAGTCACTTGCAATATGATTTAGGACTGAATAATGCTAGAAACCACATTTTATGATTATAATCTTGCTTGCTAATTACGGGTTGGTTAAAGCTGCTACATTAACATTGTAAAATAGTTGTTAGATAAAAATGTAATTTCTATCACTACTCTGATTTTTATGATTATAATCTTGCTTATTAATAACGGATAGTGTTTTCCCGTTTTACCCCTGTTTTTTCCTTTTACTAGTTTTCTCTTTATTCACATTCTTTACCTTTCTTTATTTGGTGAAAGCAACAATCTTACTTCAAGGGAATGAAGTAAAAACATGGATCATATTTCACTTGCTTTGGATGGACAACTCGGTTGAATTCTTTAGTTAATTTGAAGTGCTTTGAGTAGCCTTCTAAAAAGGAAATTAAATGAGTAAGCTAAAAAGTTGTTAACTTTTTCTCAAGAGAAGAGAGAGATATACCAATGAAGCAAGCAATCAAGAATGTACCTCTAAACATTCAAGCATGGACACAGGCATATGCGACGAAATATGGTTGCTTTTTATTGATACCAGGTGGGGACTAAAAATGTAGTCTTCCAGGAAAAAGCTAGCAGCAAATGATGGACCATCTGAAAAGCTGTTTCATCCATTAAAAGACTAATTAAACAAGCTAGAATTACAAGAAGAAAGCCACAATACAAACCATGGAAAAAAAGCTTGGCTTGGCTAATCATCTTTACTTAAACTATTTCTCAACCTTAGAAGCAAATGCACCAAAATCCCACACACAAAGCCAAGAGCCGCGCTTGAGCCCACTAGAGAAACCGCTGTGCAAGCAAGCATAACAAATGATTCCTCCTTGGTATTCATGTCTCTTGAAGCCATGGCAAGCTCAATCCCTGCGAACAAGAGAAGTACCCCAAGGACTCCCACAGGAAATTGGTTCAAAATCTTTACCAAAGAGCTCCCTAAAACCAAACCCAACACCAATTTGGCTACACCAAGAAGAGCCACGCACCCACCACTCCTCCCACCAAACTTATACTGCCCAGCTAGCCCGCCGGCCCCGTGGCAGCTTGGCATGGCTCCGAACCAACACCCGATCAAGTTCATTAACCCTACCGTCACCGAAAGCGACGTCGCTGAGAACTCCCGTCCCGGAAAAAGATCTGATGACAGCTTGCAGACGGCGAACACGGAATTCAATACCGACAAGGGGAGCTGAGGAATTGTACCCTTAATAAACCCTTCCTTCCATGCATGGTTTGATATGTTTACTACTTGAATAGACGACGGTCCAAATTTAATCTCTCCCACCACTCTAGGCCTTCTTATAAAAGCAAAAACCACCCCCAACAAAAATACCATAAAAGCTGAAGGAAGTGAGAAGATTATTTTCCTTATACGTCTTCTCCTCCCCATCCCATGCCTTTGATATTCCTCATCACCAATTATCTCTCTTTCATCATCATTATCTTCATCTTCTTTTTCCTGACCTGCACCATTAACAATAACAATAAAACATGCACAAAAAATAGCCAAAACCAAGCCATCCAAACCAAGCCAGGGCCTATTCTCTCCAGCCTTGGGCTTTGAAAAATCCTGGGCTTTTCTAACGTATTTGACGGCGGTCAGTGCAAACGACAGCCCTTGTGCCAGCTGGACTCCCCGGACGACAGACAGAGGAATTATCTTATACACTAGCTGCATCAACCCGGTGACACCCAAAACGAATAAAATCCCGCCGGTCAATAATCCGGCAGCCATGATTTCCGGGACCTCGAATTCAGACCCAGATGATATTGCTACGGCTGCAATGGCCTTCATGGGCTGGACAGGCATGGGGACGCCGTAAATGGCGCCGGTGAGAATGTTGTAGATTCCGGTGAATATCAATGTTGTGCCAAGGTTAAGGTTGTTTGCTAGTGTCAAGGCCAAGACTATTGGTATGAACGTGCCCAAGTCCCCCATTGCTCCGTTCAACTCGGCCCATTTCGATCGGAAAACCAGATTGTTTTTCACTTTTTCTATGATGTTGGACGGAAAAGTACCGCCGGAGGAGGGTTTTTGGGGATCTTTTGGGGGTTGTTGGGAGTCCATGGAAGTAAACTTGGATAGAAATGTGAATGCAAATGTGCAAAGTCAGGCTTACTTATAAAAGAAGAAGGTAGATAGAGGTTGGTTGAACGTCCTTTTTTTTGAAAAAAAAAAAAAAGACATAAAAAAAGAAAAAGAAAAATCCTATTATTTAGAATAACTTCTATATAGACTCTGCACAAATCAGGTTTTTTTAACCTTCACAAACTAAAAAAAGATGAAAACACCAAATTATTTACTATTATTTTTCACAATTATCTTTTAAACTCCAAAATCTATATTCCCTCAATTTTAACACCACATAAATCAAGTCAATCAAAATACCAAAGGGTTATGATTTGAGCTAGGTTCGCAAGCAAGCTCTACATTTGCTAGAAGAGAGATGAGAAAAATGTTTTCATAAATATTAAAGGTAATAAGAATCTTGTAGTTATCAGTTTTGCTAACGTGCTTTTTATTTGTATGAGCTGTTAGAGACGCGATTATTCATAAGCTTAGGAGTCATTCATGGTCGTCGATAAAATTAAGGTTATGTTTGATATGCGGAATGACTATTTTAAGGAATAGCTCTTATTAAGAATGAAAAGAATAAAATGAATTAATTTTGAAATAACCATTTCAATGGCTATGATGAAATGACTATTTTTTCAATTGAGAGAATAGTCATTCCTCTTAAGTTAAAAAGAATGACTATTCTCTCAATTAAAGGAACAATTATTCATTTATGGCATTCAGAATAGCTATTTCAAGGCTAATGCTTTACACTCATTTCATACTTATAAATGCTATTTCATGGAATAGTCATTCCGCGTACCAAATATGTTCTAAGTGAAATAAATGGTTTAAACTTGTCGGCGTTTAGAATTGGGGAATGGAAATTTTGGAGTTTAGAAGATGAATGTTAAAGAGAATAGCAAAAAATTCAATGTTTTTTATTTTTTGCTGTTTTTGTGTACAAGGCTTGTGTTATTCTCTTATTAAGGGTATAAAGCACCGGTTTATACCAAATTCTTATACAAATTATTTTTAATACTATTTAATAAACTGTAATACAATAATCATTTAATTAAGATGATGTGGCACGAAAAATTGACAATAATTTTTTTTTTACAAATTGTTATTAATCTAATAGCTAATTTTCATTTTTAAATGATTCTAATTATATAACAGCCGTAGAAACAGTTGACTATACAGCATCATTCTTTTTTGTTTTTTTCGATGAAATGATGTGAGAGGACGTTGCTAGTTGAACTATGTACCGCAACTTGTGGCCCGGTAATTCTATACAGCAGCCTGGGCTGATGCAACAGTGCATCAGCCCAGGCTGCTTAAAATCACGACTCCTTGTGGCCTTGTGTATTGATCTGATGTTAACTGTGATTACATCACCTGCGGTTCGCCTTGACTCCTAAGTCACCGTCGAATCTGAATGGAGCTGGATAGATCATCTTGGGAAAGTGATGAAACAAAAGATTGGTGCATGGCATTCGGTAGCGTTCCATTAATTGTTTCAAATTTTTCTTTTTCGTTTTCTTTTTCCGTGAGAACGGAATTCTAGAGAAGATAAGTTGGACTTTCTCAAAAGTGACTTTACTACGAAACAAAAAAAATGCTGTTTCCACAAATTTTGCATCTAAAAGGAATTTGAGATGATCATATTACCAAAGTTAATAATTATTTTTAACGAAAGAAATTAAGAAAAATTTACATACCCTCTTTAAATTAACATTCATTGACAATGTCTTCCTAAACTTTCAATTGAGATAATATCTTTTAATGATGAAAATACACTTAATAAAATAAAATAAAATAATTCTAAAAAAACTAAAACTAGGAATTTAAAAAACAAAACAGGGGGTAGCCAAATTTAAAATATTAAAATTTTTCATTTTTTTTTTTAAAAAAAAACCTTTAAATCTTTTCATTTTTTAAAAAAATTCAAATTTTTCCTTTTTTTTTTTTTTCAAATTTAGAGGAATATTTTTGGCTTATTGAAAAATTTGTAGAGTCATTCTTGTTTTTTTGCTGGCCTTAGGGGGACAGTAACAATGTTTTGGTAATTTGGGAGAGAGGGAGGCGGACTCGGGAGGCACACTTTTCCAATTGAAAGTTTAGATGAAACATTATTAATTAGGTGGTAGTTTGAGGGTGGATGTATGAATTTTTTCTAAATAAATTATGAGATAACCGCTTTCAAGCTTTGTTAAAAGAACCTAATTGTGCTGCTTCTGTTGTTCAAGAGGCCATCTTAGGACCGTTGAATACTGATTTAGTTAAACCTTAACCCTTAGCTAAGATCATAACATTCTACCACGCTTTTAAATTTGACGTCTACAACTGTTTATTCTATCGATACTGACCCAATGGTAACAATTTCTTTTTAGGCGGCTCTACTCACCTATTAATGTTCAATGAAATAACACTATGCTCATACATAATTTAATGCAAAGACATTTTAATTCAACATATAAACATGGCTTCAAAACAAAGTTTCTTTTAAACAATGATTTGGTTTTTCTTAAAAAAAAAAACAAAAACAAAAAGAAGGTTCGATCCTCCCCTCAATAGGATCCATCCTACACATGAGGATCGATCCTCCACTTTTCAGGATCGATTGTCATGTGACATAAACTCGATTTTGACACTCAAAAACCCTAAAACTTGACTCTTAAATCTATATAATCATCTTTAAAACTATGAGAACCTATTTACTCGAAAACCTAGTCTCTTAGAATGTGGGTAAGAAGGGAAAAAGAGGGAAGAGCCCGAAAACCTCAATTTTTATGAGTTTCTAAGCCACATTTGTGCTCCTTCCATCTGTTTTCGCGAGGTAAAGCCTTTAATTTCGAAATTCTTTTGTATCTCTTTCCTAAACTTATAATCCTTTAGTTTCTTCTTGTATTTTTGTCATGCCATGCCTTTTCATTGTTTGGATTATGTTTTCATGATGACATGAATTTTTTTTTTTCAAAGAAATACGTGTTTAAGCAAGTTTTCAAACAAAGTAAATTGATATGCTATGTTTCTTATCGTTTGATTATTTTAAAACAAAGTTTACGATTTGAGACATTTTTATGATTTTATGTGTTTATACAATATTTTAAACAAACACAAACACACGTTAATTTATTCTATGATTGTATTAAGGTAATCAAAGTAAACTCTTGATAATCTCGTATCAAGAGTGTAACCTTGACATCTAAAATTATTTTTAGACTTTTTCTGCTGTTGTAAGAACCCTAAGGACCTCTGAAATTGTTTGGATGTGTTTGGGGCCTCAGAATGACCCAAACGGGGGGCCGTCACTTTCGATGGAGGATCGAGAAGGTTGTGACTTGAGATGGTCTTGAATGAGGATTAAGGATTTTGTCAATTAATTGAAGATAACATGGAAAAATTTTTGGTGTTTTTGAGTTTATCATATTTGATGTTTCACGTTGATGTATCATTATCTTATTGGATGGCACAAAGAACTTAGTTTGTGCAAAGTTTCTATAGAAATTATTCTCTAATGAACAATAATAAAATAGTGGTTTGTATATATTAAACTGGGCATGTTTATAAGTTGTGAATGAATGCATAAATGTTTCAATTAGTGCTCTGGTATTATCTTTATAGTTTTTAGTTCATTTAAGTTAAAATAAAAAATAAAAAGTGTACACGTAAATTATACATTTATCCAAGCGGGGCGTTCCAAGTTAAATCCTTAACCCTTAGAATCATAATACAGTCTAAGAAAAAAAAAAAGTGGGGGAAAAACACTTTTTTTATGAATAAATAAAACACTCTTTTTCTTTTTCTTTTTCTTTTGCAAGTAATAAAACACATTTTGAGTCATGAACAAATGGGCTCATTTTTTTTTTTTTTCTTGATTGGTATGAACCGCGCTTTTGTGCCTTATGCACCTAGTCTAGATTAGGGTTTGTTTGGCTGCTAATATGGTGATGTGCCACAGAAGATTTCTGTAGGAATTAAATTGGGAATTGATCTATTTTCTAGTCCATATTCTTTCATAACATGCAACCACCGCATTAGCGGTCCCTTGGTTCCTTCTATACTTTATTGTTCTTTCACAAAGCCAATATATTGTTCTTTCTCAAAATAGGGAAATATGACAACAATATTCTTATTCTGTTTTCCTTTTTGTTTTGGATAAGAGCATTTTTATTGACCCATTTATATGCTTTCCTTATCGATCCTTGCATTTGTGGCTCTCCCTTTTGTTACTCTGATTTCTTTATTTTTACAAGAAAAATAAAAGGAAAATGTTTGTGCATCTTCTAAAAATCCTTCTAAATGATCAACTAAGATTTTTTTATATTTTTTTAATCAAATAGGCCCACCTCTTTATTGAAAATATGGGCCCCATTTGATTAAAAAAATACAAAATATTCTTAGTTGATCCCCTAGAAGGATTCTTAGAAGATGCACAAGCAAACCCCAAAATAAAATGAAGAAAATATAAAGAACATCTAATAGAAGCATAAATTATGTGTCGTGATTTGGCTACACTGACAAATTAGGTAAAAAGATAATATAATATATAGGGAAGAAAATGAAATTTGTGTGTAGACCGCCCAATATTTTCCTATATATACACAACTGTTTGACAGTCGAATGTTCCAGGCTCCTTAAACTACTGGTCGTCATTTTACAACATAATTTATATAAGGGAAAAATGCTCCAGTAGTGTGATGTATGATTTTTTATTAAATTTCTTTCT
This sequence comes from Betula pendula, assembly GCA_900184695.1. Classification (NCBI taxonomy): domain Eukaryota; kingdom Viridiplantae; phylum Streptophyta; class Magnoliopsida; order Fagales; family Betulaceae; genus Betula; species Betula pendula. Next base: position 229,182 of record FXXK01000119.1, on the reverse strand, counting down.
AAGGTCCAAAATTATCAATTTATTACTTATAAAAAAAATTAAAAAAAAATTATCAATTTATTCTCTAAGATTGGAATCATTATCAAATATTAAATCATTTTGCTCACCGCATTATATCCATTTAAAACATGACATGTCTCGAGATAATTCAGTCCACATCATATCCAATTAAAAGATGGCATGTCTCGAGACAATCCAGCCCATACTCCTACATCAATAGCAGCAGGTTGGACTGCCACATCATAAAAACAAGAGTAATGCTATATGTCCAATTTTTTTATCTAATTTCATTCAACTTTACATATGTGGACAAAGATTAAACCCACAAATACAAAAACAAATTCTTTAAAAAAAAAAAAGCTATCTATGCAAAGTTAGATGGAGTTTGATAAAAAAGTTGGAAGCATAGCATTTTTTTTAAAAAATAATTAGCTCATAATTTTTTTTTTTTAAAAAAATCATACATCAGCCATATTTTTGACAGAGTGCTTCCTTCGGGAATGAACCTATCTGTATACCAAGGGGGACTATACCTATGTGTATACTAAGGAGAGCCATAGCCCCACTTTGGTTTTCAATTTTTTTTATTAAATTAAATTATATGTATTTTTAAACTTAAAAGTTAGGTTAATTTGACCCTTATTAAAAATTGGTTTGACTCATTCATAGGTTAGTCCTTCCATATGAGAAATTTTATTTCCGTCCTTGACTGCCCTATTAAGTGAGCCATCGCTGCCAATGACGGCGGCTTGAAGCTGCCTCAAAGCCTTCTCGAGCTTCAACCCCGTTCAGAGCTTCGATCGGAGCGTCGATCTTTGGCTTGGCAGCAGCGGCTGCTTTCATTGCCTAGGTGCCGTTGCCTTGGGCTTCGACAGCTGATTACTTCTCGGCCCGGAGGCGTCCATTGGAAGCTCGTGAAGAAAAAAAAAAAAGAAAAAAAAGGGAAGATCATATGTTTCTCTTCGCTCATGAAGATCAAAACGAACATCAGGGTCACATGAAGAAATTAAAGATACTTGACAGAGATCTTAGTCCAGCTTACAATCACAAATAACATCGATATTTTCTAGTCATTTTTTTATGGCGCTCTAGAAACGTCTTTATTATTCTTTTACATATTTTGAAGATTAACATTTATCTGAATTGATCACTTACGTTTTTGTCTTTGGAGAAACGATCCTCTCGAGATATTTGACTCTTTTGTTTTAGATACNGGGGGGGTCGTTTTCTTAAAACGACTCTAACGAAAAAAAGGTGATGTCGTTTTGTGTAAATTGACGTATTGGTTTGTTGAAAAGGACGATAATCTTAAAAGTTATTGTCGTTTGTTAATAAAGGACAGGAATAGATTATTTTTGACTCGTTTAATTTAAAACAACCCCGTTTTTTGTCCATTAATGTTATAAATACCCTGAAGTCTATATCTCTCGATAATTTAAGAGAGGAAAGCCAACCGAACAAACATTTTTTCAACCTAGCGTATATTACAAGAGGACACCATCGATCTTGTCGTGCTAGCATGCGATTTGAAATATTTAGGTTATCCTTGTGCCATCATTTGATTTCAACCCATCTAATTCACCAGGTAATAAAATATTTTAGTTCTTTTTTTTTTTTGTGGGTACAAAAACTAAAACTAAACAAGCCTAATTAAGATAAACTGAAAGAAGAGTGGAAATGTGAGAACTTTCCACTTACAATAGAGGGATAGAGAGAGATGGGAATACGGCCAGAAAACAATCTAGCTGCGGCCCAACGTGCCACAGAGTGAGCACAGAAGTTTGCACTTCTATTGATTTTCCGAACTTCCTAGAGAAGGTCATTCGGTATGGAATCAATAATATTGAAAATAAGGGGAGAGATACGCCAGTCTTGTTTTAAAAGTGGTTGAATCATGGCGGAGACAACCAGTTGGGAGTCACCTTCAAAGATGACTTTCTTTAAGTTTAGGAAAGAGGCTAAGGAGGTTGCCAGACGGGCAGCAATAGCTTCTCCTAAATTTGGACTACAAGGAGGATTAATCTCAGAAACCATTTGAATAATGTGCCCGTGTTGATTACGACATACTGCTGCTTGAGCTGAATGTGACTTCCGAATAGCTGTATCAAAATTGATTTTGAACCAAGAATTCGGAGGAGAGATCCATTTTTCCTTTTGAATAGGAATTGAGGCATGAGATCGGCCCCAAGCAACTATATGTTCAGATGAAATCTTATTGATAATATCAGAGATGAACAAACCATTAAAGAGAAGACCGTCATGGTAGGCTTTATTCCGATAGAATCATAACAGATCACAGAGGACTGTTGCAAATATCTGAAATTTATGGATATCTGCATCATTGATGCCAAGAAGAGGACCTGGAGAGAGGATTAATTTGACCCAATCTAGCATATTGGGGAAGCTGAAAGACAAAGAGTCCAAAGGCCACTGGGAATTTCGCCATACCACCCTTGCAATATCACACTGAAAGAACAAATGGTGTAATGAATCTTCAGCTAGATGACATAGAGGACAAAGCATGGTAGTATGGAATGAAGAAACTCTTCCAATTCTGTTGCTAGTAGGTAAGATGTTCCAAGCAATCTTCCATAGAAACAGCTGCAATCTATCATTTAATTGTAATTTCCAGAGTTTCTTCCAAACAGATGAATTTTGGGAGGTCAACTCAGAATAATTATGAGATATGATTGATAAATAAGCTGAATTAGTAGAGAAGTTCCCAGATTGAGAAGCTGTCCAGATATAAGCAGGCCTTGGATTTTCCGAAATTTTGAGAGCCAATATAGCAGAAGCAGAAAACGAATCAAATATTGACCAAATGAGAGGAGCTTTCCATTGCAACGGGTCTAGCTGGATTAGGTCAGAGATAAGCAAAGAGGGCAAACATCGATTATCTGGATGACTGGGGAGAGGCTTAAAAGAAGGCAACGTGGGAACCCAAGAAGTTGCCCAAATTGGGAGATGCGAAAATCTTGAAACCTGGAGGCATACATTTTCTGAGAGTAGAGCCTTACTCCGAAGGATTCCTTTCCAAATCAAGGAAGCATTAGAATGAGAAGATGTAGAAAAGAAATCTCCATACTTTATATACTTCATACGGAATTGTTGTACCCAAAGACTATCTTGATTGGTTAGGAATTTCCATCCCAGTTTTGCTATCAGAGCAGAATTCAAAACTGACATTTTGCGGAATCCAAGGCCCCCGTGAGACCGAGGTAGACAAATAGAAGACCATGATTTTAGGCACAGATTTCTTGCTTTATCCATAGGAAAACCCCACCAAATTTTTTTGAATAATTTATCCAAAGTTGAACAAATGTTATCTGGCAGGAGCAATGTGCTCATAGTATAAGCTGGGATAGCAGATGCAGTAGCACGAATAAGGACAGTCCTACCAGCTTGAGAAAGGGTTTTGGCCTTCCATCCAGTAATTTTTTTAAAGACCTTGTCCACAATAGGTTGAAAAGCTTCTTTTTTTGATTTTCCTATAATCAGAGGAAGCCCTAGATAATATGGAGCTGAGGAAGTAGTCTTGTAAGGGATGATTCCGTTGATACTGTGGATCGAAGCTGACGTAGTATTTTTACTGAACAAGATAGAAGATTTAGAGACATTCACAGCTTGCCCCGACAAGCCACAGTAGCTCGCCAAACATTCCTTAATTACTGAAGCTTCAGCAGAGGTAGCTTTGGCAAATATAATAAGATCATCAGCAAATAGAAGATGTGTAATTTGAGAGTTATTCTTGGATATAGAAATTCCCTTAAGAAGTCCCAAAGATTCTTGTTTCATCAAAATTCTAGATAGAGCTTTAGTGCCAAGAATAAACAAAAATGGAGATAACGGATCACCTTGCCGAAGGCCTCTTTTGGGGGTTAAGTGACCAAAAGGACTACCATTAATCAGGATGCTAAAAGTTGGGGATGTTATACAAATCCTGATCCAGTTGATCCAGATTGGACTAAAACCTAATTGATGCAAAATGGAGAATAAGAATGACCATTCCATGCGATCAAAGGCTTTTTCCATATCTATCTTGACAACCATAAGACCTCCCCTGCCTTTTTTATTTTTTAGAGAGTGAAGTAACTCATGTGCCAGAATTGAGTTATCTTGAATGTTTCGGCTAGGAACAAAAGCAGATTGATAAGGTGAAATAAATTTACGAAGATAGAGCTTGAACCTGTTGGCAAGAATTTTTGAGATGATCTTGTAAATGATGTTGCAAAGACTAATAGGTCGAAACTGGCTGACCGAATGGGCTCCATTTTGTTTTGGTACCAAGACAATAAAAGTATGGTTTTGCTCTGTCAAGAGATGATTTCTTCGAAAGAAATCCCAAACGCTCCCTAAGACAAGATCCTTCACAATATTCCAGTATTTTTTATAGAAAAGAGCTGTGAAACCATCTGGGCCAGGTGCCTTTGTAGATCCAATACTTGAGAGTGCATCAAAGATTTCCTGCTCTGAGGGAATATCAAATAGAATGAGATTATCATCTACAAAAATACATTTATCAAACAAACTCAGAAGATCCGTATTAATGATAGGCTGAGATGAAGAGAATAAAGAGGAAAAATGTGATGTGAAACAATCCCCAATAGAAGCTCTGTCAGAGATCCATGCACCAGACGGTGTTTTCAAATAATCAATAGAATTCCGCCTTCTCCGGATCAGAGTAGAAGCATGAAAAAACTTAGTATTCAGATCCTTACAGGTAAGCCAAGTCTCACGAGATTTATTCTTCCATAGTAAAGCTTCTTGGGCCAAGAGATCATTGATTTCCGCTTTAAGGGCAATCTCCAATTGATAGTGGTTACTCGAGTTAGGCAACTGCTGGACAGCATCCAGTTGACCAGAAAGAGAAGTGATCCGAGTTGGAATATGACCAAAATGATTTTTATTCCAAGATTTAAGATCAAACTTGGTATTCCTTAGAGAATTGGATAGCTTAAAGGCAGAGCAGCCAACCACATTAGTAAACCAAGCAGAAGAGATAATATCCCGACACTGAGGATGGTTAGTCCAAAACTCTTCAAACCTAAAAGGTTTAGGTAGAGAGTCAGATGGAGTAATAGTATTGAGAATAATGGGGTTATGATCAGAGGAATAGGATGGGAGATGTAAAATGGAAGAGGCAGGGAAAAGCTTGATCCAGTCTGTATTTGCAAAGCCTCTATCAAGCCTCTCCTTAATGAGACTAATACCATCTCTATTGTTAGACCAGGTATAGGGATTACCCAAAAAACCAAATCAACTAATCCATGGTGGGTAATAAATTCCCTAAAAGGATCATGAGAAGAGCATGCGAAAGGACGGCCACCTAGTTTCTCAGATTGATCTAAAATCTTGTTAAAATCCCCAATACATAACCAAGGTGCCACAAAATTATTACCATCAGCAGTAAGAGAATCCCAAAAACAGCTATCATATTTTCTATAAGAAGGCCCATATAGACAAGATAAAATCCAGGGGGTATGGGGGGGATCAGAATAGCACCAAGCATTTATTTTATTCACATCAGTTGAAAAGCATTCCAAATTCACACCATGACGCCAAGCTAACAAAAGACCACCCTTTGAACCAGATGGTGGAACATGCGTCATCAAAAAGAAACCCATAGTATTCAAAATATTACAAGCAACAGCAGATGCAGTTTTGGTTTCGGTGAGAAATACAACATCAGGAGAATGCTTTCGAACTTTGACCTTTAGAGCGTGAATTGCAGAGGCACGGGCTAGCCCTCGACAATTTCAAGCTAGTATTTTCATTGATGGGGAGGTGGCCTAAGAAGGTCCACCCCCTTGTCCACGGCAGAGGCCGGGCTGCTAGAACCAGAGTTGACTTCATCATAAACAGTAGGCATAAACAAAGGCCTGCCCATAGGAGCTCTTGAGAAACGGCGAGAGAGGACAAGAGGGCGAGCCATAAGTGCCTCTGTAGATGTGACAACCTGCCTGGGAATTCCTGAAATACTGTCTTTTTTACGTAGAGCACCATAAAAAGCCAGTTGAGAAGAAGCTTGCAAATCAGAACAAGAACGGACCGGCACCACTGTAAGGGAGCTCTCATGAACTTGAGATTGAACAGAGCTGACTGGCGGCCGAGAATACTTCAGGGCAGCAAGAGAATCAGCTGCCATTGAAATTTGAGACGCCAATATTTGGTCCAGATGCTTCAATTTTTTTTGCTTGAACAAAGTGGCTAAAGTTATGTCATCCTCAGGAATATTAAGCCTCTTCTTACTCTTATGGCCAGACTGGAAATCCAGGGAGAGGAGAGGGGAGGGGAGGGAGTGGGTGGCAGAGGAGATGAAAGTGTGGGTTGCGGAGGAGAGGAGGGTTGCACAGACGCAGGTGATCTAGAATAAGGATGGAAACGGGTTAGGCTGGGAACTTGAGGCAGTGGCTTTCTGGGGCTAAGGGGTTGGGCTGAGTGTGGGGAAATGGATGGAGAATTAGTTGGGTAGACGTGTTGCGGGTGGGCTGGGTAGAGTGGAAGCCGGGCCAAACGTTTGGGTCAGCCAACTTGGATATGTATTCCAGAAAATGGGCTGGGTTGCTAAAAAGAGGGAACCCCTTATCTGGAGTTGTCGGCAGAGTTGGGGGAGCTGAGGATATTTGGGTAGGTTTATCAAAATCTTGGGGATAAGGATAAGCTTTATCAGGATCATTAATTGAAGCAGATTTTTCAGCATACATAGGAGATTTACCTTTATCAGTGGAGGGAATTTTTGTCTGCATCTGAGGTGGATGGGCATTTGCATGGATAGGTTCAGTTGATTTCGGGCCACTGATCCTAAGTGGGACTACCTGCTTTGCTACGTGTCCCTCATCCAAAGACTTTGGGGTAGCTTGCTGGAATGAAGCAGTAACAGGGACGCATGGATTGGACTGAGTCTGCCGAGTGACCAACTGGAGTTGAGTGAACTCGTCACCATGGGGGGAACTTGGCAGTGTTGCAGGACGCACCAAACCAGAAGGTCCTGAGATAGATTGAGAATTCTGAGTCGTTGGAATAACTCGTGGATAGGTTGGTGATGCAGCAGATAAAGGAATACTATAATTGGCTGGGGGGACCAGTGGTGGATCCAGGCAACTGAACCTTTTGTGACCTATGAGCCCACATAAAGTGCAGTAATCAGCCAAACGTTCGTACTTAAAATTGACCCACAGAGGATCTTTGTTTGGACGAGAGATGAAAAACCCAAGCACCAGAGGACAAGACGTGTTAATTTCCACTCTAAGCCGAAGATGTTGCCTGCAAATAAGACCAGGATTTTCCCCATTTTCCACATCCAGTAGGGTTCCCAAAGCTTTCCCTATACGGATGTCATTTTTTATAGTCATATTTTGTTGTGGAAGCCCGTGTACCTGAATCCAAAAGGGACAGAGAAAAAGCTCCACTTCATTGAGCGCAAGGGCACGAGTCCAAGGATGGAGAAGTAACTGGGAACCGCGGACGTTCCATGGCCCTTGCTGTCAGTGGCGGAGCCAGAATTTGGCTCAGGGTCAATTATTATTATTATTTTTTATATGAATAAAAAAAAGTTGAACAAAAATTAATTAAAAATATTAAAAATATAACTAACGCAAAAATATAATAATCCAACAAAATTTAATTAGTGTTTAAAACATATAATATAACTTACAATTTTATTTTGTCAAAACTAACGTTAATTTACCTTGCCACAAGTTCGTTTAAAATTTGATTCGAGCCTTAATAGAATCATTGTTTTTCCATAATATCAAGTAACTACAATTATATATTTATACAATTAAAATATGAAACAAAAAATTATATAATTCATAAAAAGTTAAATATAAAACAATTATCAAAAAGAGTCATCTAAATAAAAAATAATATTTAAAAGAACATTCTAACATAAAAAAGCTAATCCAATATAAAATTTATACACCTGACAGAATTTTTA
>FXXK01000119.1:188619-221221 GCA_900184695.1 Betula pendula | reverse complement strand
CCCTTGCTGTAAAATTCTGTCGATGTGGCTTTGGAGAGGAACAGCGAAAAGGAATTTCTTGGGCGCTAGGACCTCCATAGCCAGAGGGGAAGCAAAGCTCCAAGCATTAACCATGGTATCCTTGACGTGCTGAGAGTGCAGAGGGCGTAAGGAGAGGATCTTACCAATAAGGGCGTAAGCCTCTTGGGCAGACGAGGCCTCTTCAATAGCTTCCAGATGAGCTGGAATGGTCATTTCGAGAGCCTCAGTTTCGTCAATAAGGGCTTGGAGATCGATGGGAGGAGGATCCATGGAGGATGAGGACCAGAGGAAGAGAAAACTGTGGAGAAGGTGTTTAGAAAAATCTATCCGGGAGGAGAGAGGGAGGAGCTTTTTGTTTTGGAAAAAGCGAGGTTTATGTCTTTTTTTTTTTCCATTTGATCAATTTTATTTCATTTGATATTTAGAGTTACGGCTGATAGAATGCAATTTTTAAAAGTTTAGGCTCAAATGTAGAATGAGATTAATTAAAGAGTTCAAATTAAGTAAACAAAAAAGCAACTATACGACAAATGTACGTACAATTGATAAAGGAAGTGACAAGAGAGAACACTAAATTCAGGATCCTCTCCATTTCGTTTGAAATGGAGAGGATCCCTTTCCCCCATGCCATGGGTCTAATTAATTGCTCTCATAAATGATAGACCTCTAAATATGACAAATGTACAACAGATCGTCGACTCACTGCATGCTCTCATAGGGATCCGGATCCTCTCCAGTTGAACTCAACTGGAAGGGATCCTAATTTCTCTCATAGACCCTCTCTTGTATGTTTAATTATGTAAAATGACAAATGGCATGGGTCTAATTAATGCACCACATCACATAAAGACAGCTCAAGGGTCTTTTCTGTCCAGCCCACAATCAAGCTCCATGCACGTTAACACACCAAGCCTTAGGTGTCCATCTAACATCTCTTTTGCTCGTACCAATATTGCACAGCCATTCAGCTTGCTGTCTGTAAAATTTACACAGCTAGCTTCTTCACGTCGTTAATGCATTCAGGGACTGTACTGGTGACCGGGTCGGATCGAGTTGGATCATCGGCTTTAATTCGGAAATGGGTGTTGGCACTCGTGTGAGACCACTGCACCTTCCGCCATGTCCAAAGCACAGGCACAGTCAAAGTCCAGATGTACGTGTTCAATACCTGTTTCATATCCGCTAATCACACGGTCATACCTATTACACATATGCTGGGCTAGCGTTGCATGTTTTAAGTAATGACTTTTGTTTTGGTTTTAATTTTTTAAGTGACCGATCTAAAAAATTATTTAAAATACGTCAGATTAATTTATATAAAATAATCATCAAAATTAGGTTTGATGCGACCGTCCATCATTCTATGTGGCTGATGTTGTTGTATTGTTTGGATGGGTACATGTCGTCTTTTAATAGGATATAATGTGATAGTACTGTTAAACGAACAAAATAATTTATAGGAGACCAACTTTAATCTTACGGAATAAATTGATAACTTTTAAATCGTCAAAGATGTAAGCATTTTTTTCCTTTATAAAACAAATTTTTGTATTTTGTTCGTCCATTTTTTCTTGCATTCACCATAGCTCCTACACCCCCCAACCCTACCCCCACTTTTCTTTCTTTTAAAACTCAACTTCAACTTCAAGTGGAAAGCTGCGTGAACAAACTACTGTAGAGCCTGCTACATCAATGTGGAAGATTGACCTTTTAACTTTACAAACGAATAAAATCATGCATGCATAATGGTTTATCTGCGATTCAGATTACAGCATATAATTTAGAAAAGAAAAAAAAAATTATATGATATGATCTCGCACGATCTTACTTCTTTTTCTTCTTTATTCATATTCTTCAACTCCCGTTGAGATTTTTTTGGTGAAAGCAACTTATAAAAAAATATACTGCACTGTTAAATTGAGTGGGCAAATAGTCCTCACTGATATATAAGCGTGATGGTCAGGATAAGTTAAATAAACCTCACATTATGGCTCTTCCCTACATTTGAACAGACACCCTAACATTACGGTGAATTCATTTTTTATATGTTAGGATTACTTTGGGACATAAAATATTGTACGATTTATTTTTTATTTTATTTTATTTTTTTTTAAGTTGGCCAATAAAACTATCCTGTGTTCGTTAGCGTATTAGAAATACATGATTTAAAAAGTCCTAACCACTCCAGAGAGAGAAACCAAAAAAAGCACCAGGCGAAGGAGGAGGGATCTCTTCCTTCTTTCCTCCCCCCCTTGTCTTCCTCACGTGTTGGGACTGTGACTTTTTGCCACCTTCCGCTGCCTCCTCGACTGTTGACATCACTGTGTTTTGGGGTTTTTTTTGCTGCTTTTTAATTTTTGTTGTTTATGTTTTTTTTTTCTTGTTGTCCTAGCCCTTGGGTAAAAGATGATTTTGTTTCCTGACCTTTAGGGTTGAGGAGGAGTAGATCAGTGTGGGAGGCTATCTCTCACGACCAGATAAATTAAGTTTGTGTGATTTTGGGCAACCCATGTCTTAGATCTAGTCTGCTCTATTCTTTAACCGGTATTCTATATAGGTGAGCGGAAGATGATGTTATAAATAGATTTTCTCTTTTTCTATGACTGTGTAAGTTCATAGTATTGTGCTATGGTTATCTACGCTTTATATTACTGATGGTGACTAAAACTCATGATTTGTAAGAGTTTTTTGTTCATGACTTATTATCAATGGATTATAGAAGATTCACACTAAAAAAAAAAAAACAATGAAAATCTCATAATTTATTAAGAAAACTATGGGGAAACTTTATAAAAACTCTTTGAATTTTTATGCGTTTTGAAATAATCTATCAAAATTTAAAAACTTTCAATTTAGTGTATCGATCTTTCAATTTTTTTCAATTTCACCCGATTAGAATTTTTCATTAAATCTTGTCAAAATTTTCAAAATACCTATTTTTTTTAAAAAAAAAAAATCAAAGATTCAGGCATGAGAATTTTAATGGAGGGGGTGTCAAAATTCCAAAAATACCCCTCATTTTTTAAGAAAAAAAAATTGTGAGAATTTAGGCGTTGGTCAGGATTTAACAAAATTTACAAAAATACCCATGCCTAAATCTTTGAAAAAAAAATTATATATATATTTTAAAAAAATATGATTATTTTGAAAATTTTGATAGAATTTAGCAAAAAAATTCTAACAGAATAAAGTTGAAAAAAATTAAAAAATGTATAAGCTTCTTACGTGCTAAAATGACACAATTTTATATATAGAGAGGGCCCCTACTATGAGGATGGATTGTAAACCTTACTTTTACAACCTACAATGAAAGGTTGACACATTATCTGAACACACTAAATACAATAGATGTAGAACCGGTAGGTCTCTTTAGAGAGATAATTGTCTATTTTGTTGAGAAATTTTTTTTGTTGTTGATAAGATGTATTTAGTACTATTTTTAACTAATGTATTAACTTCTTATTGAATTTTATAAAAAATAAGTTTTATACCACATCCTCATCGAATGTATTCTCTTTTATATGCAGTCTTCCAACTCAGTCTTAAAAGAAATTTATGCCCTTTACTGTTTATTATTTTAGATTTAATTGTATTAAGGGATCTTGGACGTGCTGGTAAGGTTAATTAGGTAGGTGCAGTTTGACTCGGTCAATTAGACACTTTAATTGGTAAAAATAGTTCTCATCACTTTTGAAGGGATGATGGTGCTTTGTGAGTGGGGGACGCGGGCGTGGAAGATGTCTCAGGGAGATGATGTAATTGAACGGTGCTTTGTGAGTGGGGGACGCGGCGTGGAAGATGTCTCAGGGGATGATGTAATTGAACGCTAAAAATAGACCCAAACACTTTCTTTCACAGATTTTTCTCCAATCTTCTCTATTTCTATCATACTTTTGTTTAGAAAGCTTCATACAAGATCCAACCCGGAAAGCTCTTAATTCTCATATGCTAATGAAAGAGGGAATTAGAAGAAAAAAAAAAGGACTTTTAAGGGTAATACGATCGAGGAATCCTTAGCCTACCAATCAAATAACAAACGTTTGAGAAAATTATAGTATTTCTGATCTTTCTTTTATTGATGATCACATAGGGTGCCTTATATAGGTTTACAATAAGAATTGAAATGAAATTACAACTACCCTAAAGTATAATATCCGTGAGAATCCGTGAGAATCCTAATAAATTTTAATTTTAATTCTATTAAGACTCCAAATGGGAAATAATTATAATCCTAATAAGACTCCATATAACAATGATCATTGTTAGCTCATGAGCTAATAATATTAGAACTATACTAAACATAGCAGAATACTAGAACATAAACAACCCAAGAGGCTTAGTTTAGACATTATGGGTTTAATTAATTTTGATTAAAGTAAATTAGTAGGTTAGTTAATAAGGAATAAAAAAAAATGTTAGAAACCAAATGAATTGAATTGGGTGGTGGGGGTCTTTGTTTTAAACTCGTGTAAGGAAAATGATTCGGTTAGTATAAATTGAGGAGTAAAATTGTCAAAAAACAAAATAAAATGACAATTGTACCCTTAAATTTACACTAACAGGCTTCTCTCCATTTTTTTTTTAAAAATAACAATTTACTCCTAAATTTACACTAATTTACTCTTTTTAATTTCATTTGAAATAGAGAAAATCTTAGTCCGTAAAATAAGGGGCTTCATTTATGGTGATAGAAATGACATTAGTTGAGCTTCTTAATGAAGCTACTTAAACAAAGTAAATGCACGGACCCTTCCCCCCCTTCGTGCATATATAAATAGTGTTAGTAATAAAATAACACAGCAGAATAAAATTATTTGGTACCTCTATGCACCAAATACATGATCTGACATAGTTGTTCTACGTACATTTGTTTTTGAATCCTCAGCATTTCTTCTCTCAATAGTGTAGTACGCTACTAGAGCAATACCCACTATATCCACAGTCTAAATGCCTTACCCAACCCCATTAATGGACTTCTTTATTGGCGACATTCACATTCATCCTACTAGCTGTGACAATTATTGTTGAAACAAGTTCTTTCTATAATGAATTAACTTTGTTAATGTGAATGAGAAATTAGCGGACGAATGATCGTTTGATCACATACTTCAAGAAAGTATGTTCAAAGCTATAAATGATGAAGAAATCACAACGATCTCAAAATAAGAAAAAATCATGGAGGATAACCGAGTAAATTGAGTCTATACATGAAACACAATTACAGTTTATATTTATATTTACATTTTGTGTGAGTTTTTATTTGTTTTGTGACTTTAATAAACTAATACTTTATGAATTAATTTTGCCTTCAACTATTTCTATATCTTTTGCCTGGACTAAAATATTGGATCCACCTTACTTCAATTATCTAGGTCGATAGATTTAGATAATTAAATCATCATTTGTTCCAATAACTTAAGTTGATAGAGATGAATAAATTTAATTATTTAGTTTATATTCTAACATTTTCCCACTCACATGAAGACTCAAACTCAATCTCCCTTAAAAAGTGAATTTATTTAATTAAGAAGAGAGGCGAAATGGCAAATGATTAACATGCCCAAAGTTCGAGTTTAAGATTCATTTACTTTAATACTATGTTAAATCACTATTTATCAAAAATAAAAAAAAATTAAATTGATAAAAATAAATATATTTAATTATTTAATTTATATTATAGCATAAACAAAACACCTTAAACACTTAGAAATGAATGAAAGGAGAAAGAGACAAAATAGAAACATAGGTTATAGTTAGATTTACTGCCTCCAAAAAAGAAAAAAGAAAAAAACCTTTTGCTTTAATTTCGGTCTTATCATGCAGTAAACAACATCGTGTGGATGAGTAATTCAAGAGTAAAAAGATTTAAAGCTCCTCCTAAGAATAAACTTTCTTAGATAATATTCAATTGCATGGTAACCTACGATAAGCCATCAATAAATTTTAAAAAACAACCCTTTTCCCCGAAGGAAAAGACGTAAAACCGGTTGCATGTGGCTTGTAAACACCCCTACCCTACATTTGTACTTATTCACGTCTGATTAATCATGAATGGAAGAAAAGATGTACATCGTGTGAATGATTAATTGAAAAGTAAAAAGATAATATTTAATTAATTGCATGATTACCTACAATAAGTCATCAATAAACTTTAAAAAACAACCCTTTCTGGCTTTCTCCAAGGAAAAGACGTAAAGAGAGAAGACAATGCCGGCCGGTTACATTTGTATTCACATCTGATCGATTAATCATGAAGGGGAAGAGATTAATTAAAGTGTGTGAAAGAGTAACGTCGAAGACAAAATTCACCCTTACATTTGTATTCACATGTGATTAATCATGCAGGGAAAGAAAAGATGTGTGAAAGAGTAACGTGCAAGTCAAATTCACTGCAACTCTGAGCTCACCACCTAGGTAAGCACGAACCTTTTCAATCAATATTTGATTGTGGCATTAATTAGTTTTGACAAGACAATTTTTTTTTGTTCTTTCCAATTTCGTAGGTGAGTGGAAGATAAGAAAGTGAGGCAGTCAAGAAAGTGATAATTAACTTAATTTCTTATTCGGGAAACTACACTTACCTCTCAATTATCATGTCATAGGCTTGGGCTTAAAAACGAGTTATGGAACGTTAAAGGGGCAACCCAGTGGGGTGATGTAGGACGGGAAGGATTTGCTGGAAAATAAATCAAGAACAACAAAAAGTAAAGATAGATCTAGGCCAGGTCAAATTAATTCAGAATTTCATTGGAATAACGATAAAAATAGGTTTAACAAAAGTCTCAGTGGCCATGGTAGAGTCTTACCACCATAAGAGAGTAATAAGTGGCCATGGAAGGATTTTGCAAACATTGGCCAGCAAAGCCAGAGAGTCATGGAGTGTTACAAGATCCAGGAATAGACGGAGATGCTTTCCATCGTAGGGCCTGTTTTTGTGGATTTGGTCCGGGAGTTCTATGTGAACCTCGGTGACCTCGGCGATGGATACTTTGAGACATGGCTTCGAGGTTGTACCATCCAGGTAGACGCTAATCACATCAGCATTGTCACACATACCCCGAGAGTGCCAGATGTAGTGTACTCGTGGCCATCTGACAACATGCCACCCCAGTCTGCCCTGGTTGAGTGCTTCGTCGATGGGAAGCCCCACAATATGGCCATAGAAGGGACAGATGGATTCAAGCTCAACAACCTACCCGTCAAGCTCAGGATAGCCTACTGGATCAATATGAGCCGCATCCACCCGATCAACAACAAGGATTCCATCACTTACGATCGAGCAATGTGCCTCTATGCCATCTTGACTCACGTCCTGATCGACTTTGGCATTGTTGCCATGGCCCATATGAAGATGATATCCTTCGACAAGACCATCCTCCTCCCCTTTGGGTCATTGATCACCCAAATTGCTGAGCACCATGGGATATCAGCTGAGGGGATGACGTTGCTACTAGAGCTGACACCCATCAACAGGAAGTATTTCCATATAAGTGAGCACCACATCAGGAGGGAGCCAGCCGTTCCGGTTTAGTGACTCGTCGACCTAGTCGATGCAGGAGTTCACCCCTCGGGAGGCGCTACATCCTCACAGGCAGCCCCCAGCGTGCCATCATTGGAGACCCGCCTAGTCAAGCTTTTCAACGGACTACAACAGGACATGGAGATGCGTTTCACCATGTGCATGCAGGAGATAGCAGCGCTCCATGACGAGTTCAAGTTGGAGCGAGTGACCGCCGCCACAGAGCGGAAGACCTATAGCAGGGTGGTAGAAATGGTCAAGGGGCTCCACGAGAAGATCTTTCCGCCAGGACCACTGGATGCTCAAGAGGCTTCAAACGAGGGTTGGGATGACTTGGTCAGGTCATACTTAGGAGTCACTTCCAGAGAGGGGATCAGCCGAGAGCAGATGAGAAGATAGAGGATCGTATAGGGAAAATCCTATTTAGTCATTTCTTTGTTATTTTTGTGTATGATGTTTGGATATTTTGGTTGTAGGCATGGGCCTACGATTTATTTTGGATGTTTGTTATTTTATCCTACTTATGTTTATATGTTTGTGCATAGATTTACTATTTTGTATAACAATCGGTTTAAAACATCTTTCAAGAAAAACCAAATTTCGATGATGAAATTTTTATAAATAATGGAGGACGTAATGCCCTAAAAATATTTAAAATGAATTTCTCAAGATATTTGACAAAATGTTTTAATTAAAAACACACTCATTTTATAAAGCATTAAAATAATATTTTCAGAAAAAGACAACCATCAAACGTTTGATGGATACCATCAAACGTTCGATGAACAGTACACTCACGTTCTCTACAAGCCTGCGCATACTCAGAATAGGTGTCAGTACAGTACACTGAATGTTCGATGCTTGCCCCAAACGTTCGATGAGAAACCCTAAGACTGCTGGATAATAGTACATCAAACATTCGATCATGTCCCAAAACGAATTTTTCATAGGGGGATCACCAACTCGCTCCATTCGCCTATAAAATATGCACTACCCTTATGTAAGATTCATCCATACTCGCCCAAAAACCTTTATAAACTATTTTTGAGCTCGAAGAAGGGGAATCTAAGGAAGAAGCTCTCTTTGAAATGAGACAATCCTCTCTAAGGTAACCTTCGAATCCATACTTCTACCTATGTTGTATTTCATTATTTTACATTAGTTATAATCATGTTTTGTTTTCAAAGTATACCATGAAGATTTGAAGACTCTTTGTTTTAACTTTCCAAATAGTTTTGATAAAATGAATGACTTTATATTTTATCTCCTAAGAAACATATTTGCTACATTACTAGGCACTACTTTAAGTCTAGATGTAATCGTGGTTAGGTTTGGTAGTAGTTTTTAAGCATTTAAGTATTCTGACTCTTAATCGAACATTCCACTGTTCTTGATCGAATGTTTGATCATCAAGGAATGAACGATTGATACTCAGTGTCAAACGTTCAATAGTGACCAGAAATGCCTAACTAAAGTTTTGAAACAATTAGCACACATGCTTCACGAATAATAGATGATAGCGTTCTTAGCAAATTGTTGGGTTATTTTCACAATAAGCGAGAGTACGAGATGTCAGAGGCATCAGATGAGCAATCGAAGTAAGTAAATAACTGAGTATGAAACTGCTAATGTTAAAAGTGCGATATGTCAAATGACTGAGCACGTTCTTTTTAACCAAGTTTACAGCTTTTACTACATGATGTTATTTGTATTTATTATAAATACCCTTATTTTTGGAATAAATTAACAATATATACATGGTACGTCATGGTACACCGGTACATGCGGTAGAATGGCTATGAACTTACTATTATTATAAGTTAATTCTTTGGTCAAATATTTCTTTTATGAATGATGAGGGCCTTGGATCCAACAGTTAAAAGTTTGTGACCAGCGCACCATTCTTCAAGTGGGGTCACTGTTACGGCTTTGTTAATCAGTGTGGCCACCCAAGGTCGGACTACTAATATAAGACGATATGTTTGTGCAATGTCCGGAGTACCGAAATTGTACCGGAAGTCCTTTGGGACGCGCAAACTCTGCTGAGAGGGAGTAATGTCTCGAGTAGACCATATCATTAACATATGATTAATTTAAAATATATGTACAACATATTTCATGCATTAAAACAAATGTGTTAGGTTGTCGGGATTATGCCACTCTCTAAAACCAAACGTTATTTTTGCTAAGACATAATAACGGTGGTTGAACACACCATTTGCAAAAATATCATGTTTAAATACAATTTTTTTTTGAAATCATTTGTACATCATCCTTTTTAATAATTTGTTTACTAAGTCAGTCAATTTACTTACTTACTTTCTTCTCTTTTTGTAAAATACTCCGATATTTTACAAATCCTCAGGAATTTGACCGATTGGGAGTCTCACCAAGATTACGGTATTGAGAACGGCAGTTGATATACTCAAGTTTAATTTTCTAGATGTAAAGCTCTGCGTACTTATTCATTGATGATATAATTGTTATTACTTGTTTACTCAGATCAATTATTCCGTTATTTACTCTAATAAATGGTTATATAGTGAATTCAGACTGTTACTAGTTAACTGATTTGAATACCCTACGGACAATTTACTACAGGTTAATCATGTTCTAATGACTTAATTATGTGTATATAGTGATCCTTAAGCCGATGTTTAACATATTCTCTTTTCAAAGAGAATTGAGGTATCCTTGAGTTTTAAGGATAGGATTAAAATAGGTTCTTAGGCTTCATTTGGTTCAAAAATTTTGTTCAAGACACTTATGGGGTTCGAGAAAATTAAGTGGGACCAAAACTAGCTTAATAAGCCTATAAACAAAGGAAAAATTTTACTTAGGTCCAAAAAATTATCTTAAAGTCCATGAATATGTTTCAAAATATTATGTACCCATTTGATATTTTTTCTCTAATTTATTCAATCAATTCAGCTTTATGTGAAAATTTCCTTTTCACTAGTCAAAAATTTCATTTCAATGAAATTTAATGTATTCTTGCTATTATGAGGGTTCTTTTTCAGTGCTGGCAGACATTGAACATTCGGGGTGTACAATGGCAAACATTACGAGTACTATTACCCAACAGTTTAAGGGTTTTAGTCAAACATTCAGTGTAATATTTCGAATGTTTGGTGTACCTTCTAACACAATAGTCTGAGGAATGAACAGTGCTATGGGACACAACGTCGAATGTTCTTAACATGCTATTGAAGGTTCGTTGTACTATTCAGATCAAACGTTCTGCTCACTTTACTTTAGCGTTCGTCTGAACTAGAAAATTCAAAAATTTACCTCTTAACAACCTTATCATTTCCATTAACCCTGAGCAATGCTTACCTAACCATGTTTATTATTTTGGGATCTTACATTATTGATCTTTGGAGATCATGGT
This sequence comes from Betula pendula, assembly GCA_900184695.1. Classification (NCBI taxonomy): domain Eukaryota; kingdom Viridiplantae; phylum Streptophyta; class Magnoliopsida; order Fagales; family Betulaceae; genus Betula; species Betula pendula. The sequence goes on along the minus strand of FXXK01000119.1, from coordinate 210,290 downwards.
TTTCTAAAAAAAAAAAAAAAAAGCCATGGATTTGGTCTATGGTGATTGGGTGAGGTTGGCGTCAACTTGTAAGCTGCCGCATCACATTCTAGAAGGATCTCCAAGGTTCCTAGCAAAGCTTGGGTGCCAAGTTTGATAAATGGGCATGAATGGGCTTTTGTTTTAAGGCATTTTAAGCACATTTTTAGTGCAAAACAATACCTATGGGTCTCAAACTGGTCCCAAATTTTTGATAGGATTAAAATAGGTTCTTAGGCTTCATTTGGTTCAAAACTTTCGTTCAAAATACTTCTGGGGTTAGAGAAAATCAAGTGGACCCAAAACTAGTTTATTAGGCCCATAAACAAAGGAAAAAAAATATTTTTGTTGTTGCCTTTGGTTCCAAGGGCCCAAAAACTTTCCTTAGGTATAATAAACTCTCTTAAAGTTCAAGAATATGTTTCAAAAATTTGTGTACCCACTTGATATTTTTTTTCTCTAATTTATTCATTGAATTGGGCTTTATGTGACATTTTCCTTTTCACTTGTCAAAATTTTCATTTTAATGAAATTTATTTATTTTCGGTATTATGATAATATTTCATTGAAAACTCACTTTCGTGAATTTTTTGGACTCAAAATATTTATTTATAGGGTAAGCACATGTGAAATAAACATGAGGGTTATTTTTCAGTGTTGGTAGACATTAAACGTTCAGGGTGTACTATGTCGAATGTAATGAATACTATTATCGAACGATTTTAGGGTTTTAGCCAAATATTTGGTGTACTATTTTCGAACGTTCGGTGTACCTTCTGATACAATGGTCTGAGCAATAAATAGTGGTAAACAATGCGACACGACACAACCTTGAACGTTCTCGACGTGCTGTCAAACGTTTGTTGTAACATTCGGGTAAACTAGAAAATCTAAAAATTCACCCCTTAACAACCTTATCATTTCCATTAACCTTCAAACGAGGCTTACCACCCTGATTATTATTTTAGGATATTATATTATTGGTCTTTGGAGACCAAGGTTTTTCTTTTTTTTAAAAAAAAAAGCCATGGATTGGGCCCATGGTGATTGGGTGAGGTTGGGTCAACTCATTAGCTGCCACATCAAATTTTGGAAGGATCTTCAAGGTTTCTAGCAAAGCTTGGTGCCAAGTTTGATAAATGGGCATTAATGGGCTTTGTTTTAAGGCATTTTAAGCACCTTTTTAGCCCAAAACAATACCTATATGGTTCCCAAATTTTGGATAGGATTAAAATAGGTTCTTAGGCTTCATTTGGTTCAAAAATTTTATTCAAAACACTTCTAGGGTTAGAGAAAATCAAGTTGGCTTGAAACTAGCTTAATAGGCCCATAAACAAAGGAAAAAAAAAATTAGTTGTTACTTCAATTCCAAGAGCCAAAAAAATTTTCTTATGTCCAAAAAATTCTCTTAAAGTTCAGGAATATGTGTCAAAATTTTATGTACCCAGTTTATATTTTTTCTCTAATTTATTCATTCAATTGAGCATTATGTGAAAATTTCCTTTTCACTAGTCAAAAATTCAATTTTAATGAAATTTATTTTATTCTTGGTATTATGATAATATTTCATTCAAAACTCACTGTCATGAATTTTTTGTACTCAAAAATTTCTTTTTTGTATTTTTTAAACATATATATATATATATATATAAAATTTCTAGTTTTTCTCCCATAGATCTAGGATTATTAGTCAAATAAAAAGTCTACCACTACCAAGGCCCAAAAAGGTCAAAGAGCGCTCACCAACACGAGGGCCCAAGAGAGACCCAAGTGAGACTCATATAAAATCTCTCTAGATCTCTCTTTCAATCTCTTCCACTGCCTCAAAAAGTTAGGCACACTGACTTTGGTGTCGAAGTGCCTTCAATTGAAGGACTAAAGACCTATTGACCGCCTGTGCTTTGTTTTGTAGAAGGAAGAGCCACTCAGCCGAAGAGGACGATCCGCCTAGTCCATACGTGACGGAAAAATGATCCAACACTTGCTATCTTTGTCTCTTACCTATACATTTCTTCTTACATTTGCTTGCTTGCCCTAAAATAGTACCAATTATACTCTCGATCCCTTGCATCATAAACTAAAACTAAAACTCAATACATGGTCACTGCTTATATTTATAGATTGCTTGAAGCTGGACGATTGTTTCTTCAGTTGAGAACAAATCAATGATAATACTACTTCTGAGAATACTAATTATAGTAGGTATAGAGCTGGGCAATATGATTGTCGCCAACATATATTGATTTTCCTAGCATCTCAACAACCACATAATTTCATTTTTAAACAAAGTTCCTCATAAGTCATATGTTAGTGTAAATGCACTTTTTGACCAAAAACAATGGGTAATACTGTATCTTTAATGTGTTGCTTTTGGAGACTTGATTTCTGGTTTTCTAAATATACTTCTCTTTAATTTCCAAAGTTAGAGTTTCATTAGTTTCATGATGTTAGCTAGAATACCTAAAAGGAAAACTTTATTCCATATTTGACATTGTTTGGTTGCATCACCTTGCATTTTTCTGAATTTGTCATGGTTTTATTAACTTTCTGAGTGGTGTTTTGGGCAGTTGGATCAATTAAAGTCAATGAGTGTGAAGATTATCATTGATGAGTCGATGAAGATCGATGGTTGTTTTTACCAAGTGTATGTGGTTGTAGTGGCCATGATGGTGGTTACTGCTTGGAGGCAATAGAAGATCAATTGATGGGACATTGGTGTCAAATGTTGTCATGATATGAGAAAGAAGACGATCATGATGGTAGACAATGGTGAGTGGTTGGGGATGAGGATGGGGATGATCATCATATTGAGGCCAAAGGAGGAGATTTGAAGCATGCAGTAAGGCCAAAAGATGATCGTCATATTTTTGCATTAATGGTCTTACCAACAAGTTGTCTTTTGAATACCTTCTAGGGTATTTAGGATCTTCTTGTTTTCTTATTTTTTTCTTGCTAGTCTTGAGATCATGACTCCCTCAATCATTTTCCATGGCAGAGGCAACCTAGCGCGCATTACAGAAGGTGTATCTTGTCCATGCAGCTCCACTCACCCCTCCTACTCATCACATGTTATATTTTAAAGAGTAATGCTGCATGTTTGGGATTGCGTTTGAAAATCGAGTTTTTAAAACTAATTAAAATAGCTTTTAACAAAAAAGCTTCATTTTTAAGCTTTTCTTAAAAGTGTCTTACCGCTTTTTAGAGTAAAAAAGTGAAATAAACACTTTTTGAGTTTTTTTCCAAACGTACCACCTTTCTAATTGGCACAACTTTTTAGGTAATAACAATATTTTTTAAGTTTTATAACGCAATATCAAACAGACTCTTAATACATTGGTATATGAATGCCATACAACTTGATAACGTGATAGTAAAAATCAACAATTGGATCAGGACTTGTAAATAAAAAAAAAAATCAATGATTGATTTTCACTATTATGTCATCAAAATGGTATGACCGTCGTATACTAATCTACTAATTAGTCTTAAATTCCAAAATGGAGAGAAATATTTTTGGATACTTAAGGTAATTTCTGCGTAGAAAGATCGAATGGTTGGTATCAGTGGAGGACAATGTTCGAACGTTTCATGAAACAATAAAACGGTGCACCTCAACCCAAAATGTGTGAATGGTGCTATAAACGTTCGAACAATGGTAGTCTTCATGCGAATGATGTTTAGCCATTTCAGAATGAGATCCTGGGGGAAGGGCTATATAAGGGTCTAGGTTGAACCCTAGACCCCATTTTATTACCCTTCAGGCACCACAGAGAGAGAGAATATGAGAGAGAGGGAGGAGGAGGAAGAGAATGTGAGACTTTGTAGGGTTTTGGGTTTCCCATCTTCAAGGAGGTAAACCCTACACCCTAAAATTTGGTTTATTTAATGTTTTAGACCTTGTTTATTTCCTGTTTAGTTTCTAATTAGTGGTTATTTTCATGTTTGTATGTGTGTGGTTATTGATAGGAAGTTTAATGCGTTTTATTATGGTTTAATGATGATTCTAGGGTTAGAAAGTTGAGGTTTTTGGATGACATGAACTATCGTTTTTCATCTTGTCTAAGAGTAAATCTCCTACTATTTAAGGTGTTAATGTATAGTTGTTTTTAAGAGGAAGCTTTGTCTTTTGTAAGAAATGTTAGATTTTTGGTAGCAATGTTTGGACTTTAGTGTTTAGGTTCTATTTTGAGGGCTGACTTAGGATAGTGTAAGGAAGCGTTTTTAGGCCTTAGAATGTGTTAAGTCGGTTAAAGGTATGGGTGTACAAGCAGTTGCGGTTAGCGGTTATTGCCTGTAACCACCAACCACCAACCGCAACTGTCTTATGTGGTTATCAAATTTTTGTAATCGCAACCGTTTCGCCTTAAGCGGTTAGAGGTTTTAATATAACCGCCGGTTAACGGTTATTGAAACTCATAACAGCACTGCATAACCGCTTTTTAGAAATATGCCTATTTTGGTGTTTTGGGCCTTCATTGAACCTCTTTTTAGATGGTTTTGGGCCTTTTTTAAATAAGTAGAAAGCTTTAAAATATAACAAAGCTCAAGAATATTATTATTATTATTTATAAATACAGATCAATTCCATTAAACTCAAAACGAAAAACCTATATCAAACACACCAAACCGAGGTTGTTTTGTATATTATTTTTATTATATATATATAAGGGTAAGAGGTTAGTGGTTATTAACCGCCTCTGCCCTGTCCTAGGCGGTTAGTGGTTATTAGGCAGTTTAATAACCACCAGCTTATACACCCCTAGTTAAAGGTATGACCTTTTGGAGTCTAAGAGTTTTTGTCCAGAGACCATCCGAATGGTCTGAGCATTGTCAGAACGGTCAAACTGTTCCAACGATGCGAGGAACAATTAAATGATGGGACCATTCCAACTGTCCTTGTACCATTCCAACGGTCTGACTCGCAAAATGTTTAGAATTCTAAGTTTTAGATATTTGGTTGCGCTTTAGTCTAGGCATACAACTAATAGTAGAATCTTTCAGAGACGGCAAATTTAGGAAATTTGAGGATGTATACCATTCTTGTTGCATGTCTACTTTATTATCAAACGTGCATATCTTATGCTCACATGAAATGATTTGAATATACGTTGTAAACATTACTTTGTGCAAATGGAATACTTGTAAAATGGCTGATTGATTGTGTGAGTTGGTTATTATTAATATCATCATATAACATGGCTACGGTTGGAAAAATGGGTGAAAACTTTAGAGCATGTGCCAATATATGGGTTTAACCTTATGGTACATGCTTAGTTTATCATTATTTGACTTGGCTCCAACGGTTGGAAGTGATTGACACAAACATATACAGATGGTTGTCATTTGCTGTGGCACTGCTAGTTGTCTGCATCACCCAAAGTCGGACTCGGTCGAACAAAAAGTGGTGGCTAGCTATATTGTACCTCACTAGGGTACCGATGTAGTACTATATGTCCCACCGGATGCGTAAACCACACCGTAAGAGGGTTAAGGATACGGATAGACTATATGGAGGATAGCTATGACTTGCACACATGAGATATCATATATTATTATTATATTGCATCAATATGATTTTCTACCTTGTTATTTTGACAAGAACCCTATTGCATGATATTATGTGTTGTTTATCTTGCCTCTACAAAATATTGAGTTCATTGTATAAATGACATGTTTCTGTGTGCTAACTCACTAAGTCATGGAGTTTATTTTTTTTACCTGTAAAATATTTTTGTTTTACAATCAATCGTACTTTAGAACATGGAGCCTAGGGACTCAAGCAGAAAGATGCTGATATTGGACGACCTTCCTAGGTTGGTCTTTGAGGCTGACCCTAAGTTAATGGATATTGTGTGGAACGGCAATATTGAAGAGATGGGCAAGTCTTTCATTGCGATCTTATAGTTGTGATACAAAGTGTTTTGTTGTTGTGAGGATGAGCTTTGAGAACCTAGTGGTATTTTGTATTTGATGTTTTCCAGACTATCAGCTCATTATGTATTATTTTGAGTTTTAGATTTGGTGAACGATATGTGACCGAGGTACTTGATGTTATCTTTCGTTTGCTAAGTCATGTTATGATGCTTTAGTATTTTGCTCTGACCATTGTGTGATGTGATTTAAACGTATGGTTATCTTGCTTGTTGTTAAGAATATGAAATATTTTCTTCAGCTACATTGCCCTCTGATCAAGAGTCCATGTAACTCTTCAACTTATTTCCTTAGTAAATAAGATTGGGGAAATTATGGTGACATTCCAATTAATTTCCGGGGCATTACAACTCATAGTTTTCCTCAATTTTTTGATTAGTTTCTGGTGTATTTTGTTTCGGATATATTTCTATACTCTTGTAAAGTTTTTTTTTTTTTGTTAAAAAAAAAAGGAAAAATATTTTCAAAGCCCTCCTATGCTTTTCTTGATTTTTCCTTTTAGATTCTAAATTTCGATTTGGTCAATTTAAAGCTTCTTTTTTTTTTTTTGAAAAAATGAGTGAACGATTTCATTGATAATCAGAAAGATAGAGCTTGTTATTCTAACAAAACAATATCATAGACACAAAAATGAATTTCTCCGATCCAAACTTTATCTATTATTTGTTTAACTGCTATTTTGGCTAAACCGTGATTAGCAAAATTTTGAACTCTTCTAACATGACATATCTACCAACTATGCAACATGTTGAATACTCCTCGTGTGTCCTCCACTAGTTGACCATATTTGCTCCAATTGCGGCCAGTGGATTTCACAGTTTTCACTACTTGTAATGCATTACTTTCTAAAATAATTATTTGTAAACCCAAGTCTTGACTGAACTCTGTTGCATGTAGAGCTGCCAAGGCCTCAGTAGCTACGGGTTCTCGGATTCCCAATTTGGTAAAACTCTTAGCAGCAAGTGCATGTCCCTCATGATCCCGCATTATGGCTCCCATGCCCAGGTGCCCCTTTTCTCTATCGATTGCCACATCCCAATTTACTTTTTGAAGCCTAGCTGAAGGGTTGCCCACCTTCAATGTTCCACCACAACATTCTTTTTTATCTTGTCACTTACAGTCGCATTTGCATTATTATATTCAACAAGTGACTCCCTTGCTCCTCGCACAACTAGATTAAGATGGAGAAAATCTCCTCCATACATTACTGTGTTTCTTCTGAACCAAATGTTCCTTGCAATCACCACAAATGGAGTGAATTCATCAATATTGCACTTATTATACATCTCCTCCACTACCTATAAAAAATCAGATTCATTGTAAGGGCTTTTCTGTAAAAAAAAGAAAAAATTCACATTCCCCCAAACATCCATTATTAATGGGCAAGTACACAGAATGTGTGCAATATTTTCACTGGTTCTACCACAAATAGGACAAGAGGATTCATTTACAATACCTTTTCTCTGCATGTTTTCTTTAGTTGGCAGGAGGTTATGAGAGGCTCTCCACATAAACATCTTTACTGCTTTAGGAACTTTGAGGCTCCAGACCTCACACCAAATCATGTGGTTCTCCGATTGTTTTGAGCCTTCTCCTTGCATCCGGTCATGGATTTCGTTTTCCATATGATAGGCACCACGGACATCAGTGCCTCTCCATATCAGAACATCTTGTTGTTTATAGCAACTTAATGGCATCTAGTAGATAATTCCTGCCTCATCTTCACGGAAACTTTCTTTAATCAATGTAGTGTTTTCACCATTTTGTGTCTTGGTTAATAAATTCATTCACTGTTGCATTCTCTGCTAACAGTCTTGTAGGTGACTGGACTAAATATGTTGTAGGAGTTGGGTGCCATTTATCCCCCCAAATTCTAACTGTTGAGCCGTCTCCAATTCTCTAGAGGAGCTCAAGTTTATAAGATTTTAAATCTAAAAATTTCATCTATTTTTTCTACTCCCCCCAATCCCCCCCCAAAAAAAAAAAGATAGGAAAATACAATATACCAATTCTTATTAAAAATCTATATATATAAAGAAAAAAAAAAAAAAAAAAACAAGAAATAGCAAGGTGGTCGTAAACCACACCTTTGCTACCACCCACATTTTTTTTAAAAGTGGCATAATTGTAGTTTCTTATCATGTTTGTTATTTATTTGAAAACAAAATGGACATAAATTTCCTACAAACCAATATCTAAAAACAACATGTATCCTTTAAGTTAATAAAAAAACATGTGAGAAGCACATGCTATTAAAAAAAATATGTATTTCTTATATGCTAATAGATACATGTTACTTTTAAAGGCTGATTTGCAGGAAACTTATATATATATATAAACCAAAAAAGAAGAAGAAAAAGATGAAAGTTTTTTATTTAAAATTTTTATAAATTCAAGCTATCTTTATTTCGATGTAAAATGTTTTTTGGAAAGTGTTTTCTGTATTTTTTGGTATTTGGTGCGACCGAAGATGATGGCCAAACCGATTTTTTTTTTGTTTTGACCAGAAAAACATCTTTAAACTTTAGAAAATGGTTGTTCTTTTATAATATCGTAAACTGTATTTCGAGTTTGAGTTCTCCTTCTCACACACATTCTCTCTCACAATTTATTATCTGATGTGAGATTACCTCTAGAGTTCATCAGAATCTGACCGGAGTTTGCTAGATTTCGGCTGGAGTGTATTGGAGTTCGCTGGAATCTAGGCAAAGGTCAATAGAGTTCGCCAGAATTTGCCACCAAAGTTCACCAAAAATTGCTAATCGTTGCCGTCGCTATTTTTCATACGAGCTAAACGTCAAAAAATATTTTGAAGTTTGAACAATCATTTTTCTAAAAATATGTTAGGTTGAAATAAACGAGCCTTAATCGATTTAAAAATTAAGGTCTAAGAGACAAATTAAATAGATCGAGAAAAATGTAAAGAGTGTACGGCCAATCAATGGTGCACCTCTTTGTCCAATGGGTGTTTTGTATAAATTATTCAACTTGGCAGCTGGCAGTAATAGAACAAATGCACAATAAAATCCAGATTAGGAAAGTCTACTTTCTAAGAAAATTTGACTTTTTATTATCCTTTCATGCACACTTGGGTTGTTGATCTCACTCTTTATCTTTCTTTTTTTTTTCTTTAAGGGACATGTGAGTGCTTTGTCTGTTTTGGCTGCTGATAGTGGGGATTGGAGAGCTCTAATGCTCCTTCGTGGTTGGTTTTTCCGTAAAGTAAAAAAAAAAAAGAAGGATGGTTTATTCAAACTTTCTTACTGATGTTATATGGTCACTTTCTTAACCATGAGCTCCTAAAACATGCACATTGTTGTCATTTTGAATTTGCTGTTGCAGATCTTTTCACTTGTTGCTTTCCTGATAAATCAAAGGTAACGCTACGCAAGTTAATTACCAACCCGCCCTTGTCTATCAATTTCCATTTCATTTTTTGTCTTTTTCTTGAAGGGGAATCTTTTTTTTTTTTTTTTAAGGGTAGCTGGGGGAGAACAATTGTAGTTATTTTAGTTGAGCATGACCATAGTGGCATATATCTGCAAGGAGCCGCAAAGGAGGGATCTCGACGATGGAAACCGCATGCGCTCCTTCAAGTTTGGTCTAAAAGTAAGTCTTTTAAGTGGCTTCTTTTTTGTTTTTAAGTGACTGACATGAAAAGTCATTGAAAATATACTACATCAACCAATATGAAATGAGCGTGATACATATTAAATATGAAGAGTATCATTACTTGTTATACAAATAACCACCTAAATAAATAGGCGCATAAATGCACATTTTACTCGCAAGTGTACAAGATCAAAACGATAGTATAGTATGCAAGCACGAGATCATTCCCACGAGGATTGGTATAAATTATGCTTAAGAGAAATTTCTAAAAAGATATTGTTGAATGGAACAAAATAAATGATTGAATTGAAATAATAAGAATAAAGGGTAGGCATCGATATCCACCGCTAATCATACTCAATTAAGATTAACAAAATGCACAATGCTACAATCATATCAAGATACTCACTGTTTGTCGGCCTAAAGGCATGGTACCTACTCCAAAAGCCATTGATTCTCCTAAGCAACGAATTAGAAATGGTATCTACTCTAATTCTTTTATTTCTCAAAGGATTTAGCATGATATCTACTAAGTTGTTCTTTGAGAAAGCATAAATCTATGAAAATCGATAAACACACTAAAACCTAGAACATAGTATCTATTCCGGTCTTTCATGTTGATTACTCCAAGAACCCGCAACGGTTCTTTCGTCACTCTACTAAGCCCAGGACTCGGTCATCCAAATTGACCTAGATAACAATTTACACATGTTATATGCATAAGATGATCAAACCCATACATAACCCATATGAAAAACGAACAAAAATCTAAGATAAATCAATTAAGCATCAAAACATGAATTGTAGCAAGAAAAATTGAAACCTTAAAGAGACATGATTAGGGCTTCAATCGATCCATAACTAAAGTATTAGTTACACATAATTCAGATGAAAACCATCCTCATAAGAAAATAACAAAGGAAAATTGAAAAGTAAAGAAAAACTAAGAAAAACCCTTCTTCGAAGCCTTTGATTATTCTCCTCAAGCTTGTGGGTTTTGTTTTGGAGGACTTAGGAGAGTATTTATAGAGTTTAAGAACAACCCTAGTCAATTTTTTACATCTAGGAAGTCCAAAATTGAGTTGGAATAGGTTTAGGATTTTTCCAAATCAGGTCTACCGACATTACTGTTCACCGCGCAAAGTCGCTCGAGCCACCTTGGTAAGTTGCTCGAGTAAACATTATCTGCTTCATATTTTGCTTAATGATTTGTTCTTCTCTGAGTCCTCTTTCCAATGCCCTTGACCTTGCCTTAATCCGAGTTTTGAGCTAAGAGAAATAGCCAAAATAGTGCACAAGGGTCAAATGCTCAGCAGCTTTGCAACAATTAATGTGTTTTAAGTCCGAGATGATAGAATTGACTTATTTTCTTCCAAAACCTACAAAATACAAAAAAAAACACAAAAACAAGACAAAACATCATATTATAATGAAACTAAGGGATTACCATATGTGAATTAAGGGTCTTGAATGTGTAACATTCAGCACTTATTATTACTCTTGGTCTAAATCAACCAACTAATATCCTTATTATGCACCGATAACTCGGCTATTTCTCCCTTTTTTTTTTAATTTTTTTATTTAATAAAAGAGTTGCATCAATCCACTTTACTCAAATAGCTAATGACGCCATCTAATATTGAATAAGAAAGTTTGGGCTTACTTTAAGCTAGGGCTGGCAAAATGGGTTGGCGTGTCAGGTTTGGATCAGCCCGCTTGACCTGCCAACCCATTTAGTGTAAACCCGAACATAACCCGTTTATTAAACGGGTTTATACGATACGACCAATTTAATAAACGGGTTTAACACGACCCGACCCGTCAACCCGTTTAGTTGTTGGGTCGTGTCTTCCGGGTCGGTTTACCTGACCAAACCCACAAATCAGCCACAAAGATTCTGAAACGACGGAGAGACACTGTGAGACAGAGAGGGATTGAGGGATGCAGAGTAGAGACGCTGGAGACGAGCACCAGAGACACTACAAAAAAATAAAGGCTTTTCCGGCGTTTTGGTTAACAGCGGCCAACCCAAACGCTGCTAAAAGACTATCTATTGCAGCGGTTTGGGTGACCGCTGATAATTATAAACCTTTCCCGACATTTGTTGAGGTACCGCCGGAAAAGATACAGTATATATCAGCGTTTTCCTCAAAACGCTGTTAGAAGAATCGCAACTGCTGCTCGACATTTTTGGGTCATATTTAAATGTGCCCACCTCAATCTCCTGAAATTCCGCCGCCACTTCTCAATCTCATTTTTGAACTTTTTAAGAAGAAAAAACTGATAAGTTTTAAGTATTCTTCTCGGGACAAACGCGTGTATATATAATCATCATTCACTAGCTACTCTATAACTGACAATACATCACTAGCCAACTGAGTAGCCACATCCTATTATATATATATACATATAATTATATATAATATATATATTATATATATAAATGTTGTAGCTACATTTTCTCTTAGGAAAATAGTGGCATCAATTGGTAATTGGTGGGGGCGTTGTTCCTCATCTTTTTCCAAGTCATATATAACGTAGTGTAGTTATTTTTCTCTTAGGTGCTTACTAAATGTTGCATCATTTGATCAGGACCCTTCATTTTGTTATAAAGCATGGAATGGCAACTGCAAGTTTAAATAGAGATCGCCTATGACCATCCTTATTTGACTATGTATGTTAAAATTATTTACTTACCTATTAACATAATTATTAATTAAAAAAGTAATACATACATATTAATGGTATGTTTAATACGTGAAATGATTATTCTATTAAAAAAATAAAATAACTTTTATTAGAAATTGAGGAAGGTTTAATATAATAACTTTGGTGCTAAAGTATATAATAAAGTTCTAACATTTTGAATAGATATTCTTCAATTTAAGGGGTATGCATTCCTTCATAGGCAAGGATAATGACTATTCTAAATCTATTTCATTTTACTACTTTCAATTTTCAATAAAAGCTATTCATTTATTATTTTTATTTTTTATGGAATAGTCATTTCGCATGCTAAGAGTAGCATAATTGTAATATGTAATCATTGAAACACTAAAGTTGTCATATGTCTTTTTATATAACGTAACTAACAAACTAACTAACTAGTAATTATTAAGTAATACTATCAATTGTCATATTACAATTATCTAATTATATCAATAGTTCAATACTAATTTGCTCATGAAAGATTAAAAAAATCAGAAAGACGCCCTCCCCTTCAGAATGCTTTGGGAGAAGGAGGGAAATCTCTCCCTCCTCCACCCCTCCCCCTTCTGCCTCTCTGTAGGTAGCAATCGCCTCTTTTGAAAGCATGTTCCTCATCTTTTGAGATTTATTCCTCCACAAGCAATTATATGTAAATACATATAAGTGGTTAATACTTTAAACTTTTCAGGCTGATGTATTAGTAGGTTTGATTAGATAGTGGCAAATGCTGAGCTGATTATTGTGTTTCTATTTAGTTGGCAAATCGTTCATTCTCCCCGAGAGGCTAACTCTGCGACTCATGGCTTAGCCAAAGTCGCAGTTAATCATATCATAGATGATATTTGGTTGGAAGATATTCTAATATGCATTTGTGATATTGTTTTGTTAGATCAAGCTGCTCTATTTTTATGATCAATGAATAAAATCGATATGATTATTTAAAAAAAAATTGTCATATAACAACTATGTAGTTATATAATTACCATTCAGTATGTAAGTAAATACAATTAAATATACACTAATGTTTATACATAATATTTAATTATATAATTGTATTTATATGTAAGCATATTGTAATTATACACTTGTATTTAAGCATACATATATGTCAACATGCTATATGTGTAAGTGTGTACATATAAGTTTACCGTTCAATATAGATTTGAGCTTCCATAATATTATGACCGAGGGTAATGTGTTGAAAATTGTTCATACATTGCGAAAAGAAGGTTGTTGGACCATGAATGGGCAACTAATTGAAGATGCAAAGTTATGTTGATGAATTTTCAACAATGGTCGGTGGGACATATAAAGATGGAAGCAAATAACACGGCACATAAATTAGTGAAGGCAGCTATTCATCAGTCTTTGGACCAAGTTTGGATGAAGGTTTATGTTTTTATATGCGATATTGTGCTTGCAGCAAGATGTCTTCCTAATTTATTAAAGAGAATCGCCAAGTTTTCCTTAAGAAAAATGTTTATCTACTAAAAGATATTATGATGTTATTATACATATTTATTAAATTACCCTTGAAATATAAGGATATTATTATAATAATTGAGGTCAAAATAGACATTCCGCTGAAATTTTGGATTAGGCGCCTAAAACGGGTGAAAATTTCATTCCCGCCATATCCAAATTTCCCAAATTTCTCAAATCAAAAACCATCTCCTCCATCATTCATCACAACGGTTCTCCCCTAACCTACAGACTCTTTTCCATTCAAGGCTGCGCTAGGTAGGTAAGAGTATTTACACATATCCATATTTTCCTTTCATTAATTCTTCCATCTTCTCTATTGTCGAGTAGCAACTAGCAACAAGCCCCGAGCTTTTCATGGCCACTGAGATCTGAGCTCCATCAATCTTGTACATGTTTGGGTTGAGGTCAACAGTGCCAACCTTCCTCTATAGAAGAACGCAATTTGCCCAGACACCTCACCAAATGCAGAGCCCCGTATCTCCCCTTAGCATCAATTGCAGATGTTACTCTTCCAACAATTGCAGATGTTTGCGTATGGATTTCTTTGACTGACTCATTGATACTCTTAGACTAAAGTCGATATTAAAGCTTTGTTCTATATTTTAAGAGCTTTTACAGAATCACACTTTGAATTCTATTTTGAAAGGTTGTGATATTTGGAGATAGTTATTCATAATAATGTAATGTGCTAAATGGGTTCCAGTTCATGAATATTTTTTTAAAATTTTTTTTCTTGATATGCTCGGTAGTGGACAGTTAGGGTCTAATTTCAGAAAATGTTTATTGTAGAGAATTGGGTGCAGGAAGAGATAAGAGAGCCACTTATGCAAGATCAGAAGAATCTAGCTAATTGAGAAGATGGATCATCTTAGGAAAGCAACAACGGGCATCCATGGATGGTTTACTTCAGCACATTTGTTGCAGTTTGTGGTTCTTGTTCGGGTCCTGCGTAAGTGCTCTTTATGCTAAAGAGAATTGATGGAGAGAATAAATGCTCTGTTTTCTTGATAAATGCTCTGTTTTATCTTTTTGTAACTCTCTTTGGTTTCCAAGCAGGTTATTCATCACATTTGGACTTCTAGGCTCATCTTTGGAAAAGGTGAGGCATACAACTTGAACATTTTTGGTAAATGAGAATCGTTTTTCTATTTTGAAATCAGAAGGTTCTTATCATTTTCAGTACTTTATATCTTTGCAATTGATGATGTATTCTGTTGTATCTCTCTTTTTTGATGGTCAATATGCAGCAATTAAGGTGTGGTGCGGTCAAGGGTAAGCTGTATTTAAGGGTACGTGGGCTACCCAATTAAGCTAGGAAGTGGAGTCGCTGCTGCTTATGCATATTTGCATAACAACATCCCACTCATCTCTTCCAGGNCGACTGACTCATTGATACTCTTAGACTAAAGTCGATATTAAAGCTTTGTTCTATATTTTAAGAGCTTTTTCAGAATCACACTTTGAATTCTATTTTGAAAGGTTGTGATATTTGGAGATAGTTATTCATAATAATGTAATGTGCTAAATGGGTTCCAGTTCGTGAATATTTTTTTAAAATTTTTTTTTCTTGATATGCTCGGTAGTGGACAGTTAGAGTCTAATTTCAGAAAATGTTTATTGTAGAGAATTGGGTGCAGGAAGAGATAAGAGAGCCACTTATGCAGGATCAGAAGAATCTAGCTGATTGAGAAGATGGATCATCTCAGGAAAGCAACAACGGGCATCCGTGGATGGTTTACTTCAGCACATTTGTTGCAGTTTGTGGTTCTTATTCGGGTCCTGCGTAAGTGCTCTTTATGCTAAAGAGAATTGATGGAGAGAATAAATGCTCTGTTTTCTTGATAAATGCTTTGTTTTATCTTTTTGTAACTCTCTTTGGTTTCCAAGCAGGTTATTCATCACATTTGGACTTCTGGGCTCATCTTTGGAAAAGGTGAGGCATACAACTTGAACATTTTTGGTAAATGAGAATCATTTTTCTATTTTGAAATCAAAAGGTTCTTATCATTTTCAGTACTTTATATCTTTGCAATTGATGATGTATTCTGTTGTATCTCTCTTTTTTGATGGTCAATATGCAGCAATTAAGGTGTGGTGCGGTCAAGGGTAAGCTGTATTTAAGGGTACGTGGGCTACCCAGTTAAGCTAGGAAGTGGAGTCGCTGCTGCTTATGCATATTTGCATAACAACATCCCACTCATCTCTTCCAGGATTTGAGTAACCTTAGTGTATTTACTTTTCCTTCTATCGTTACCTTCACAACTTTCCTTTTAAAAGATGTATAATGACCTTTGCTTGCACTCTTTTGAGGCTCACCAAATTCGCCATATAATCAAGCCACAGGATGGGTATATCAATTTTTTTTATTTTAATAAAATTTATAACAGTAGCAGCGTTTTTTTACAAACGCTGCTACTGTTTTTTTTTTTGTTTTTTTTTTGTTTTTTGTTTTTTGTTTTTTTTTTTTTAAAACGCTGGAAGGTTCTACCGGCGTTTTTAAAGAACGCCGATATAACTAGTACCAGCGTTTGTTACAAACGTGTCCACTATTTTACCAGCGTTTGTTGATGTTAATGACCCGCGGGCAGGAAAACGCCGGGCTTGCTAAAACTTTCACCAACGCGACAGCAAAGCGCTGGGGAAGACCTTTGCCGACACCATCTATTCCGGCGCTTATGAGCGTTGGGAAAAGAATTGCTGGAACTTGTTTTCCCAGCGTTTTCTTATCATTGCAGGCGTTTGTTGACCGCCGTGAATTCCCTTTTTTTTTTGTAGTGCTAACTTAGTATATTGTACACAAATGTCATGCTTTCCAAAGAGTTTAGCAAATGGGCCAAAGTATTGATCACCTGATCCATCATTACTTGCATAATATTCACTACTCTATTCTAACATCTCAATATTGTATACTCCAAGGAATCTACTAGCTGAAATTTTTCATGTAATAAATAGATATAATAGTAACGTGAAAATTTATCAATAAAAATGATAAATGCTTTTTTCTACCTAATGATGGTGAGTCAAAAAGTCCACAAATATCTATATGGCCAATTTCAAGAAGTCCTCTACTTCTTGTAGCACCGTTTCTTTGAGTGTTTTGGTTTGTTTTTCCTTTATACGATCCACACACACCACAAATGAGTCAAATCTATGTTCGGCAAGAATCCATCTTTTACTAATCTCTCTAATCTTTCTCTAAATATATGAACAATCAGTTGTGCCAAAAATGGAGGAATTTTCATTAATCAAGCTACATTTAGTTCCAACATTATGGAGCAGCTTAGAAGGCTTTCGACAAATGACTATTAAGATTCAAATTACACAAACCATCACATAAAATCTTAGAACCAACAAAAGTGTTCTAAAACCATCACAATAGTCGTAAAGATAAAGTTTAGACAAAAAAAAAAAAAAAAAACCAAAATTGAGAAATAGAAGAAACATGAATTTTGGAACAATCTGGTAATTAACCAGTATCTAGGAAAAACAAAAGGTCGCTGATAGCAACAAACTGGAACTTTGACTCATTTTCCATTAAGATGAAATTTTGCATTGGGGTTTAAGGTCTGGATGGTAAGGAAGCCCTGCATCGAATTAAAAACATGAATAGTAGAACATGAATCAATCTACCAAAGTATTGGAAAAAACTTTAATAAGATTTGATTTGAAACATACGCAAGCTAAAGACTTACCTTTTCTTTTTTGAACCATGCCCTACGTTTGTCGCAATTTTTCTGAACATGCCCAAACATTTTGCAGAAATAGCAACTGGCATTATTTTGTCTCTTATCAATGAACCTCAATTCCTTGAGGAGGTCCATTAACTTTATGTGGCTCTATATTTTTGGCTCCTCGACGTGCAAGGTGACCTAAGTTTTGTAGCAATTTTTTTTGAACATCGCCCAAACTTTCTACAGAAATGGCACTGGACACTGTTTCGTCTCATCTCATGAACCTTAATTACTTGAAGGAGGTCCATTAACTTTCAGTGGCTGTGTGTATGACATTGTTTTGTCTTTTTCTCATGAACGTCAGTTACTGTGAGGAGGTCTATTAACTTCAAGTGGCTCTATGACATTATTTTGTCTCTTCTCATGAACCTCGATTACTTGAGGAGGTCTATCAACTTCAGGTAGCTCTATCTTTTTGGCTCCTTGACTTAAAAGGTGGACTGAATGATGTTCCTGTTGCTTAAGCGCTTACCTCTTTGAACAAGCATACTGGTCAATTCATTCTACATTCCACTTATCCTTAATAGTGTTGTAAACGAATTTGAAATGACTCATACTGCAAAGGCAAGGAGTTCAAAATGAAGTTGCACGACGAATAATCTCATCCAAATTATCCCAAGAGCCTTTAATTTAGTAACTAAATTTGTCATTCCAAGGATATGCTCATGCATGCCCCTTGTATCATCAAACTTCATGGTGGGTAAAGTTCAGCCATCAATGTCCCCATAAGACACTTGCTCAACTGATCGACAAACGTTCTTCCAAGATTTTAAAAATTCTTTAGCACTGTCACATTCAGGAAGAGAGTTGATCTAATATTGTTTGCTATGTTCATTTGCATAAACATAATGCTCAATCTGTTCGATCGCTCCCAAGAATTGTATGCTTTTTCTTCTACATTGCTTGAATCAGTAATAGCAGGCGGTTTCTCAGTTCGCAAGTGCCAAAATCAAGATCCCGGAATACCAAGGTAAAGCTGAACTTGTTCAGACCAATCAGGAGAAATTTGTTTCATCAAGAATTGGAATTGATTCTGTAATCACAAATAAATGCTCACTATGTTACATGCTTTTTGAGTTATCAACATAAAATAATAATTTAATAAATAGTAGGATGAATTACTACAATCTCACATTTGGGTAAAATTACAACTATACTAACAATTTAATTATGACAGTGATTCCCTTTCATCTATTAGAATAATTAATAATACATCTCGTAATTCGATAGTCTGTTACTTTGGACATCTAGTTCCAACTCTTAATTAAGGATACACATGTTGATTATCTCTATCTCAGTTTATGGATCAGTTGAAAGGTGGTGCACCTTGGGCCAATGCAAAATATTCTTTGTGATTGTTTTTTTTTAAAAAAAAAAAAAAAACCGTCAAAAAATTTGCCAATGTTGTATGTCTTAATACTTGGGATATGGGTATTAAATTTCAAACTGACAACTTGAAATCCATAAATCTTTCTAGTTGGGTGGTCACCCTTAGTGATCACTCAAACTATTTCATATATAGATCTCAATTTAAAACATAAAAATGCAAAGTAAATAGTCATAATATTAGCATTTAACATCGATTAACAAAAACTATTCGTGCTTACACAATTACAATACATGAAATAAAATTTCAATGATCAAAAGACAAAAGTTATTATCATACTTTATTCTTGTTTCAGATATGCTAAACATTCCTATGTTCAAAGAAATTATGGAGCAAGTAAAGATAAACACAATTTTGTTAATGAGACAACAAACCATGAGTACCTATATTTTTTTTTCCTCAAATCAACCGAATTGATGGCGTTATATTTTTTATGTTTGTATGTATATGTTCCAAACCATTCAAAAGATAAGTTGCAATCTGACATCATCTTTTTGGAATACGTGTAACAATGGTAGAAAAGACTAAACTAGTATATTATAGACTAAATGATTTTTCTAAATTATAAATAGATTGCTAGTTAAGATAAGTGCACTCTGCATCTTCACGGATCTTATTATTAATTTCATTGAGGAGATAACGAGACTGAAATTAGAATAAACTAATTAATAAATAATAAGTAATAATGAAAAAATCATAGAAAGTTATTACTCAGGCTCTCATAGACTCATACCACGTATAAAATAAAATAATCTAAATCATACTCAATAAATTACAAGATCTTAATTCTCTCATGATCTTCACAATAAACTAATAAAAGACATACCAGAATTCATAGAACAGGTCTAGTTGTCATAACCAAAATCCTCCACTGCCACCCTCATCACATCAGCTCGAACGCCAATATCAGTTTATACCTTTTTCATACTGTACTTCCCAGCCTCTCAAAATAGATGAGAAAACAATGCATATAACAGAAGTCATCGGCCGCTTCATCACGACATAAAAAAGACGGGGGAAGCCATTGGAGATATTGGACATTAATTGATCAATATCATTATTTCTTTGTCTACTACCCGAAGACTAGTTTTGCAATAAAGCGCAGAAGTCTACGCTGTTTGTTTTGAAGCACTCATATTTGCCAATCCACTTCCAAGAAGATAACACTGCTCGGTGGATAATTCTTCTGGTGGGTCATGATTTTGCAATGGGCATGTGCCATCCCGCGCATGAGCAAGGAAAACTACTAGAGAAACGTTCATATTTGAAACGATACAGAGATCCATTTTCAGGAACAATTAGGCAAGAACGAACTACACCACTATCGGGTTGCCTCAATCCACATTTGTGGATTAGAAGAAACAGGTCACGGTGATTTATAAAAACTAGGTGTAAAATGGACCACCGTTGTTTTCCCTACAGAAGATACCTGCAAATTCAAATGACGCTTCCTGATTAAACTTGGTCCAATTACAAAAGGAGTCAACAAATTCAGATATCCACACCCTCTTAACTTTTTTGAGTTATATAAATCAATTAGTATTCTAAGAATCGCACTATGTTCAATCAGTTCATTCGATGGAATCTCTGCCAAAGCTATGCGCGCAAATGAATTTCGATGTAGGCAAGAATCCAACTTAGTGTGTAAAAGATTGTTTTTTTTTTTTTCCTGGGTAACAAACAACCTTAGATTTTTTAAAAGTTGTCATAATTGCGGATCTTGTGTTGTTCAATTGGAACTTACTGATGAAGCATGGTTATAACCCTTTAACATAAATGGAGGGAATGAATATACTACTATGATACTAGAAACAACTGATGAGGGACACGGTTAAAAAAAAAAGACATATAAAAAAGGAGAGAGAGAAGATGGAGTAAGTAGATATATATTTTCTAATTCCTGGGGGAGACAAAGAAAAGCTAAAATGAAACCCCCAAACACAATTGCACAGAACAAAACTCGATGAGACCCCCGGCCACAAAAAAAAAGAAAAAGGGAAAGAGCAGACCCAGGCCAGTAGTATATATCATTTGAAATAAGATTAAGGATACAATTTTGAAACATAGTTGATGCAGCGATGTCATTTCTTTATGAGAGAAACACACAGACCGTGGTGGGGTTGGGCTAAGGAACTCTGTAGATGTAGATGTGGTCTCCAGGCTGATGTCACTTCTCTTCCTCCGTTGATGAGCAGATCCATCTTCCGTAGTGTCTCTCTCCTCTCTCTAAATCCAGGCATGTAAACTAAAGGAGTAAATTTGATTTTTTTTTTGTTTTTTTGTTTTCTCCTCGCGGTTCTTTAACATGAACTTTTTTGTAATGCAAGAGATCAAACACGCTTACTCAATTCTTTCAATTGTAGTAATGCTGCTGCTGTCAGGAACTGATCCTTCATTGTTTCTCTTACCTTTATTACACCCTTTTTCTGCTTCTTGTTTTCTCTAAAGCTAACTCTCTTTTGCTTTTCTTTGTTGTCTATTCCATTAATTTTGGATTCCCATCTCATACGGAGAGGGAATATTATCATTAAAATTGCGCCTAGTTATAGATCAAGTGATACTCTGTAAATTTTCTTCGCAACTTAACTCTATTACTAAAATTGTTAGTAAAAATGTTATTGAAGCTTATGTTTGTTTCGAACGTACCAGTCGTTCTCTATTGAAGGTCAGAAAAAGTTATTAAATAAAAAAAATGTGTTCAATGAGCTATCACTTTTTAGTGTCTTGGCTCATATAAAAAAATTGAGCAGCAGCACAACTTCAACGGTGACAAAACTTTAAGCTGATCTCTCTTCTGT
>FXXK01000119.1:143519-188594 GCA_900184695.1 Betula pendula | reverse complement strand
AAAAAAAAGGTTAACGGGTTAGTTGGGTTAATCGGGTCACCCGCAGGTTGACCGATTTGACCCGTTAACTAAACGGGTCATAAACGGGTTGACCCGTTTTGACCTGAACCCTGTAACCCCAAACTCAAACCAGCTATTTTCGTATCGTGTTCATATCGAATTCATGGGTCGCATTAAAAATTACCACTACTACTTTAAGCTCATATTTGAGTTGAAAATGAGATTCCTTCTTTGCATATTCGGCTTCCTTGCACGATAATTCAAAGAAACTTTCAAATTTCAATGTCAACTACTGTTTTTATGTTCTTTTTTTTAGGAGACGTGAACCTTTTTTTTTTCCTGATGGATTTGCTACTCAAATTGGTTGTTTTTTTATATTATATTTTATTTTTTAAACTCAATAAATCCCGATATGGTGCAAAAGGCTGCCCTATTGCAGTCTAGGCAAAAGGGTTATATTCTACTCACAAGGCTGCCCTATCAATTGTTGAACAATTGTACTCACAATTTTTTTTTTTTTGGAGCAAACAATAGGGTTATATTCTATGCTGTAGTGGCTGTGCCAAAATTACATATAGAGTTATCCAATATCAATGTATTATCCGATTAGACCTTTTATCCTTTTTATTTTTATTCGATTAGACATTTTTTGGCAATCCTTTTATCTTACAGAATAAGATTCTTTTCATTTCACTTGAAATATAAATGATTTATTTTTATAATTAAGACTTTATTTTATTGTAACTAACAGTATGTTTAAAAATTTAAAAATAACATAAACACAACATGATGATTATAAATTATTATCCTATTATAAGGAAGTACAAAGAGGCAGGAGGTACATGTATCATGGAATTTTTTCACAAATTTTAAGTATGACCCGCACATAAAGTATAAATAAGGGGAGGTATTATGCTAAGAAATAAAAATACCAAGTCAATGTAACGGGTTGGCTGGATTGGTAAATGTTTTGGTCTTAATAACATCTTTATCAAGTTTAATATTTGAATATTTTTAAATGCAAGTAATCTCTTAATACCACTCACACCTTACACAATCCGTGTAAAAGTTGTAATTTATATGGATTTAGAATTTATCTGACAAAAATAAATATACAAAGTGGCCGTTCTTTAATGGGGTTCAGGATCATTTAAAAAATAAAAAAACTCAATTGGTTCAAAAAATTAAAAATAAAAAAGTTAAAGAAGTTCCGGGTGTTTGGCAACTCATTTAGCAGCGGTCATCAATGAAACTGTTGACTTCGAGAAAAGGACATTTTAAAGATAACCAGCGGCAGTACCTGCGGGTGAGATTACTGTATAACCAGCCAATGCACCCGAGCTTGAATTGTCGTGCTAAATAAGAAAGAGGTACAATTATTTAATAAAAGTAATCTAATTACGGATATTTTATGGTTCCAAAATCATTACAATTTAACTTCTTATTAGATTCTTATCAATTAAAATTAGGGATGGTTATAAAATCAATTTAGGTTATTAGTATAAATTACAAATAAATTTATATAGTATAAAAATAAATTCTTAACCCCTTATAGTTAGCTTAAATTATAAATTTCTATTTATGATATTTGTGGTATAAAAATGAATTTAAACGTCTATATGATAGGCCAAAAAAATAATCTAATTCTTAAAATTAAATTTCATTAAAATATTTAACCAATTTTATTAAGTACTATACCAACATTAATAACATAATAACACGTGTCGCGCTTACTTAAAAATATAAATAACAAGATCGAATCATATTCCCAGGTGACCAGACATTTGTCACCCTCAAGTGAGGAAGTTGAATTTCCTCAAAAGTCAAACAAACAGGATCATAGATACCCTTGGCCTTGGGCCACCAATAATGGCATGTCTTATTATTTTACTTAGAGCCGTGATACTCATCAGCCTTGGGCTGAATGAATAGTCATTCAGCCCAAGGCTAGATGAGAGTAAAAAAAAAAATATTTTTTAATTATGTGGACCCACCACAAAGGAAAAAAAACCAGGGCTGAATGGACTATTCATTCAGCCCTGGGCTGAAGAATATTCATTAGCCTTTTACTTAATGGCGTCTAAGTCAATCTGAAAGACATCCTAACCTTACCTCACCCCCACCGTCAGAAATCAGTATATACAAGGCACCACTCTATTCACAAATACTTCGATATTGCATTCACAATATATCTCTGTGACTAGGGCACCTCCATGGAGCCCCAAAACCCTCAAATCCCACCTCCTGAAACAACTCGCCGCTCGCCCGTGTCCAGTTTTGCGGCCAAAGTTGTATACAAGGTGAAAACCAACCTTGTTTTCCAGTCGAAATGGGCGGAATTGAACGGTGCAATGGGAGACTTAGGCACATACATACCGATAGTGTTGGCCCTGACACTAGTAGATGGCCTTAATCTAGGCACAACATTAATATTCACCGGGGTCTACAACATTATCACTGGTGCCATCTATGGTGTCCCCATGCCAGTCCAGCCCATGAAGTCCATTGCTGCCGCAGCCTTAGCAGGGCCCGGTTTTGGCGTCCCGGAAATCATGGCTGCCGGAATTTTGACTGGGGGAATATTATTTGTTTTGGGTGTCACAGGGTTGATGAAGCTGGCGTATAAGCTGATTCCACTGTCTGTCGTTAGGGGAATTCAGCTGGCACAAGGCTTGTCGTTTGCACTGACCGCGGTTAAATACGTTAGAAATGTGCAGGATTTTTCAAAGTCAAAGGCTACGGGGAACAGGAAGTGGCTTGGGCTCGATGGGTTGGTCTTGGCTATTGTTTGTTTTTGTTTTATTGTTATTATTACTGGTGTAGGTGAGAAACACGAAGAAACCGATGGTGGTGATGAAGAAAGGCCTGCAAGAAAACGAAGAAATTTTAGAAAAATTATCTTCGCTTTTCCTTCAGCCTTTATTGTATTTATGCTGGGGGTTGTATTGGCTTTTATCAGAAAGCCTAAAGTGGTGCACGACATCAAATTTGGACCGTCTGCTATCGAAATAGTGTCGATCTCAAAGCATGCATGGAAGGAAGGGTTCATAAAGGGCACAATTCCTCAACTACCCTTGTCAATATTGAATTCCGTGATCGCCGTCTGCAAGCTGTCGTCGGATCTTTTCCCGGGAAGGGACTTCTCCGCGACGTCCCTTTCGGTGACCGTAGGGTTAATGAACATGATCGGGTGTTGGTTTGGAGCCATGCCGAGCTGCCATGGGGCAGGCGGGCTAGCCGGACAGTACAAGTTTGGCGGCCGGAGTGGCGGATGCGTGGCCCTTCTTGGTACAGCCAAATTAATCTTGGGTTTGGTAATAGGGAGCTCTTTGGCGAAGATTTTGAACCAATTTCCTGTTGGGGTTCTTGGAATTCTGCTCTTGTTCGCGGGAATTGAGCTTGCCATGGCTTCAAGGGACATGAATACCAAGGAGGAATCCTTTGTGATGCTTCTTTGCACAGCCGTATCTCTAGTTGGCTCAAGTGCTGCGCTTGGCTTTGTGTGTGGGATTGTTGCTCATTTGCTTCTAAGGTTGAGAGATTATAGAAAGGATCAACCCCTTTCAACATTATGGATGCATGAATACCTGTAAAAGTTGTTTCATAGGAATGTTATTTTAGTAGACTACTATACGACTGTCGTACAACTTAATAATGTGGTAATAAACTAATTACTATAAGTAATCTTAGTAATATAATAGTTTATTAAATAGCATTACTCTTTACTTTAATGATATTTGTTTAAGTTTGCATATAAGAGAGAGATTGTAGTAGCAAAAAGTTGAAAACATTGTGTATTTTCCACCTTTGTTTTGGTCTTATGATGGGGACGGCAATTAGAATTAAGTAGAGGGGGCTATTCACAATGGTGAATTAATTCCTTGTTTCCTCCCCGCCCACATTGTAGATCGCCTACAATGTATTATATATGTATCATGCATGTAAATATTTGCTTGCTATGAAAGCTATGAAGAATAAAAGTAGTCAACACTTTTGTAATTGTGGCTTCACTATTGCATGCCTTTTCTCCTATGTTGTCCATTTTATCCTTAATTATGTGTTGTTTCCATATTTCTTGGTGTTTGGTGCGACCGAAAATGATGGTCAAATTGAAAATATTTTCATTTTGACTAGAAAAGCTTATTTAATTTTCAGAAAATTATTTCTGTTTCTTAATATTGTAAATCATTTTTTGAGTTTGAGCTTCTCTTTCTTGCTCGCATTCTCTCTCATAGTTTTTTCTCTACCATTGAATTCCCTCTGAAGTTCGCGCCAGATTCTGGTTGGAGTGCACCGGAGTTCTCTAGAATCCAAGCAGAGGTCGATGGAGTTTGACAGAATTCGCCACTGAAGTTCACCTAAAGTTGCCGGTCGTTTTTGGTGGTCTCTATTTTCTGTACGAGTCAAACGCCAAAAATTATTTTTTTTGAAAAATAATTTTCCTTAAAATATTTTAGGTCGAAATAAACAAGCCTTAAATTGAGTAAATTAAAAATTAAGGTTTAAGAGCACTAGCAATAATTTTCATTAAACCTCATTTCCTTCCCTAATGTAGAGAAAACTATTAAAAATACTCGTGTAGTAGAACTTCCCTTAGTATTCCCTAAACTAAGGAAACACCAAGAAAATCAAAAGTTGTTCCATTCATCAAGGAAACCAACAGTAGTTCCTTTAATACTATTTTAATATAAAAAATTTTTCTCTCCTCTACCATTTATTTAAAATAATATGTAAATGGTTTATCTTTTTTCTAGTATTTAATTTAAAAAATATTTAAATGGTATAGAGAAATGATAAAAGAAGGTATTTTGAAGTTTGTCAGTTTGGTTTCCTACATTGAGAAAAAATTTATAGAAAGCTGTTCCTAATGCTCTAAAAGACAAAATAGAGAAAAACGGAAAGAGTCTACGGCCGATCAATGGTGCACCTCTTTGTCCAACGGGTGTTTTGTCTAAATTATTCAACTTGGCAACTGGCACAATGAAATCCAGATTAGGAAAGTCTACTTCCTAAGAAAATTTGACTTTTTATAATCCTTTCGTGCACACTTGTGTTGTTGATCTCACTCGTATATCTTTCTTTTCTTTAAGGGACATGGGAATGCTTTGTCTTGGCAGCTGATAGTGGGGAGAGCTCTAATGCGTCTTCTTCATGGTTGGTTTTTCCTTGTAAAGTAAAAAAAGAAAAAGAAAAAGATGGTCTATTCAAACTTTCTTACTGATGTTATATGGTCACTTTCTTAATTATGAGCTCCTATAACATGCTCATTGTTGTCATTTTGAATTTGCTGTTGCAGATCTATTCACTTGTTGCTTTCCTGATGAATCAAAGGTAACGTTATGCGGGTTAACAACCCGCCCTTGTCTATCAATTTCCTTTTCATTTTCTGTCTTTTTCTTGAAGGGGAACTGTTTTTTTTTAAAAAAATAAAATAAAATAAAATAAAATAAAATAAAAAATTAAGAGAGTGGGTAAGGGAAATCAATTGTGGTCATTCTACCTGAGCATGACTATAATAGGGTAAGAAGTTGCACAAGAATGGTTTCAAACAGTAAAAATCGCATGCGCTCCTTCAAATTTGGTCTAAATATTTTAAGTGACTTTTTTTAAAAAAAAAAAAAAATAACTGACATAAAAAGTTATTTAAAATATATTACGTCAGACAATATAAAATGAATATGATAAATATTGAGTGTGAAGAGTGACATTACTTGTGGTTTAAATCAACCAACTAATTAGCTTATTATGCCCCATAACTCAGCTATCTCTCCCTTTTTTTTGTTCTTTATTTTTTCTGTAATTTTTAAAATGGAGTTGCATCAATCCACTTTATTCAATATAGCTAATGACGCCATCTAATACTTTAAGCTCATATTTGAGTTGAAAATGAGATTCCCTTTGCATATTCCGCTTCCTTGTACGATAATTCAAAGAATCTTTCAAATTTCAATGTCAACCACTGTTTTTAGATTGATTTTTTAGGAAACGTGAACTTTTTTTTTTTTCCTGATGGATTTGCTATCAAATTGGTGTTGTTGTTGTGTTGTTTTTTTTTTTTTTTTGTAACTCAATAAATCTCGATACGATGCAAAAGGCTGCCCTTTTGCAGTCTAGGCAAATAAAGAAATAGTTGCGCAGTTTCAAATTTCAATTGTTGAACATTCTGAACGTTAGAAAAAAAATAATATTTTTTTTTCTTCTAGCGAACAATAGGGTTATATACCATACTTAGCGGTTGTTTTCCAATAAAAAATATGTTTAATACGCAAAATAATTATTCTAAAAAATTATTTTTAAATAGCAATTTTAAAAGCTATGAATGAATAATTATTCATTCAATTAAGAAAATAGTCATTCTTCTTAAATTTAAAAATAAATAATTATTTCCTCAATTCAAAAAATAGACATTTTCTTATGACTATTGTAATAACTATTTTAAAACTAATTAATTATACTCTTTCCATTTTTAATAAATACTACTCTTTATATTAATCATTTTGCATATCAAACATAACCTAGTGTTATCAATATCAATGTATTATCCAATTAGACCTTTTAAATATATATTTTTTTTCTTTGGTGATCCTTTATGTTATAAAATAGGATTCTTTTTCATTTCACCTGAAATAGAAATAACTTTTTTTTGATAATCAAAAATTTTGTTTTATTACAACTAATAGTGTGTTTAAAAATTTGAAATAACATGAGCACAACATGATCATTATAAATTATTATCGTATTGTAAGGAACGTGGAATTTGTCCTCAAATTTTAAGTGTGAGCCTCACATTAAAGTATAAACAATGGAAATTATTCTGCTAAGAAATAAAAATATCAAGTGAATCTAAGAGGTCAGCTCAATTGATAAAGGTGTTGATTTTAGTAATATTTTTATTAGGTTTAGCATTGGAATCCTTTTGAGTGCAAATTATTTTTTAGGGCCACGCCCGTCTTACCCGATCAGATAACCCTTTACACATGTTTAAAATTTATCCAACAAGAATGAGTAACATTTCTGAAATTGGTTTAAGACATGACAACAGTACCTGCGAGTGAGATTACTGTATAACAAGCCAATGCGCCCGAGCTTGAATTGTTGTAACTTGTGACAAATAAGAAAGAGGTATAATTATTTAACAAAAGTAATATAATTACGGATATTTTAACATCTTATTAGATTTCTTATCAATTAAAATTTAAAAGTGACTTAAATTACATTGAAGAATTCTTTGGACATTAAAACAGAATTTTAACGCTAAAAATTAGTAACCGTTGGAAATGATAAAAGATTTTTCACACTAGAAATCTTCATTGTACTATCATTCCCCTTATATACCATACGATGAGATGACTCTGCTTCACTCTGTTTTGCAACACTAAAACAGAGTTCGACCAACTCTTTCTACCTCAGGGAATTTCAACCTCCATAGCCACCAATCCCGAAGCAGCACCAGTAGAAAGATCCACAGATCTATCTTCATCAACCAAACATATCAAAGATCGAATCATATTCCCCAGGTGACAAGCAAGTGAGGGGAGTGAGGAAGTCAAAATTCCCTCAAAAGTCAAACAAACAGGGGATGATAGATACCCTTGGCCTTGGGCCACCAATAACAGCACGTCTTATTATTTTACTTAATGGCGTCTGAGTCACTCTAAAAGACATCCTAACCTTACTTAATGGCGTCAGAAGTCAGTATAAATAAGGCACCATTCTATTCACAAATACTTAGAAATTGCATTCACAATCTCAGTGACTAGTGCACCTCCATGGAGTCCCAAAATCCCCAAATCCCACCACCCCATGCCTTCCAGAGCCCAACTGAAACCACTCACCGCTCGCTCGTGTCCGGTTTTGCGACCAGAGTCGTAGACAAGGTGAAAACCAACCTGGTTTTCCGGTCGAAATGGGCGGAATTGGACGGGGCAATGGGAGACTTAGGCACATACATACCAATAGTGTTGGCCCTTACACTAGTAGATGGCCTTAATCTAGGCACAACATTAATATTCACCGGGGTCTACAACATTATCACTGGTGCCATCTATGGCGTCCCCATGCCAGTCCAGCCCATGAAGTCCATCGCCGCCACGGCCTTAGCGGGGCCCGGTTTCGGAGTCCCGGAAATCATGGCTGCCGGAATTTTGACTGGGGGAATATTATTTGTTTTGGGTGTCACGGGGTTGATGAAGCTGGCGTATAAGCTGATTCCTTTGTCTGTCGTTAGGGGAATTCAGCTGGCACAAGGCTTGTCGTTTGCTCTGACCGCGGTTAAATACGTTAGAAATGTGCAGGATTTTTCAAAGTCAAAGGCTACGGGGAACAGGCAGTGGCTTGGGCTCGATGGGTTGGTCTTGGCTATCGTTTGTTTTTGTTTTATTATTATTATTACTGGTGCAGGTGAGCAACACGAAGAAACCGATGGTGGTGATGAAGAAAGGCCTGCAAGAAAAGGAAGAAATTTCAGAAAAACAATCTTGGCTTTTCCTTCAGCCTTTATTGTATTTGTGTTGGGGGTTGTGTTGGCTTTTATCAGAAAGCCTAAAGTGGTGCACGACATCAAATTTGGACCGTCTGATATTGAAGTAGTCTCAATCTCAAAGCATGCATGGAAGGAAGGGTTCATAAAGGGTACAATTCCTCAACTCCCTTTGTCGATATTGAATTCTGTGATCGCCGTCTGCAAGCTGTCGTCGGATCTTTTTCCGGGAAGGGACTTCTCGGCGACGTCCCTTTCGGTGACCGTAGGGTTAATGAACGTGATCGGGTGTTGGTTCGGAGCCATGCCGAGTTGCCATGGGGCAGGCGGGCTAGCCGGGCAGTACAAGTTTGGCGGCCGGAGTGGCGGGTGTGTGGCCCTTCTTGGTACAGCCAAATTAATCTTGGGTTTGGTTATAGGGAGCTCTTTGGTGAAGATTTTGAACCAATTTCCTGTTGGGGTTCTTGGGATTCTGCTCTTGTTCGCTGGAATTGAGCTTGCCATGGCTTCAAGGGACATGAATACCAAAGAGGAATCCTTTGTGATGCTTCTTTGCACAGCCGTATCTCTAGTTGGCTCAAGTGCAGCCCTTGGCTTTGTGTGTGGGATTGTTGCTCATTTGCTTCTAAGGTTAAGAGATTATAGAAAGGATCAACCCCTTTCAACGTTATGGATGCATGAAAACCCATAAAAGCCAAAGCTCTTGAAGATATGGTTGTGTTTTGTTTCATAGTAATGCCATTTAAATAAAGTGTCGTAAAACTTGATAATGTGGCAATGAATTAATATTAATAATCTCAATTATATAATATTTTACTAAATAACATTATTTTTTGCTTTAACCATATTTGTTTAAAGTTTGCATATGAGTGAGAGATTGTGGTGGCAAAAAGTTGAAGACATTGTGTATATTCCACCTTTGTTTGGTCTTATGATGGGGACGGCAATTAGAATCAAGTAGAGGGGGCTATTCGCAATGGTGAATTAATTCCTTGTTTCCTCCCCGCCTACAATGTACTATGTATCATGTAAATATTTGTTTGCTATAAATGCTATGAAGAATAAAAGTAGTCAAGATACATAGCAAATCAATAAAGGTAAAAACCAAAATATTCTTCGATGCTGAATTTAACCATTTACTTGATTTTATTCGTTTTGTAATATTCGAAGGGCTAATCTTCCACTTAGATAGCTCCGTAGCTTGATTTTGGCAGGCCCTGAGGAGCATTAGAAGTAAATAAGTAAATAAATAATATAAACGGAGGAAATGCTATCCATGAATTCAACAATAAGCAGAATTGTTCATAAACATTGTTGCTTGGGGATGGAGTTTTCCTCCTAAACTCACTCCAATTCAGTCTATTAACATTGTCATGCATGTGTCCTTTATGAGAAGCACATGTATGTTTTAATTGAATTTTTTGCTCTTTTAATATTATTAAAAAAAGCTTGTGTTTGTCATATGTTCGAGGGACATTTGACAATTTTATAGATTGAATTTAATAAATTTTCTCCAATCCAGTTAAAAGGAAACCCTATTCCTTGTGTGGTGATATGTTAATAGAGTAATCTTATTGGTGCATTTGACATTGTGATCGATTTCATATACAAAAATATAATTTTAAACTAAATTGCATAAAATAGATCGTTTGAGATTGCGTTTTTGAAAAATTGCGATGTGATAACATAGAAAATCTCCGTTTTCAAATCGCAGGTTAGGAGATACTTTTTTGAAAACATACAATTTTAAATACTAAATTGCTATTTTAAAATGTCAAACTGCAATTCTGCCAAACATTTAACTGCGTTTTTAAAAATTACATTTTCAAAACGTACATTTTAAAATCGCTATTTAAAATCGCATTTTTTTAAATCACAAATTCAAATGGACCCTTAGACTGATATATGACTAACACGTCATCCCAATTTTATAGCAATCCTATAATAGTCTACTAAATACCATTTTTCATGTTAATATATCTAAGAGCTAACACACACATATATATTTAATCTGGACTGAAAGTGATGCCAGATTCATTGTATGCGTCATGATATGCAAGGAAAGCCTTTTTACTGGCCTCCTTTTATATGGGGTTGGGCCAGAGGAAGAAGATGGGGTGGGATACCATATCCTTGAAGCACTTTATGTGCTAAATTCGCCATCAAAACAATCATCACACATGATGCTCTAACAACAAAAACACCCCCTCCCCCTCCCAAAGGCACCTCTTCGTTAAAGGAATGGGGTAAATTAAGAAGATATGGTAGAACATGTTTTATTTGCAAACAAAGATGATCAGTTGGAAGACCAGAAAAAATCCACTAGGACTTCCTTTTTTAAATGTTCAAAACTGAAAGGTCATTTACTGATTGTTTGTTTGATTCCTCTCATATGTCGCCCTCCAAAAAAAAAAAAAATCTTACAAAATAAAAAGAAAAAAAAAAATACTCGGGCATTAACTGAATGACGTTCTAGCTAGATTTCATGCCAAAAAGCATAGCCCACGATGAAATGAACTTTCAGAAAGTATTATAATAGAGTAACATTATTTAGAATACTGTCATACAACTTAATGAGGGGGCAGTAAACATTTGTCCTTAGATCATCACTTGTAATAAAAATAAAATAAAATAAAAAAACTTAATGATAGATTTTCATTAATACATCATCTCAAAAAATACCTTATAAATTTTTTTTAAAAAAAAAATAGTCAAGCATTAACAGAAAGAGACTCTAGATATCATGCCAAAAAGTATAGCCCACGGCAATGAACTCTCAGAAAGTATTATAATATAATAATGTTATTTAAAAGATTGTTATAGGGAACTGTCATATAACTTAATCATGGATCAATAAACATTTGCCCTTGGATCCTCACTTGTAATTAAAAAATTAATAACTAATTTTTACGTCACGTTATCTCAATTGTATATATAAATAGCAATACTTA
Source organism: Betula pendula (assembly GCA_900184695.1). Classification (NCBI taxonomy): domain Eukaryota; kingdom Viridiplantae; phylum Streptophyta; class Magnoliopsida; order Fagales; family Betulaceae; genus Betula; species Betula pendula. Next base: position 177,164 of record FXXK01000119.1, on the reverse strand, counting down.
TCAGTATATTGAATAACATTATTTATTATATCAGCATATAACTATGCATGCAGGTGCTTCAATGATACATAAAGGAACCATCTCATTCACGTGGAATAAATCAATGATACAAAAAGGAAGGAAGCAATGAAATAAATCAATGATACATAAAGGATTCATCCCAAAGGACATGAACTAGGAACCAAATCAATGATACATAAAGGAAGCAAGCTGGAAGAAAAGGAAACAAATTGATCTGGTGGTAGCTAAAAGTTTGCAAAAGAAACTAGTGATCTTGAAATAAATTTCTTTTTTTCTTTTTTTTTTTAAGTTTGAAATAAATCTTGATTTGGGATGAATCCATGGGTTTTCTAGATCATCTTTAATGCACTGATCCAATTTTCTAGTTATAGAGATATAAAAGACAAACCATCCCATTCACGTCATTTTTCAGTTTACAGTCAGAGAGACAGACGATATATGCTTCTTTTTCTTCCTATCTACGTCGTAGCCTGTCAAGTTTTGTTTGCAAGAGCCAATGAAAATGGTCCTTATTATTCATGTTCTTTTTGACAAATACAACCGATCGATTATCAGCTAGCCTTTTTCGGTTGTCTGCTATTCATGTCCCTTTGAAGGGGTCAACAGCAGCAAACAAGCTAGCTATTATGAAAACGTTGAATTTGTACATAAGCTTATATCACTGGTGGACCCCTAATTTCACTTCATAATAGAACTTGAGAAACATTAATTAATTTAAAAGGACAATATAGATTAATAACTAAGTAAAATTTAATTTCTTAGTAAAAATTCAAGAAACGAAATTTTCAATTTTTTTTTTTTATATGCTCATGATAGATTGTTTTCATCCTTTTTCTATACAAGTACGTAATAGATTGTATTTGGTTGCACGAATTGTTTCATTCATCCATAGAGAATCTATACACAATGTTTGAAGGTTTACAAAGGAAACAAAGTTAATATTGATTGATTTGTGTTTCTTTGTTGAAATTGTAGCCGTTGAAGGTGATTGTCTTTCCTTGTGAAGAATGTTGCCTTATAATTGAGTGATTTACTGTTGCTTGAGTTTCAGTGTGTCTTGTGTTTCCTTATTGAGAGCGTCAATCTGCTCAATATGCCCCCTCAAGCAAGACATATGGCACACATGTCCAAGAAATAAGATGGCACAATCGGTTTGGTGAAGATGTCATCCAGGTTATCTTTGCTAGAAATGAAGTGAACTGCGAAAGTTTTTTAGGCGAAATGAAGTTGATGGAGTCTTACCTTGCCCCAAAGGATAACATAGCATGATTGCTAGTAGATGTATGACCCTATGTGGTATCCAAATTGTATTTGTGTATGATTTGGACAATATGAATTATATACCTCAGCTTATATATGTTGTGTGGTCCCTTGATTAGTGATATTTGTTGATGTGCCCCTTGTTTTATGATGCATGGAGTTATTCATGACATGTTGGCCATATCATTTTGTTGTTGTCATGATATACTATTTGGCATATTTATCTTGGTATTTTTATTGTTTGTTTTATCCTTTGTCCCTTGGTGACAAAAAGGGGGAAATATTGTGAAAAGAAGAAAGTTTGCTTTGTGTTTTATGTCGTTAATATGGAGAGAGATGTTATCATATGCAGTGGGAGATAGTTGATTGAGTATTGTTGTGTTATATGCAATGGATATAGGGGGAGAGTTTATATGATTTGCGACTTGTTTATATATAACCATGTTTATCCCCATGCGCGTAATGAGTTTGTTGAGTGTTTCAAGTTATCATTCATGATACTTAAAGCTGGTTCTAATTTACTTCTAGCTTCATAGATTAGGATTGAGTTTTGAGGGAAATATATTGTAACTCACACATGTCTGTAATGGTTTTGTCACAAAATGGTCAAATAGGAAATTTATTAGGTTTTGTATATTGACTCATTCGATGTCCAAAACTTTATTTTATGTTTTGGAGATAAAAGGTAGTTCGTACTTAGGTCTGCAGTTGGAGAAGATGAAGAAACTGCTTAAAGAAGACAAGTACAAAGCTAGGCGTTCGAACAGGGAGAAGAAGAGTCCAGACGGCACAATGCAAAGGCATCTCCAAGAGTACCCATTACTAGAGGAGTCCAAATGGTTGAGCAAACAGGCCCTCTTGGATTCAATGGTGTCCGAACGGACAGAAAACATGTCCGAACATAAGGAGTCTAGAAACATCCTGTTGGTAGGGATGTCAGAACAGCACTACAATCAGCGTAGATCTGGAAAAGGCAACTCTGGACGGGCCAAATCTAAGTCCGGACAGGTGGGTGATTAGGGTTATGAAATCCTAGTTGCGTCCAGTTGCCCACTTATCGTGTTCGAACGCCGCCGCTACAAATAGTAGTTTTCTATTTAAAGGATTGCTTTCCCTTGAGAGTCTCACTTCTCTTTAGCACACGAAATTTAGAGACTCCATAGAGAGTATAGAGATTTAGGTCCTAAGAACTTGATACAAGTTATTGAGTTTATAAGGAGAAGAGTATGTTCGTGTGGTAACTCTTGTATGTGGATTGAAGCCAACAAAGTGTTGTGATTGCACAACGGATTAATGTTTTGTGATTTCACAAAAGGGGCAACATGTTAGGACTACACAAATAAAGTCTACCCGTGGGGATCAATAAAGATTCACCTAGGTGAAGATCGGCCAACATGGGACTTGTTAGAGTATAGACTACGTGAACAACGGGTCGTCATACGACATTATATGGTAAAGTTATTGGGACTGTAGTTTAGGTATATGTTGTAGTGTGATTTTCATTATTAGTAGAATCCAGGGTTTGCCTACCCTATAGAGGTTTTTCCACTAGTGCAATGGTTTTTCTCTTTATCAACAAAATAAATATCGTGTTGTGATTTGTTGATAATATTGTTGGTTTGATGAACCAACTCCGCAAGTTTTAATACTTATGTTATAGACTGTTGTTGGTAGATGTTGGTTATTCCGTTGCGTGTTAGGGTAAATATTAGGTATTCTATTACAAACCCTTGTTGTTGTATCGGAGTTTTCAGAAGTGATACCTCATAAGAGGTTCTATAGCCCAACAATGGCCTATACTTCTCTATTGAACAAATGGAAGTCCTCTTCTTTTTATAGGTAAAAGGATATTGTTAGCTCAATGAGTAAAAGTTTGGATTTTTAAGTGTAGAAATCCATGTGGTGTCATGATGTCCCTTTTGACGTTAGCACTTCGGCTATGGTTTCATCGCTAACTTTTGACATTAGTAGGCAACAACAGCACTTCTATTTGACGTTCAAGTGACCTTGCCAAATAGGTGCTCTCAGACCTCCATGACGTCATCACTTCTATCTTATTTCTAGGTGAGGTTGTCAAACAGATGCTCTCATACTGCCATGACGTTAGCACTTTCTGACATCTAAGTGACATTGTCAAACTGGTGCTCTCGGATCTCCAAACGTCATCACTTCTTTCTAGCGTCTAAGAGATGTCAAGTTGGTGCTCTTGAATCTCCAATTCTCATCATTTCTATCTAACGTCTAACACTGGGTGTTCTTTAAAGCCTTCATAAAAAGAGACGTCAATACTTCTATTTGCAAGCCCAGTGACGTCTTACACCAAAATACACAAAGACCCATCTTTTTCACACCAAGGCACTTAGGTGATGAAATAGATTTACTACCAAAGTTTTAATCATCGAATGAAGCTAATTTCTAAAACCTAATAAAACTACTCCATAAACAAAAGAAACTATAACAAAGCGTATGGGTGTTAGACCTCCTCAAGCTTGATTCACCCCAAGAGAGCTCCCTTCTCCCTTCTCCCTTCTCTCTATCTGTCTCTTTGGAGGCTGGGGCACGCACCAATTGGTGCCCTAGTGTCTACCGTAGGATTTAAATAAACCTCCATTGTGTTATGAAATTTTGGACCTATCTAATTCACTTGTAAGATATTCGCGTTCGAACGACTTGTGGCGCATTCTAACGACATATTCAACTAACTTATGGTGTGGCATCCTAAATGAACCATTCGAACGATATTCAAATGACTTTACTCATCCTAATGATACTCGTTTGAACGCATGTTAGGTTGTTCTAATGGTAAATTCAATCATTCATGTCATTGTGTCCTACGTGACACATTCAAACGATATTCCAACGACTTTCCCAATCCTAATGAGCCTAGTCCTAATGTAGCTCAGGTCGTTTGAACGCCACACCTGATTAAAAAACTCCAAGTGTTCTGAACCCTGCTTTTCCCATGCTCAACCCACATCATGTTCATTCCTCATTCAATTAACGACCCCAAACACTCCTTTGTTTTAATCCCATTTTTCAAAGTTTGACAAATTTGCCTTCATTTTATTTAGGAAAAAATACACAAACCCCCTTCAAACCACTACTCAATTGGCAATGTGCCCTCCTAAACTACACATTATGTCAATGTTCCCCTAAACTACCAAAAAATGTTAATGTCCCCCTAAGGCCAACAAAAAGATCAAAATGACCCTAAAAAATTTTCAGTAAGGCAAAAAAATTCTTATAAATTTGAAAACAAAAATTAAAATGAATTTACAAATCAATGTGTGGTATTTTAGGGGGGACATTTTTACTATATAAAAAACAACAACAAAAAATTTAAAAATAAAAAATAAAATAGGGAGCCACCCCCTTGGTTGCTCTTTTTTTTTCGTTTTGTTTTAATTTTTTGGTTTTTGTTTTAATTATTTTTAGTTTTTTTTTTTAAAATAGCTTTTTTATAATTTTATGAATGGTATTTTTGTCATTAGGGAAACATTGACATTTTTGGGCAGTTTAGAAAAGACGATACAATTGGCAATTTGGGGGACATTGATAATGGGGTGGTAATTTGAGGGGGGTATGTGTATTTTTCCCTTTTATTTAAAAGTGTCATGTGTTCGAGTGGGGTATTACAATGGTTAAGGGAGAGGAGATGTAACCAAGTGGTATTGCAACAGTTATTGGCATAACCTTGAGTTAACAATGAATTAGACTTTTTGAGAATTGTTGAGCCATGTATGATAGTGAAAATATTTGTTCTCTAGACCTAAGCTTAGTTTGGAAAACATTTTTGAAAATAGTATAAAGAGGATGAGTGGTTCTCTCTTTTCCCTTTTCCTCTCTATGTTTTTTTGTGGTGGTCTATGATGATCTTGTATGTTATGTCTTAAGGGTTTGGCCAATCCTCGTTATATACGAGAGAGGACCTATCCAGCAGCATAGATGAAAGGAGGAAAAATAGGTGTCATGTGACACCACCCTTTTCTTGGACAGTGTACGACATGATGAATAGGCAAGACACATGACATCTACTTGAAATGGCAAGTTTGTTTGGTTACTCTCATTTGGTTTTATTTCATCAAATGTTTAAGTCACTGAGGGAGGGATTTAGACTTACCAAAGTGCATTAATGACCAACAATACTTGAGAAAGTGTGATTAGTTAGAGTTAAGCTGAGGCTTAGCCTATTGTTATACTACATACCACTATCGTCTTCAAGTTTCCCAAGTCCTACCAATTGTGCCAAGCCACACAATGTATGGTCACCGTGGATCTAACGACAAGACACCTAGATCACATCCTTATCTTCCAAACCACAAGTTTCACTTCTTCTCCCATTAGACAACTTATGGGTTTAGTTCATGGTTGAAGAAAAATTAGTTGAGATCTTACATAAGCCATGGGCAAGTAGATGTAGGCAAGACTTTACCGTTTTGGAAATTCACGTGAACCCATGCATGCTATTATTTTTGCAATTATGCTAGTTCAACTTTGACTCTACCAAGGAAGAACATGACTTGATTTCCTTTGGACTAGATTAGGGTTTGTTGTAAGCTTGCACTTTGGTTGAGACTTTTGGGGTAGAGCTCTAAATAGGACAAAAGGCTTCTAAATGGGTTGTTGTAGACTTATGAGATCTCTAACATGTATATGCTTCCAAGTAGACTCCCTTTTACAACAAATCTTTTATGAGCATCCACAATAAGTATTTGCTTACTGTTGGATGGTTGTTAAGGGATATTTGGGATTCTTGAGGTTGTAGGACTAGCTTATGACTCGTGGGCTATAGTCCATCTTAAGCCATATTTTCTTGTGGGCCATGCACCTCAATAAAATATGATATGAGCCATCAGACCGATGAGGTATGATATGGACCATCAGTCCAAAAATATGTGATATGGGCCATCGGCCTGATAAGATATAGTATGGACCATCTGTCCAATAAAATGTGATATGGGCCATAGGCCCGATAAAATATGAAGATCGTCGATGGAGTTCTTGTGAGCTCTCTTTTGTTGAAACTTTGACTCAAAATCATGGCCCAATTCAAGTTGGCCTCCTCAACATTTGCATACGACCTCCAAATGAATTGGTTCATTCATCCAATGCCTCAATTAATTGGATTCTCGGCTGCTTCACTCTGACTCAGTTGAATACGATTGTCAAACCAAAATCAAAGCTTGCATAATCATTTTCACAATGGTTGCAAGAGGAAACCTCTTGTGGATTTGAGCTTCCTAGAATTTTTTTCTTTCAAAATAAAAAAAGAAAAAAAAAGAAAAAAAAAAAGGCAAGGCTCTCCCAAGCAAAGACTTGGAGCAAAGTCAATGTACGGATGAATCGGCAACATGGCAACGGTAGCCTTGTAGCTCGTCAAGCTGCAAAGTGTCCTTGTGAGTATAAAGGGAGCACAGGAAAGCTAGAGTCAAAGGTAGCCAAACATGTGGGCAATCTTTATGGTTGAAGCGAAAATGAATTGCTTGATAGCTTGGGTAGGGAGTTCACTGAAAATATTTTTGCTCAACCAGTAAGCAATAAAAGCTGACCTACGCACGAGTAGGTCTTTACTACAGATGAAGGTCCTAATCCATTCAGAAACCTTTGCGGCTTTACCACCCAATGAGGCCTCCTTATCGTCGTATCCAGCATAAGGCTTTTTAAGAATGGCCAATCCCATCCTATCTAGCTTTGTCCTCACTCGTGAAGAGGAGCAGAAGAATCTTTACCACATCCTCCAATGACAATTGCCTCCCCCATGCAAAAATAAAGGTGTGGGTCGAGATATTTCCACAGATCGACAACATCACGGAACACACTGATGGCACGGGATGCTAGAATAGCATCATAGACACCAACTCTCTTCAGGTCTCTCATGAACCACCCATCACTAAGCTCCCTTTCAACCCACTTGGGCCATTTATCCCCTAAAGCCTAATGCATGTTGGAACATAAAGGGAACCAGGTGGAGCTTTTTTTGATAAACCTAAAGATCCATGACTCCATCTGTTAAAGGAAGGAATGCCTCCTCTGGATTTGAGACCTCGTCATTGAAAACCCAATGCACCGACCTTCCCATCTCTCCCACGATTGAAAAACTGGGAAAAGGGGGTTGTGTGCATACCATGGGTTGCATAGAGGTGGCAAGAACCAAATACAAGCAAATCAATCGAAAAATCCAAACTAGATAGACAATAGCACCTCACTACACTGGAGGAAAATCAAGAAGGTGGAAGTCGAGTGGGAATGCAGCCAATGAAGATCGCGGCCTAATATGATTGATAAAACTATTGGGAGTGAAGGAAGCCCATGTAACTCAAATCTTAACCAGCTTCCAAGAAAACTAGAAAGATAAGAAGAAAAAACACAACAGTAGTGGGATCTCCTTCTAAGACAATGAGTCTAAAGCTCAATTGGATTGGATTAAGTTGAAGCACAAATTTGGATCTAGGAAAACCAAAAGTAGCTCTTTGGACAAAAGACCAAAACTAACATTGTCGTTGATGAAGAGCAACTACGAGGTGGAGTGTGAGGCCACACACAAGCGAGTCAGGACCACGCACAGGCGCGTGAAGGTTAACCAGAGGCGTGGAAGGAGGCATTGGAGAGTGGAGAGGCTGAGGGTTACGGTGGCATGGGGGGTATGCGATGAGGATAGGCAGAGGAGGCTAGCTTAGGTTTGTAAAAACCAACCTTTAGACTCCAAATATGATGAGAGAGAAAACCATCGGAGGGAAACTGAGTGGAAGATGAGAGCAGAGGTTGAAGATGGTGGTGCGACGAGGCTAAGGAGGTGGAGGAGCAGACACATAGATTTTGGGAATAAGAGTACTGAAACGAAAATTGAAAAACAGAGAAAATGAAAGGAACAAGGAAAAATCACAGAGAAAAATCAGGATAGAGTGAAAAGGGAGGAGGGAAGGAAAACGAACCATCCCTCCTCCCGTAAAAGGATGGCTTGAGGCAATGGAAGACCTCACAAGGAAGTGGACATACCACTCCAAGAAGACTAGTGGAGGATACGAGGGGCTAAATGTTGAGAGCTTATTTTTTGCTCTTAAATCTAAATAGTATTTTGATGCGATATAAAGATGATAAGTATTTCTTTTGTTGAAATCATATTAATTTTCTTTAACATATATATATATATATATATATTATTTATTAATAATTTTGAGGATATTATATATTTTTTATTTTGAAACATAAAAATATTTTGAAAACCGTTGACAAATGAGGTGGACTTTCCATTAAAATAGAATTAACATCATATTATATACATTTCTACATTTTTATTAGAAAATGAAAAAAAAAAATCTTAGCATCACATCCAATCATTGACTCGCCCCTAATCCCAGGTCTTGAAACAAATATAATCACAGACTAACAGATTCTCTAATATTTAATCTATCATCCTCCTCCCCATGAGCCACAAGTCAAGGCGTGGCACATGGATTCTTTTTTCTTTTTTGAAAGATTATCATCTGCTCTATTCTGATGTCAACCTGTCACCTCATCGTATTCATTCCACATGAATAAAATGACCCGTAAAAGGAGCTCTTGTCTTAATTTCGCCGACGACGCCCTTGCATGACATTTTTTGAATGCTACCGATAGTGAATGACCATTTTGTTTTATTTAGTCATTCATATGGGAAAATGATCCTCTCCATGTCCAGCTGGTTAGGCTTAAATGAGTGGCAAAATTGTAATTTCAAAAGAAATTACAATTTTGCCACTCATTTAATCCTAACCGGCTCCTCTCCATTTCCTTTAAAATGGAGAGGATCTGGGTCCATTCATGTGGGCCTTAGCAAATTGAACATATTGCAAATATGACAAATAATATATAACATAAAAAAATATACACATAAGGTGCAATACAATACTAGCACATCATAAGAAAATGCTTGATGGAGCCCATTTGTTTGATTAGGTGTGGGCTCTATAGTTTGAACATTTGTCCGGACAAATAAATTATATCGAGTCTTTGCTCATAAAATATTTATATTGCATACAATACAAGCCACTCATTAGACTATATCCGAATCTCATTTAAAAAGTAGGGTCCATTGTCAACAAAACTCGTGTCAATCCAACGGATGAACGATTGTGTGCAAGTAATCTCTTGTTTAGGATATAGATACAGTATTCATGTAGTCTTCCTCTTAAATATAGACTTAAGCTCTATTTGTTTCGTCGTAAAATGTGTTTTGTTAATATAGATTAAATATTAGGACCGACGTCGTCTCTCTCTTCTAGAGAGAGACTCTCCACCTTCTCTCTAAGAGTAAGGCTTCCCTATCTCCTTGTGAGGGCTTTTCTCCACCTTTGGTAGTTCCTCAAGGGAGGAGGGATGGATTTTTTTTCCCTCCCTCCTCCCTCTTTCTCTTTCTCTATTTCTTCCTCTTAGTTTTTCTTCTTTTCTTTTTTGTTTTCTTTTCCTCCAAGCATCACCTTTGCAGCTCAGTCAACACCTCTGGTCCAATTCTCGCCAGCGTGCTGTTCATCGTCCACCTTTCGCTCTCCATAGCCAGCCGGTTTTAGGATTTGTATATGTGAATCTCTATTAGATCCCCCCTCACAACGCCCCTGCCCACCGGTGATACTAGGCCTTCCTACATATGCACAGCCAGGTCACCTTCAACCAAACACGGACGGCGGAACGGACACGCCATCGATCACCGGTTCGGCGTGTGGGGTCGCTTCTCAGCATGTGCATGGCCTCCCCAGGCACTCCCGCGCCACCCGTTCTCCTCCGTTTGCTACTTTGCTGGTGCTGCTGCATCTCACTTGGGTTGTGTTTTTTGTTTTTTTGCTATATTGTATCTATATTTTGCGATCTTCTTTTGTCTTTCTATTGTTATGACCCTTCTCTCCCTATGTGTGCCTATGGGCTACCAATCAATACGGCTCCCTGATTTCAGTTGTTTGTGTGCCTTAGTGGAGATTTTTGTAACAGGATCTGTGATACCTATCGGCTTCTACAGTTCCAAGTTTCAGACTCTGACAGTAACATCTACCCCGCTTCAACCTCCCTTCTCGGGTTTGTTCAGACTGTTCAGTCCAAGGATAGGGAGTTCAATATAAGGAGTGGCGCCTTACATCTATGTATATCCGTGTTGTTTATCACTGTTATGTTAACTGTGGGCTTTAACTTGCAGGCCATTAATGGAGGCAGAGGCGATACGATCGGTACACTTTGGTAACTTGTTAGATTAGTCACATGACTGCAATCATTATCCTTAATTAGATATACATGTCTATGTGTTTTGTGAATTTTTGCATATATAGTTTGATAAATTGTGAATTGAATAGTTCGATTGGATCTATTTGGACAATGAAGAACAGTGATGAGACGAACTTACTCAATTTCAGTTGTCTTCTGTTTTGGATGATATTTTATTATCTTGTGTAGGATTGACTCCCACTCATGCATAGTTATGGCATGTTGGTTTATTTTGGCGTCGGAAGAGTCGGTAAATAGAAAAGTGACTTCCCTAGTTAGTATAAACCTTCCATTGGACTATATACGATAATATAAACTCTAGATTGTAAAAGAGGACAGAATGATGTGTTCTTCCTGTGTGTAAGAGAGTACAGTTGTAGAGCACATATACCTCGGATGGTTGTCTTGAAGTAGCGGATCCTTGGCACAATATTTGGAGTGTCTGTAGCTCTGTCGGAAGAGACAGTGTCGAGCAAATATTTTTTTAATAGAGTGTACGAAGGGTTCTATATAGTTCATATAGAATAGCGGTGGAGTGTATGATTATTACGAGTAAATATGAGATGGAGAATTGCCATATGCATATTATATTCAGAACTAGAAAAGTTGATTTTATAGTGATTTACTTTATTTGTTTTTGTATTGGACTCAGAGAATATTATAATAATATATATATACTAAAAATTTTGAGTTCAACAATAGTGCTTGGTTACTGGGAGAATCAGTAACAGCGTATATGTTGCATGTACATATTATTTTCGTTTTGGATCTATTGTTGGGGAGCACACCAATTTTTCAGTTTTTTATTTTATTTTATTTCTTAAGATCTCCCACTCTCTCTTCCTTTTGGATCAAGAGTGGTAAAGATCCTCTATTGTAACCCTATCCTTATTCAATTCGAAAAAAAAAAAACATGTTTTGTTAGAAAATATTTTCAAGAAAATGTTTTTCTTGAAAACATTTTCCAATGTTTGGAGCGTACGAAAAATCATAAATATTTTTTTTATATTTTTATTTAATTATATTAACCTATAAAAATCAATTTTTATTCAGAACAATTTGAGTTCAACAATAGTCAGACGGTGTTCTGATGGAGGTCCAATGGCGGTCCAACGATTTGAGAATGAGAAATTTAAACTCAAATGATTTACGGTTTTAAAAAAATGAAAACATTTTATAGAAATTAAATAAGCTTTTTCGGTCAAACCGAAAATGTTTTCGATTGACTATTATTTTTAATCGTACCAAACACCGAAAAATAAGAAAAATATTTTTCACAAAATATTTTACGCCGAAATAAGCGGAGCCTTAATGCACAATTGTTTTAGGGGGAAAAAAAATGGTGTTATGAGAATACCATATTCAAAACTTTAATTAGCAAGTGCAAATTTTGATTTATTATTGGTCCATCTCTTGCCAAGTGAATTTACATGTAATAAAATAAGCTTAAATGAGACCTCTTATTTCTTACCCCTAGAACAATCAACCAAGAATATTAAGTTTGAAATCGCTACATGATTTTTTTCATTACTGATAGTCTTGAATATATTATTTTCAATGTACATAACCAAATAATCATCCATTCACTGATCTCTCATTCGATTACGTAAATAATTTTGAATAATATTCATTGTTGAAAAGACTCTTTCAATAATAGCTGTCAACAATGAAAAGTTTGAAAGAACTATTGTATATATATTCATAAACAATTAATTTAAAAGAGCAATCTAAATGTTTTTTTTAAAAAAAAAAAAAAAAAACAAACAAACAAACAAACTTAATCAACGTAAAAATTTGATTTCATACCTGAAAATTTTCAATAAAGAGAAATTATATATAAAAAATAAAATAAAAAATGGCTGATTTTTTTGCTCTTTCCTGGGCAATCTTTCCACTATACACCTCTCAAGCTCTCAAAAAAATAGCTAAACAATTGATCTGAATTGTTGAATGGCTTGAAGAATTTATTGAAAGATCTATTATAAGAAGAATGACAATTTGATGGCCATGGTGGTATAAAAGTTGAACTTGTTTAAGACTTTAGAGGTATCACAATTCACAAATCGTAACTCAATGTTTTTTTTTTAATCAAATTGGGAAAGAGTTACAATGAATCAAAACACCGAAAAAAGGTGGGGTCCCCAACAACAGACAAAAAACAAAAATAACAATGTAGAAATACATACAAATAATAGAAAATAGGCCAAAAAAAAAATAGTTTGGTCCTTTCAGAAAGCCGGTTAAAGTGGTTAATGAAGCAAATTAAAGGGGTACAGAAAGGGAAATAAACCTCAAGATGACCCTCAACCCTTTTCAAACCCCCATTATGAAAGAACAACAACCACCGGTAGGAAGCTAAAGCCGGAAAAACATTGTCAAATTCTGGCTTTGGTCCTCTCAGAAAGCTGGTTAAAGTGGTTAATGAAGCAAAAGAGGTACAAAAAGGGAAACAAACCTCAAAAGGACCCTCAACCCTTTTCAAACCCCCATTAGGAAAGAACAACAACCATCGGTAGGAAGCTAAAGCCGAAAAAGCACTGTCAAATTCCGAATTAGGAGCTGAAGAAAAGGGAGTACTATCTCCAGTAGCACGAGCCTCTACAACATAAATAAACCACTATACCATAAGGAGGCTAAAACCCACAAAACCCAAGAAACAAAACAAAAAATATAGAAAATACAAGCACAAAACTGAAATGCAAAAACAACAAACTAATAGCAGAAATACAATGGAAATACCGTAAAACAAAAAAGACCCAACAAACAGCAGCTTCAGTGGTGGGAGAGGCGAGAGAAAAGCAAAAGAAATGCTCTTACCAGTGTGTGGGATCCACACGCCAACACATGAGCTGGAGGCGGAGGACAGTAGCAGGAAGTTGGGAGGACAGTGGACGAGCAAGTAGAGGCCTGGACTAACTGAGGAGCGTAGATTGAGCTTTAAAGAAAACTGATCTACAAATCTGGCCATTTCTAGTATGGAGGAGACGAGCGGCGCGATGCTGAGCAGAGGAGAATGAAAGACTTTGAAGTTCAATACTTTCTATTGATATATTGGAACGTATTTATAAACAAGAAACAATGTGATAGACCACGTAAAGCCTATCTGATCTAAACTTTTAAATTACAAGCAGAAGATCTATCTATCTATATTTGAAATACAAAGAATAACTAAAGCTATCCATAAGTTAAACATTTTTTATCAATACAATCTTGAGGAGTTGGAGGAAGAATAGAGGTCTCCTACTCTTCATGTGCATCTGTTGAGCTTGAGGAAGGATTGGATGATGTGGCAAGTATATTGTTATCAACCCCCCGCAAGCTAATGGGGACGGAACAAACCATAAGCTTGTTACGTAGAAACCCAAAATGATTGGAACTGAGACCCTTCGTGAAGATATCAGTAAGTTGATCATGAGTGCTAATAAACTTGATAGAGATATCACGATTAAGAACCTTTTCTCTAATGAAATGGTAGTCAACTTCAATATGCTTAATCCTGGCATGATAAACAGGATTAGAAGTAAGTGCAAGAGCACCAATGTTATCACACCACAAGATATGAGAACAACATAAAGGAATACAGAGATCCTTAAATAACATGCACAACCAAATGAGGTTAGCCGTAGCAACAACCATAGCTCGATATTCAGCCTCTATACTAAAACACGCAACCACAGATTGTTTCTTAACAGTCCAAGAGACAAGAGAGGAGCCCAAAAGAATGCCAAATCCAGTTGTAGACCGCCGATCATCAGGATTGCTTGCCCAATCAAAATCAAAATGCCTGAAGAGTTAGAGGGCCTTTTGTGTACCATAAACTGTGATTAATAGTTCCTTTAAGATAACAAAGCACTCGCTTAGCTGCTGTCCAATGAAGAGTAGAAGGGTTATGCATATGTTGACATAACTGGTTTACAAAAAAGGCAATATCAAGCCACATGAAAGTGCAATACTGTAAATCTCCCACTGTTTAGCAATAAGTAGTAACATCAGTTGGAGATAAGGGATCTCCATCAGTGTTGGACATCTGGAACCAACAAGACAAGGTGAGGAATAAGGCTTAGCACCCAACATCTTTGACTTGGACAATAGGTCTGAAATATATTTAGCCTACCGCAGATGAAGACCTTGGGAGGATCGAATGGCTTTGATACCATGAAAGACTTTGAAGTTCAATACTTTCTATTGATATATTGGAACATATTTATAAACAAGAAACAATGTGATAGAACACGTAAAGCCTATTTGACCTAAACTTTTAAATTACAAGTGGAAGATCTATCTATCTATATTTGAAATACAAAGAATAACTAAAGCTATCCATAAGTTAGCATTTGTTATCAATACAATCTTGAGGAGTTGGAGGAAGAGTAGAAGTCTCCTGCCCTTCACGTGCATCTGCTGAGCTTGAGGAAAGGTTGGATGATGTGGCAAGTATATTGTTATCAGAGAAGACAAGCGTCAAGTGGAAAAGCATCAAATGGCGGTGAAGGTAGGGGTGAGGCTATATTTGTGGGAGGAGAAGCAACCAAGCGATAGGGAAAACAATGGGAAAAAAAAAAAAAAAAAAGAAGGGAGAACCATCCCTCCTCTCTAAACAACCGTACCACCTGCAAAAAGAGGCATCACTAAGGAGGAAGGGGAGCTCTACCTAGAGAGAAGGGAGAGCTTCTCTCTTTAAAGACAGAGAAGTCAGGCTTAACTCAATGTTTTAAATATATACTTTAGGGCTTTTTTTTGTTGGCTTCGTTTAATAAATCAACGTATATTAAGTCATTTTGGTTGTTGACGCATTGGTGACTTTGGTCTCTAAAGTTCTCAACCAAATATCACTTAAAAAAAAAAAGGGTTCTCAACCAAATCAAGTCGGTCACGAACTCAAGGTGATGCGTTAAAAAAAAAAAAAACAAGCAAACGTATAGTAAGTCGGTTTGGTCATTGCTCAAAAGTCACCGTCAGACATTTGATACTGTTTGACATGCACATTGATCGAAAGTTTTCATGTGAACAATGCATCGGGATACGTATCGAACGTTTAATCCTTACCATCGAACGTTCCATGAGCATACCAAACGTTCTATGAGCATACCGAATGTTTTTATAGAATCATTCAAACGTTCCATGAGCGTCCAAAGCTCAAAAAATAACCCTAAAACTTATTAAACCTTTGAGGCATTACAACCCTCATCCTTCCGCCCTTGTTTTATTTTATTTTTTTATTCACTGCGGAAAATGCAAAAATTATAAGAAAATAAAAAACAAAGGCGACAAAGCTAACCTTAGGACAGTTGGAAATGAGTCAATTAAATTACCCAGCCCATTAAAAGATCTGGGACCGCCAAAGAAGACTATTATATCACCTCTTAGTATTTCCTTCAAAATCTCTCATTCTATAAAAAATCCATACAATATTACATTTATTAGATATATTAATACTATTAGTGTTTGTTTTGTTTTATGTTCTCAAAACGTACGGTTTAAAAAATTAATAGTGATTTCAAAACACAGTTAATGAAAATGTGGTTTTTAAAAACATAGTTAAGTGTTTGGTAAAATCGTGTTTCTAGCATTAAAATTGTGCATAACATTTTAAAACGCTTCTATTTGCCTACGATTTAAAAATTAATATAAATTTTCTCATGTTTTCAAACCACTATTTTTTTTAGATCCACTCTAAAAAATACACTTTCCACGATTTTGTTGAAAAACATGCATGCTTTTTACGTCTGAAATTGTAAAGCCAATCATACTCTTAAATTTGCGTACGCATATCAAATACCTTTCTTGACAAATGGGTTTAGTTTCTTTTGGTTTATTACATCACAGTACTCAAATTAAAAAAGAAAATGACACAGATATAAGATGTGCTTGAATCATACTCTTAAGCTCACGAGCTTACAAATATTGGGGTGAGATACGTAAAGAAAAAACATGCATGTAAAGACTGCAGCACAATAATTTCCTTTCATATAATTAAGCATCATTTACAGATATGATATCCTATAAAAAATTTGGATAATATCTGTGTATAACCTGAAAATTAAGAAAAAAAAAAAAAGAAAATAAAGAAAGAAAGATAGTGTAAAAGTTTTATGTTTTCTACCATGCATACTGGTATCACTATCACAGTATCATATCACATGGTGTTGCAATGATAACTACTGTGCAATTAGAGAAGTATAATTTTTTTTTTTTTTTTTTTTTTTTGCGATTATAATAGAAAGACTGAGATAGGTTAATTAACAGATTCCACAAAATTTGTCCTTCCACTGGACGATAATGTCACCCTCGTCAAACTTCAAAAGCCATCTATCTTCCAAGCAACATTTAATAATACAATAAGATTAGAAATTATATTTTTATCTTACAATTATTATATAATCTTGATATGATAGTCACAATCAATTTATGAATCAATCACCGTTAAAAAATAAATAAAATAATTATGAGATAAAAATGTAATATGAATAAAATGGAAAAAAAAAAAGAAGCTCTTTCTCAAATTATCTTAAGGAAAATGCTTGGATACCCGTACTACAACTTTTACTATAATTTATTAACAAACTTAAGTGGTAGTCCATATACATGTAGCACAACATGAGTGAAAAATTAATTCATTAAATTTAACAAGCATTTAATTATTTGGTGGCTGACGTAATAAATATTACATAAATTATCACATCAGTTCGTAAAGAACTTATCTATTAAAAAATGTTACATACACTCCCAAGTGAACACTTACTGGCGTAATAGTGAAAATAATAATTGAATTTTGAATTCAATAGTATTTTTATTGTTACGTTAAAAAATGTGACTTGAGAGTGTAGGTAGCATTTCTCTTATCTCACTTAAAAAAAAAAAAAGGGAACGAGGGGAGGGGGGCGGGCAATTTCTCTTATCTTAATATTCACATTAAATCATTGAATTATTCTCTTTCAACAAAATCATCGAATTATTATTGGACAATCAAAATTGAAACAAACATCAAGAGTGAGTGAGAAAGACCCACATGGACCTTTTTACCTATTCTCCGGTTGTGATTAAAAAAAAAAAAGAAAGAAACGAAAATCTAAAATAATTTTTAATGGCCCAACGTAAATAGTTTTCAAAGCCCAAAATACTATTAAAGTGGCCCAAGCCGCCCAAAGACAAAGTGCAGACTTTATGGTCATCTCTGACATTCTGCAGTCGGTGATTTCACAAATTTGCTCAAAACCCAATGAGCTTTTTATCACGGAGAGAGCTCTACAGCAATATCGAAACCCTCTTCTGAATCATTACTCTCATGGCAGTTCATTGAAACCACAAAATCAAAAAGGTGATCTGATTTCTTTGTTCCTCTACCCTATTGGGTCTTCTCGTTTTACTTGTTCTAGTTTCTAAAATGGGCATTTGATTCCATTGTTTGGTCCCTGTTGAGTTTCTGGCTTCCTGGTAGTTGGGTTGTGTCTTGGAAAGTTTGGTTGGGATTTCAATTTCTTAATGGGGTTATTTTGTGTGATTCAGGAATACAAGGGCTAGAATTTGTTTTGTTTATAGCAGTTGAAGAAGCATGAAAGGCCACGAAACAAAGGTACTCGTAGTATTGTGGGTGAAATTCTATCTTCTTAATATGCTTTTGTCTTATTTTCTGACTCTGTTACTCGTTATTGTTTAAATTTTCTGAATTCACATGTGCATGTGTTTGGGGTATAAAAGCTTGACAGCCTAGGAATTAACTGTCACCAAATCTGATAGTTTACTGAAAACAAAAATAAACGGAAAAATGGGTTTTACGAGGGATGCTCCTATATCGAATATAATGTACAGAACTTTCTTTTGCATTGTGATTCAGTAATAAGTTGGGGCAGATTTTTGATGTTAGTATTCTGATGTTAATGCATTTTTTAAAGACAAATAGGTTGCTTTATTAGCTAAAGAAAGGGTCTATTCTCTTGTGTTGATATAGTATTTTGTCATTACCAACTTTCTTTTTGTGTACTTGGTAGAAATGTGGATCATTGGTGTAGTTGTAGGTATCATTTCACTACTGCTACATCTGTTATATATTGAAAAGAAGATAGTGCGAGCACATTTTACTTTTTGACTTCAAGATTTAACTGATATATGGGCTTAACTCTTGAAAAACCTCATTGATTGCTCTCTCATAGTTTCCATTGTTGTTCCTCCGAAGAAAACTGCAAAGATGGGAGTAAAATCTGTATTATGCAATCACTGAAAGCATCTACTGCAGCTTTTTGTTTATTTATTTAATGTTTTTTTTTTTTTTTTTTGAAGCCTTGGTAAGGTCCACTTGTCTGCTTGATACCCTCTCATTTTCTGAGTGTGTTTCCGTAATCTGTCATATGTTTGAGTATCACATTTGCTTTACTTTTCATTTGAATTGTAGATGCCCAGAATGGAAGATATTCTTAGCCTTCCAGTGCAAGATCCTCCTTGTGCAGAGTTTTCTGCTGCTCATTTAAAGTGGGTAAAAGTAGAAGGTGGTCGTCAAGGTGGTGATGATATTGCTCTCATTCCTTTTGCTAGAGTAGACGATTTTGTAAAAGGAGAATCTTCTAATGCAGAATGCCCTGCTAGTTTCCGCATTGAGTCAAGTAGGAAGAGACTTGAGGGGAGCATCAGCAAACCGAGGGTTGATGGGTATCTTGAGTACACATTGTATGGTTTTGTAATTTGCGATCCTCTCAGTGGTGCTTTGAATGGCTCTTTCTAACTTTTTTCTTTTTCCTTAAAAAAGATAAAAGCATTACACTACCCTGCTTTGTGTTGTGTTTTGGTGTAACATTTTCAGGAAACAAATTTTCGAGACACTATTATTTAATGGTTAATTTGTGATCAAATTGGTTTCCATTTTCCAGCAAAGCTCAGCTGTCTTAGAAAATTACGTTGTCAACAAAAGAACATTCCTAGAGATAACAATTTCATATTTTATATAGAATTATACACACACACACACACACCCACACACGTGCGTATGTTTGTGTGCTAAAAAGGATGTGCATCTTTGAACAATTTTTTTTTAGTTGCATGAACTAATGTTTTATTTCTGTAATCATGATTCTTCAGGTACTGGTGTTCTTACGGCCCTGAAGACTATCGAGAAAGCGAGTCTGGAACAGGAGATGTCTCAAGCATCAAGCCTGCATCAGGGAAAGGGAGCAGGCCTGGGAGGCGTCACATGATGAGAGGCTGCCTTTGCCATTTCACTGTAAAACGATTATACACCCGGCCCCTCCTAGCCCTCATAATCTATAATCAAAGAAAGCATGTAGATAAAACTGGAGCTCCATGTCATGGGATACTTGATCAGGATTCCTTAGGGACAAGAGCAATGTATGCTCCAAGAATCTCAGAAGAGTTACGCCAGAAAGTGATGTCTATGCTTTATGTCGGAATATCTTTGGATAGTGTAATTCAGCATCACATGGAGGTGGTGCAGGGGCATGGTGGACCCCATAATCGTGATGATTTTCTCACTCGAAATGATGTTCGTAACATGGAAAGGCTTATTCGTAATTCTTCACATGAGTTACATGAAAATGATGAATGCAGTATAAAGATGTGGGTCCAACGCCATCAAAAACATGTTTTCTACTTTCAGGATAACTCTGGTTCAGAACCTTTTATCTTGGGGATACAAACAGATTGGCAGCTGCAACAGATGCTCTGTTATGGAAATAATGGTTTGATAGCTTCTCATTCAACATTTGGCTTGAAGAAACTTAAGGTACCATACTCGCCGTTTGTTCTTTCCATGTTACTCCCATAATAATGCATCATGAACACATGTTATGGATTTGGGTTCTATTTGAATTATTGATAATAATCTAGTCAATAAGTTATGTGCAAACCTTCCTTTTCATCTAGTTATTTTTTGCTTTAACAATATAAAATTACTGTGAATTGGATGTTTTGGATTATCTGTGGCAGAGGAAGTTTTCTCAATCAGCAGTTTAGGAAGAAAGAAGTTTATTATGTTTTGATGTATAAACCGCTAGGAGCTTCTTCATGCTTATAGTTATTTATTATGATTAGATGCTATTGTATACTTAAGTTTTTCTCTTTCTTTTGGCCTCTCTTAACAGTATCCCCTGTGTACTCTGCTTGTGTTTGACTCATCTCACAATGCAATTCCAATTGCTTGGGTCATTACCTCTTCTTTTGTTGGTCAAGGTATCCATAAATGGATTGGATTACTTGCTGAAAGAATCCATACCAAGGACCCTGGATGGCGACTCAATGCCTTCTTAGTGGATGATCCTTCTTTTAAGATTTATACGATACGGTAATTTATTAGTGTGGCCTTCCAGCTTTATTCATACAGTTCTGATTTTAGAAAAAAGGAATGTGAGTGCTGTGGTCATGCTTACTTGCAGAGAGGCTTTCCAGTGCCGGGTCCTATTATGTGTCTGGCATATTCGCCGTGCTTGGATAAGAAGTCTTTTAAAGAAATGCCGTAACTTTGATGTGCAGCGAGAGATGTTTAAGCACTTAGGCTGGATTTTATATTGCACGAGAAGTGGGCCAAATGCTATGGATGCAGTTGAAGAGTTTATGCAAGTATTTGTTGATCAATGTGACTTTATGGATTATTTCAGGATCCGATGGTTACCAAGCATAGGTATTTGCCCATTTAAGCATGACTTTTTATTATTTCATGTTGAAAGAACTTCTTCAGTCATAAGGCCGGTATCTTTTTTCTTCATGTTCTTGTACTGTTATTAATTTGTCTTTTCAATCCTGCCAGTGTCATGGCAGATGGCATACATGAACTTTTGAGTTCACCTTAGGAAGATGAATTTTCAATGAAATACCTTTAATGTTCAAAAACTAAATATAAAAACTCCAATGAATGTGGCAGATGTTCTAATGGTTTGTCTTAAACTATAATGATAATTCATGATCATGGAGCCCCCAGACATTGTGAGCTGTTGCATACGAAATCTGATCTTAATCTTTTTGACAGAGTTGTGGGTTGCTGGTGTAAGATCTCTTCCCGTGGCCAGTCCAGAGCTCCATGCTGCAATTGAGTCCTATCACTTAAGGTTAAAATCCAAGCTTTTCAATGAGCAGCATGCTAGTTCCTGGGAAAGAGTTGACTGGTTGATCCACTTTCTGACAACGGAATTTCACTCCTTATATTGGTTAGAACAATACAGTGTGGAGACTGGGTTCTTTGAAAATTTGAGGGACAAGTCTTTCTCAGCCAATGTCTGGTATCAGGCTTCACACATTGCCGATGCTGATGTAATACTGGATGAGCAAAATCTTGAGCTTGCAAAAGTCATTTCTCAAACAGACAGAAGTGTGGCATATACAGTTTGGAACCCTGGTTCAGAATTTTCCTTCTGTGATTGCCCCTGGTCAAGGGTGGGAAATCTTTGTAAGCATGTTATCAAGGTGGCAATTTTCTGTAAAAATCGGCAGGTTGCAAGACCACTATTGGCTGCTCAAATTTATCGGCAGACCTTGCTTAGTCTTCTACAGAACCCCCCAGATGATCCTCTAGTTCTAGAGCATGCCATTTTACAAGCAACCCGCTTGCAACAGGACATCAAGGGTTTGGAAGACTTGCCAAATAGTGGGTTGCTCCAGCCATTACCTCCTGAGATTAATTCTCAAGTAGCAGATCATCTTCTGCTTTTTCCGGGTCTTCATTGAATGGAGAATTGAAAAGGAGATTGAGCATCTCTGTTTGGGATGAATTTTTTCTACTTGTATGTCCTAAGTTTTCAATGGGGCTGTGAAGTTATGTTCTTTGATTGGTCCACAGTCAACTTGGAAACAAGTCAGAATTAAAATCAGCCCAGTTTGAATGAATGCAAAATTGGCGTTCGTTAAACTCTTTGCTTTTTGTAGGTACATTCTTCTACCTTAATGCTTGTAATCAGTTTTGACAGTTTCCTCAATTTATCTACCTGACCATGTTTCATATTCTCTCGGCCTATTATCCAATCTTTTACTCTTTTTTTTTTTTGTTTATAATTTTGTTGTCGACTGAAGCTTCTTGACTTTCTGGCTGCAGCAAAGATGAAGGGAAGATTCCGTGGTTGGTCATCTTTTAATTTTGGATACCGAGCAAGACTTCATGGAAGGTGATAACAAGATGCAAATTATGTAGGTGGCATTTGGAAGCATTTTTAATGAAGGAGCTAGTGGAAATTATTCGACATACTTCTACCTGCTCAGGCAGTAGACAAACCCCCTGGCACGTGGCCACTGGAAATCATTTCTTCAGTGAAGTTATTTCTCAACACATCCATTCCGTCACGGGTGGACAATTTGTTCTTGGACTTCCACCATAAGTATGTTGGATTCTGTGCAGGTTGCAGGTTGCAGGCAGCGTATATTGGGAATCAAGTGTCATTTGGAAATATCTGATTACCCTGCAGAAAAGTAAGCAAATATTTCCCACAACAATACCTGTATTTACATGGCTTTGATAATATTCATATTCATGTCGCCAGTATTAATTCTTGTTAATAATTTGCTCTGGAAAGAAGACTATGGTTTAAGTTAAACTGGAATGACACCACATATGTATCACACGATTTTATTTCTTTTAAATCTGTACTATTTCTTATTATATACTTCTTTTTTTTGTGTCATGCTATAGGTTACTGCATTACTTTTTATTGTAGAAGTAACAAATGTGGCACCACCATATATATGATCACTTTATTTTGTGAAAATCACAATTGATTTAGCACTCTTTCTTTCTTTCTTTTTTCATTCTAGGGAAAAATGCTCCATAGATTTCACCTTTTGTCAATTCACTCTTTAACGTTTAAAATTGATCAAAACACTCCCTGAGATTTGCACTGTTATCAAATGACTCATGTCCTCTTTTCGTTAACCTTTTAATGGTAATGAGTGACACGTGGTCATCAGAACCAACCATGTCCAATAAAAAGTAAACACGTGTTTAGACAATTTAGTCAGTTTAGCTTACATCACACACACGAAGCTACATGCATCAGGTTATTGACATGTTGGTCAGAACTTTAAAAAAAGTGACATGTAGTTGGAACTTTAAAAAAAGTGACACGTAGTCAGAACTTAAAAAAGAAAGCTCCTAAATATGTTGCTATTTTACCATGTTCGTGCATCTTCTGTTCTGTCCCCCAGCAAGTTATCCACAGATTTATCAAATAACCGGATGCATTTGCTGCTACTGCGGGGATGGAGAAGCTATGGGTGGCGGGAATTGGTGGCCTCGTCAAGAGACTCTAGCTCTTCTCTGGATTAGATGTGAAATGATGAGAATGCTTTGAGTTTAGAAACTAAATATACTTAATACCCTAAAAGTTAAAATCAAATAAATAAAGAAATAGAAAAAAAAAAATGCCACCCATGGGGGTGATCAAATTACATGGGGGTAGGGCTAGTAATTTTTGACACAACCTACGAATCCGACATGAATTCAACACAAAATTAGTGGGTTAGGATTTAGTAAAATAAAATTTGGATCAAATTGGGTTGAGCCGATTAACAATGAATAAACGGTTCAATTTCGGGTCTACCTGCAAAACCGTAGAAATTAAAACATTTTTTATTTTTACCATTAAAAAATTAAAACCCTAAAGTCTTCAGACAAAAAAAATACCCCCAGTCTCAACTCTTAGCCTGAATCACTCATCTCTCCCTCTCTCGCTCATATTTATTCTGTTGAAACTTCCACTTTTTCCTTGATTTGAACGGTGAACTAAAGCCTATGCCTAGGAGCGGAACTAGGATTTTGGATGTTGGAGGGATGAAATTTAAATAATAATAATAATAATAAATTATGGTGTAAAAATTTGATTTAAAAAAAAATATAGGGGTATTCTTTTAAAAAAAAATTGGGGAACATTTGGAGGCTTGGGGGGGATTGAGTTCCACCCCTATGGCTATGTGGTTGCCACGCCACCTTACAACCGTATGCTCGCATCTCCATACTCTAGGGTCGTATCCTCTTTTACGCCAATTTCTCGCACTACATATGATATTCTTACAAGAACTTCAGATTTGAAGCTCTTGATAAGAACTTCGTGACTATGGTTTGAGAGTCCCAAACTTATCTGTCATTTGCTTAATTTTATTTACAGGCCAATCCCTGAACGTCTTCGAGTTTTGTGATGAAGAATTGAAGTATAGAAAATAAATGGAGTAGAAAATGGAATCACTCTTGGCTGAATTTTATTGGTAGAAAACTATGGTGTAGGGCAGCATTAATTGTGCAAAGTAAATTGTGTATGTCTAACATAAAACAATCATTGGACTCGAAGATGTTTGTATGACTTCCATGTTGACGTAAAATATCAATGATTAGGATGTTTATGAGATTCTAGTTCTATAGCTGCTCACTAGTTGAAGGTTTAAAATCAAATGTTGGTATGAACAGACAATTATTTTGTTTTGTCATAAACAATTTCTATTGTAGAGTATGGGTAAATGATGGTTCAAACATCCCTAGCTGTAAAGATATAACTTCGCCAGTGTAATTCATTTTCATGCTCAATAATTGGAATTATTGTGCTAATATCTTTGTATAAAATGACATTTTCATTCTCAATAATTGAGAATTTTGTTTATTAAATAGGTTGTGTGGGTTGTGCAGAGTCGTGTTGGCTCAACCTAACACAACTTATTTATTAAACGGGTTATGTGACTTGACTACCCCCATGTGATTCGGCGACGGCCGAGACACTTTGAAACATGCTTGGGAGCGGCTGAGCTACCTTAAGTACTTAGGGATGGTTCGACGACCACCCCTCTTTTGTTCTTTTTTTTAGAAAGAGTCTTACTTTTTTGTTTGAATTTTTTTACTTGAGGGCATTTTCATGATTTCACATAAATAAAATAAGCATATGCATGTCACATGTTTTTTTTTTTGTAAGATTTAATGACTTTGGCTTAAAGAAGGGGTTTTTTGGCCAACGATTGATAGTTAAAAGAGTTGAACGTGACATGTGATAGTTCGTAGGGGCAATGTGTAAATAAGTGGTAGTTGAGGGGGCTTAAATGTAATTAACCCAAATAATTACTGTCATAAGGTACTTTAACAAACTTTTGAGGGACGGCTAACAATAACCAACTTTCTCGGCTACATGTGTTTTGGTGTTTAGGTGTTCTTGAAAGATCGAGGGACGGCTAAAGATCGAGCATTTTTGGTGTTGAGGTGTAGACGCCGCAACAACTGTGTTGATGTTGAAGTTCATACGCAACTGCAATGTTGGTATTGAAGTGCAGACGTCGCTGCAGCAATTGTTTAGATCTTCGAAGATGATAGACGGGTTGGCATTTGAAGATGTCACCACAGCAACTGTTCAGGGCTTGGCTTTGTTTAGATCTTCACGTAGAGGCTGCCCCAGCAATTGTGTTGGTGTTGAAGGTGAGAAACATAGGGCTAGGGTTTTGTGGTTTTTTTTGGTGTTTGAGAGACGCTAGCAGAGGCCCTCTTTTGGTGTTTAGGCTTCGATGAATGACAGGGTGTTTGTCACAAAAGTGGGACTTACCTATAAATTCAGGTTGTTGGATGTGAGTTTTAACAATATAGTTTTCATCGAAATTGTTTGCTAGATAAACTGTTTCAGTAAAGAAAAATGCAATGATGTGGTTGAGCGTAAAGAAAAGTAACAACCACACAAAGTTGTTACTTTCAAAAGCAAAACGAAGTCCAAACTTGGGGTAGCATATCACCTTGTAATTACTGTGTGAAGCTTGTAAACGGATGGATCAGTTTTATTAGTAGAAATATCATGCATCTTCTTCAGAAAAGGGGCATGTTGGGCATTATGTCCAAGAAAGACATAATTTTCCCCGTGGGGAGATCCCATGTCGGTGGGTGGCAGGTCGCCGTCCAGTCTCCCCCGTTTAGGGTTTTTGTTTTTTTAATTTTATTTTTGTACTTTTTATATTTCTTTTTTATTTATAAGTAATGTTGATGTGGCAAAATGACGTGTCATGGGGGACACGTGGTGGACACTGATAGGCATTGATGTGAGAGACCGTTATTTTTTGAACAGAAGATGGACAGAAAGACTAAAAAAGTTAACAAGACAACTGTAGATATCACTTCTAACAATTTTTAAAATCCAAGTAGTGATTTGATGAAAGTTCAAACTACAGGACTAATAGTGTATTTAACCCATTAATTAATGAACAGAAATTTACAAACCAATTTATAGAAAATTCTTACAAACTAACTTCTAAAAGTGACATGCGCCTTTTAAACATGTGAAAAACATATATTCTTTTATTACTGATATTAAAAAAAATTTGTGCTTCTCATATGTTAAGAATACATGTCACTTTTAAAGGTTAGTTTGTAGGAACAAACCAGTTTGTAAAAATTTATGTCCTTAATTAATTACTATATGGTACTTGGTAGGTTGGTAAACTACATTTCGAATATATAATCAATTGGAGTTTTGAAGCTATTTTTCCTTGAAGATATTTGGCTATTTTTGTTAAAATTTTAATTTTTTATTTTTTATTCTCAAAATAAAAACATTAACAAACAATTCAAAATCCAAAACATTCTTAAAAACGCAAGAACAATTTTTACCTATATGTCAAATTAGAACTTTTTTTTTTTTTTCAAACCAAAAACAAAAAACACCTCCTAAAATAAATTAGCAAACAAATATTTTTCACCATAACAAATAGAGGCAAGTATTATGATGCGTTTGAGATTGAGATTTCATAGACAAAAAGTACGATTTTAAATCAAATTACAAAAAATGATCGTTTGAGGATTGCGGTTTTAAAAAATTGCGATTTGAAAAAGCAAAAAAATTACATTTTCAAATTTGAGGTAAATGGATGCTTTTTGAAAACGCATAATTTTAAAGGTCAAACCACGATTTTGTCAAACGCTTAACTTCATTTTTAAAAATTACGTTTTCAAATCACACATTTTAAAAGTACACTTTTTGAAATCGCAATTCCAAACGGACCCTCAGTGCAATAGAAACTTGACATTTAGTTGTACAACTCTAAACAAATTGAAGCATGTTAGTAATAATCCCTGAATTGGGATCTCCATAAATTTTTTATTCAAATTGTTAATAATCTAGATAGCACATTGTAAAAAAGCACATATAAAATTTATCTATCTAAATAAATTTTGAGTTATCCACACTAGACAAATAAGTCTTATGTAGGCTCTATTTCACGATCCTTATCATAATCACTTAAGTCTTATGTAGGCTCTATCTCAAGATCATTATCCATAATTCCTGCATATTCAACAATTAACTAAGAGCATTTACAATGGGCTCTTCACATTTAGCTTTGGCAAAAAATAACAAAACTCATAAAAATGTCCATTTAACAAGCCCTTTTCTTTACTTTAAGTTTAACTATTTTCGAATTTGCTCTCTACATTCGAAGAACAAAAAAAGTGAAAGTTACAATTTTTTTGGCTGAACTTTTCGTTCTTTCCAACCACAAGCCCCAAAGTCATTTCTTTTTCCCCCCACCCCACAGATCGCATAAGCAAACAGGTATCACAGCAAATCTTTGTTTATGCGTTCGTTATTGTTTTCTTCTTCTTCTTCTTCAAAAGTCTATTGGATGGTCAAGCATATGTACTAGGATCGGCTCGACACATTTGGGGGCCTTAGGCAAAAAGTTTAAATGAGGCCTTTTTATTAAATTTAATATTATATTTTTATTTAAAAATCATTTTTCTCGCTTTTTGGGATGTAAAATTACTTATTAAAGTTTTATATTCAAGTTTTAAGAACTTGAACAGTGAACTGATGGAAAATAATGAAATTTGATAATAAGAGAAGAATTCGAAAATAAGAGAAGAATTCGATTTTGAATAAGACTTGAATGAAGAAATAGAGAGAAAAAAAATGAAAAATTATAAAGAGAGAAGTTTGTAATTGAATAAAATATTTAGAACTTTTCATATTCTTAACATTTAATTTTTGTTTTTTCTCATTTTATTGGTGAATGTTAGGCTCCAATCGTTTGACTCTCAATAATATATTTGAGGCTTAATTAGAGATTTGACTATAATTACTATTTACCATAATTATTAAATATTACGTGTGGACAAAGCCATTTAATTACTTATTTATATTTTACCATAATTTTGGGCCTAATTAGAGAATATATACAATAGTAGGCCTTAAATTTTTAAATGGAATAAATCTTATTAATATTTATTAATTGGTGGCCTTTATTTAGAGATATTGACCTATTATTGGAGGCATTTAAATTATTTTTTTTATGAATATATATTCCATTAGATTCTATTAATTGGCGTCTTAATTAGAGAAGTATTCTTATAATGTAGGACTGTTATATTTTTTTTTTTTTTGAATAAATCTTCAATTAATATTTATTAATTTGAGTGGCCTTTATTAAATTGGGGGCCTTAGGCGGTCCGCTCTAATTGCCTAAGGGGTATGGGCAAATGTAAATAGCAATGCAAAATTTCTACATGAAAATGAAATGAATGCTTGAATGCAGTTAAAGTAGTTGGGTTCAAACTAATAAAAAGTTAATTTTTAATTAAAATAGAAAATATAAAAAATTGATGTTTGGTTATTTTAAAAAATGGCTCTCTAAATTTTGAAAGAGTGAACTTTTCTCCTCACAATTTAGCATTGTTTAAGAGCCCATTGTACAATGCTCGGGCTTCTTTCGTAACAGACATTCATATCCGATACTAATTTATCATGTACAAACTTTCGAGTTTCATTTTAAATAAATAATGTTGTATGAGGAAAATAATTCTTAGGATAAGGTTGTTTTTATTTTATTTTTCAATCTAATCTATTTATCCCACATGGACAATGTAGTGGCACTAAAGTTCCTCTTTTTGCATTTATTTTTCTAAAAGAAAGTTTAATGGAATGCTGGCTTCGGATCTACGAAAAGAAACACTTAAAACAAGTTAGATGAATACTTGTATTGCTAAAAAAAAGCTTGTATAACATTTTCTTTCTTTCTTTTATTTTTTCAATACATTTGGAAAGTTGCATCCTACAACTTGAAATAATGTGACACAATATACACTATATAACAAAACAAAATCTTAATCATAAAATAAATTCTCTCCATTATAAATTATATTTTACACTGAGTAAGAAGTACTCATACACGAGGTTGATGTTCTAAACAATTTTATCCAATAAGCAATTACTAGAGTTTATATTTTTAAAATTTCTTCTTTTTTTCTTTTTTTCCCAAAAATTTAATTGAGTAGGAAAGAGTGAATTGAATCATTTAATTAATATTCTAACACTTTCTCTCACCGGTGAGCTCAAACTATGAGGCCTCACACATAAAATATTTGTTTGAAATATGAGGTTAATTATATGGCTGGCAATTCGAGTTGGCGGGTTGTGTTCGAGTCAACCCCCAACCCGTTAAGGGTCAACCTAAACACAACCTGTTTTATTAAACGGATTAAACCTTTTAACCCATACACAACCCGCTAGTGACCTGACATAACTCACTTGACCCATTTAATAAACGGGTCACAAATAGATTGACCTGTTTGACCTATTTAGACTCAAAAACGACTTGTTTAACCTGTGTGACCCAACCCAATACGACTCATTTTGACTTGTTTCAACCCGAACATGACCCATTACAACCTGTATTTATCATATAAAAATATATATAATCTCACAAATGGATCGACCTGCGGGTCAAACGGGTCAGCCTGTTTATGACCCGAACTCATTTATACCAAACCATAACCCTCTAATTTCGTATCAGGTTAGTATCGAATTCACAAGTCGTGTCAAAAATTGACATTCATTTATAAAAATAGAGTTCAAACTCAAAACTCATGTCATTATTTATATCAAAATCTTAAACTGATAGAAAATATTGACTTCTTTCTATTTGAATTATTTAACTCTTTTTCGACATGTTAAACCTTTGTTAGCTCACGCAATTGAAGCCCAATCAACTTATGAAGTTAATTTGCCTGATGATTATGGCAATTGATCGGGTGGATTGAATTTAATCATTCAACTTTGGAAAGGAGAGCCAATAAATTAATATGAACATAAATTTTCTTTAAATTGGGTCAGGGAAATTCCTCTCACCCTGTCTATAAATTTGCAATGTGTTTTTTTATCATGTGTGAAGCACATGGTTTTTCACTAAAAAAAGGGTTTGTGCTTCTCATGTGCTTAAAAGACACATGTCAATTTTATAGACTGAATCGGAAGAATTTTTTCTAACCCAATTTAAAGGAAATTTCTATCACGTAATCATTCATATTTGATCTGACTTGACATGCATGGGCTTGGCATTCCATTAATATCAAATTAACAAGGGTAATGCAACTTTTCAGACTCATTTATAATACTAATTTTACACAGGCTAATGTAAAGTATTTTAAACTGCTAACACTTTTTTAAAAAAGTGGCTAACATAGAAAGCTATTTAAAACACACACCTCAATTGGTGTGAAATCAATGACGAAATTAGGATTTTGTTCACATGGGACAAGATTAAAATATAGAGTTGAAAAAAATAATATAATGAATGAAATACATAAATAATGCAACAAAACTGCAATTATATTAATTCACAAACCAATATTTATACGACTCAGTAATAAGAAGACAATACACAAAATTAGAAAGGTACATTGAGTTTTATTTACTTATCCACACATAAGTAAGTTTTTTAGTGTAGAAATTCAATTATAGTATAGATAGCAAATGGTGCAAATTAGGCAGATTAATTGTTTGATCCCATAATCCCTTCCATTTCAGATCCTTGAATGTCATATCTTGATCCGACCTGATCATGACTGAAAACAGAAGACTCATTTTATAAAAGTACAATCATGTTTGCATCCTTTCATGCAAAAAGAGTGATCTAAATAATTTATAACTGTACAATTATCTGAGCAATTTTTGTAGCATTTCAAGTCCAATTCCCATCTAATGGCTTCTCAAACCTCGAACGATGCCAGCAAAACAATCATGGTGATAAAAAGCAATGCTGCAACTTTGCTTGAAGCCATTTTCTTGCTTTTTTTTCTTTTTTTGGTTTACTGCCTTAAATGGGCTTTGTCAATTAATTACAAGAAAGGGAGATGAAATGAGGTAATTTGAATGATCAAAGTTTATGTTTTTATCAATTAGTGAAGGGTAAAACAGTTAAAATGAAGCGGTAATTGTTTTGTGATGCAGAGGCTAACGTGGACAAGCCACTCATTTAAAACTCATATTAAATATTAATAAATCACGTACTTATAACAAGTAGAATTTCGTCTCTCTACTTTTGAAGCAAAGAAACGTGCTGCATATGGTGAACTTGAGCTAAAGAGTTCGCTTACAAATAGTTTTCACCAACTCTTTTTTTTTTTTTTATTGTTATAGATAGTTTTTTTTTGTTTTTTTTGGTTTTGTTTTTTTGGTTTTTTTGTTTTTCTAACTTCACTTAACTTTCCTTAACTTTCATTACTTTTGTAATTACCGTCCAAAGTTCAAAAACTCTAAATTTAGTTTATCAAACTTTCAATTTTTTATAATCTCACTCCTTTCATTAGGATTTGGGATTAAATTAGACGATCAAAGGTTAAAATAACATTTATACCCCTACAAAATTAATTACATAATTACCTGAATTAAATAATTATTTTTTAAAAAAAAATATGGGTGTTTTGAAAATTTATAAGGCCTCCGTTATGATTTAACGAAAAATCTTAACGAATAGATTATGATTCTCTACGATTTATTCCCAATCATTAAGTACATAATGCCATAATTTTGAATTAAAGTAAAGGGAACCTATACAAAAATAAAATAAATAGTTAATAAGTTAATATAATATTGAGTAGCATGTTAATATTTATATACTCATAATCACCAAAAAAAAAAACAAAAAATTTTATTTTTGCTTTTTTTGTTTTGTTGTGTATTTTTTTGTTTTGTATATTACTCATATCCATTGAAATAGCGAGGATCCTAATATGAAAGGTCTATTTGATGAACTTGCACAGACCATGCAGTCCATTTAAGACGAGCAAGAACAGTTTTTGGATCAATTCAATTCAATGAATTGGTCCAAATACAATTCAGGCCCACCCACGAGGAAATGGGCCTCCTCCTACACATGCTCCCTATCGTTCCAATAAGTAACCAGTCTCTTGCATTTTCTACCAAAAGGGATTTTGCTTAAAATTGATAGGTACTGCCTATTTCCATGGACCGAGCCCCGCCCACCACCAATAACAAAATCCCACAGGCACTAGCAGCTATCCATGTTACTCACCTTCGACTTTTAACAAGTGTTTATGAGACCTTAAAAAGTGCACGTTCTCAAGAACAAAAGATTTCACAAGTGAATGCTGTATATCTATTCCAAAAAATGAAACTACAATAACTAAAACTGTTTTACTAAGAAACTTAGTTGATGTTAAAAGAGTTGTACCACCCCCTGAAGAATTGAATGATGAGACCTCTCGAGATTAAGGATGAAGAAGGGATCCACACTACCGGATCCGCGATCCATGATATTTTTCTATTGAAAAATATTTTTCAAAGTTGATCAAGCGTATGACTTGATGAGAGAAGATATCAAGGGATCCAAGTGGGTTGTTGTTGTACTATGAAAAATTCAATTTACAAGTTATTGAAGAGCTATAAAGATGGCCAAACATGCATTGCCAACGGGTTGCATGTGGAGACGTTAGGCCTTAATGGATGTATTTCAAAGAATGGAAAAAAAGATTGTATGAGTTCCAACAATTGGGGAAGCAAAGGCTATTGATGCTACTAGCTAGAATAGGTGACTTATTTGCAAATGGGTTTTCATATGGATTATCGTTAAAAGGGTTATCTGTAGAGGAATGCTTCAAAGAAACTTTTTGTGATAGCTGCCTACACTAATAAAGAAGATAAAGAAGAAGATGATGATGATGGGTACATGTTGATGGAGGAAGCAACCTACTAAAATAAAGGTACAATTTTGTTATTGAGGGCAAGGGCGATCTTTTAAGGGAAAGAGATGTTATGTTATGGTCCTATATATCTTGCATGAGGAGTTAGCAGTTATGTACGTAGGAATAAGTGTCAAGAACAAGATTGGAATAAAGTCCTAGGTTATCTGAATTTACGAAGACCAAGAGCACATTTGGTATATACGTAGGAATAGACATAA
>FXXK01000119.1:125233-143043 GCA_900184695.1 Betula pendula | reverse complement strand
GACAATGATGTTTTGAATGTATGAGTCTTTGTAACCCTTATTGAGTTATTGTTGTAGAAGAGTAATATTTGGTCTTTAAAAGAGTTGTTTATAAAACCATACTATTGGTTAATGAAAATTACAGCAAATTTTATTGAATCTTGCATAATTATAGAATGAGAGACCGAGTCAAAAGTAATTAAATAGCTATTGTTGCCTTATTTTTCTTTCACAACCGAGATTATATTATGGGACGATATTATTTTTAGGAGTAAATAATCTATACATCACCCGTGTATCACTTCAAAGCTGGTGTAGTGTGGTCTTCCATAGTATGTGGTGCAAAAAAAAATGAATTTTTTTTGTTAAAGAGACAACGCCACATCAGGTTTGGCGCGACAAAGACAGATTATGATTCTCTACAATTTCTTCTCAAGATACTTATCCATAATTCCTGCACATTGTCAAACACTTCAAGGGTCCAACAACTGAGGCTTCTTTCGTGACAAACATTCATATCTGATACTAACTTGTTGTGTACAAACTTTCAAGTTTCATTTTAAATTAATAATGTTGTATGAGGAAAATAATTCTAAGGATAAGGTTGTTTTGATTATATTTTTCAATCTAATCTATTTATGCCACATGGACGATGTAGTGGTACTAAAGCAATAATGCTTGTTGTCTATCTATTTTCTCCATCTTTGTCCATATTTGCATATGTAGGCAAAGATGGTCCCTACAAATGCAAAAGGAAGCTTTTTTTTAAAAAAAAAAGAAAAGAAAAGCCACATATGCAAATATAGACAAAAAAAAGATGAACAACAAGCATTTCTCGTACTAAAGTTCCTCTTTTTTTTGCATTTATTTTTCTAGAAGAAGGTTTAATGGAATGCTAAAACACTTAAAACAAGTTAGATGAATACTTGTATTGCTAAAAAAGCTTGTATAACATTTTCTTTCTTTCTTTTCCAAAATCTTTGGAAAGTCGCATCCTAAAACTTGAAATAATGTGGCTCAATATACACTTTGTAACAAAACAAAATTTTAACCGTAAAATAATTCCCTCCATTTTAAATTCTATTTTACATTGAGTACGAAAGTACACATATACAAGGTTGATGTTCTCAACAATTTTATCCGATAAGCAATTACCAGAGTTTATATTTGTAAATTAATGCTTTTCTTTTTCTTTTTCTTCCAACAACTTAAATGGATAGAAAAGAGTGAATTGAATCATTTAATTAATATTATAATACTTTCCCTCATCAGTGGGCTCAAACTATGAGGTCCCACACATAAAAATATTTGCTTGAAATATGAGGTGAATTCTAGATAGGGCTATCAATTCGGGTTGGCGGATTGGGTTCGATTCAATCCGCTTGATCTGCCAACCCGTTAAGGGACAACCAGAACACGACATGTTTAATTAAACGGGTCAAACCATACAACCTGAACACGACCCGGTAGTGACCCAACACAACCCGCTTAACCTATTTAATAAACGGGTCACAAACGAGTTGACCCATTTGACCTATTTAGATCCAAAAGCGACCTGTTTAACTCGTGTGACCCTACCCAACACGACTCGTTTTGACTTATTTCGATCCCAACATGACCCGTTTGAACCATTTCAACCTGTATTTAATATATAAAAATATATATAAGCTCATAAACGGGTCAACCCGCAAGTCAAATAGGTTGACCCGTTTATAACCTAAACTCGTTTATGCCAAACTCTAACCCTCTAATTTCGTGTTGGATTAGTATCGGGTTCGCAAGTCATATAAAAAATTACCAACCCTTTATAAAGACAAAGTCCAAACTCAAAACCCTTGTCATTATTTATATCAAAATTCTAAACTGATAGAAAATATTGACTTCTTTCTATTTGAATTATTTAACTCTTTTTTGACATTTTAAACCTTCGTTAGCTCACGCAATTCAAGCCCAATCAACTTATGAAGTTAATTTTCCCGATGACTATGGCAATTGACGAGGTGGATTGAATTTAATCATTCAGCTTTGGAAAGGAGGAGCCAACAAATTAATATGGACATAAATTTTCTTAAAATTGGGTTGGAAAAATTCCTCCAACCCCATCTATAAATTTACAATGTGTTCTTTATCATGTGTGAAGCACATGATTTTTTAAATAGCAAGTCAGAAGTACAAGGTTTTCACTATTAAAAAAAAAAAAAGATACTTATGCTTCTCACGTGCTTAAAAAATACATATCAATTTTATAGACTGAGTTGGAATAATTTTCTCCAACTCAATTTAAAGAAAATTTCTATCACATAATCATTCATATTTGATCGGACTTGACATGCGTGGGCTTGACATTCCATTAATATCAAATTAACAATGGTAATGTTACTTTTCACTTATTTATCAAACTAATTTTACACAGGTTAATGTGGGATGTTTTAAACGGCTAACACTTTTTTTTAAGTGGCTAACATGAAAAGCTACTAAAATACGCGCACATCAATCGATGTGAAATCAATAGTGAAGTCAAGATTTTGGTTTACATGGGACAAGATTAAAATATAGAGTTAAAAATAAATTAATAAAAGATATTAAATATAGAGATGAAATGAGGTAATTTAAATGATCCAAGTTTATGTTTTTATATCAATTAGTGAAGGGTAAAACAGTTAAAATGAAGCGGTAATTGTTTTGTGATTTAGAGGCTAATGCGGACAAGCCACTCATTTAAAACTCATGTTGAATATTAATAAATCACGTACTTATAACAAATAGAATTTCGTCTCTCTACTTTTGAAGCAAAGAAACGTGCCTCATATGTTGAACTTGAGCTAAAGAGTTGGCTTACAAATAGTTTTCACCGACTCTTTTTTTTTTTTTTCGGTTATAGATAGGTTTTTTTTTTTTTTAACCTTTTGTTTCTTTGTTTTTTTTTTTTGTTTTTTTAACTTCACTTAACTTTCCTTAACTTTCATTAATTTTGCAATTACCGTCCAAAGTTCAAAAACTATAAATTTAGTTTATCGAACTTTCAATTTTTTGCAATCTCACTCCTCTCATTAGGATTTTGAGTTAAATTAGACCACGCGAGTGTTACATCTTTTGCATGGGTTAATTCGCTTCCATTAGGATTCTGGAGGCGAAACTGGGGAATCGGCCATCTTTTGCATGGCGTAGCATTTTCACTGCCAAACCTCTTCTCCAGGAGGGTATAGTTTGGAGAGTGGGGAATGGTTGTGATATCAAGATTTGGAAGGATAGATGGATCCCTCGCCCGGTGTCCTATACCGTACAGTCACCAATTCGAGGACTTGATTCTACAGCACGGGTCTCAGAGTTAATTGATCCTGCTACTTCTTGGTGGAATGTCCAGCTCATTCAGGAAATTTTCAGTCAGGAGGAAGCACACCTGATTTGCAGTCTGGTCCCTAGTCACACAGGTCAGGCTGATAAAATGATCTGGGTAGGCAACTCTCGGGGATTATTTACGGTGAAGAGTGCTTATCACTTACAAAAAGCTTTATTACTACGTGAACAAGGGGTGCATTCTGGCGGGGCACAGGGCAGCTGTGTTTGGAGCAGAATTTGGAGCTTAGGAGTTCCTGGGGCCGTACGTACCTTCTTGTGGAGACTCTGCAACAATACTCTACCCACCAAAGCAAACCTCTTCAAGAAGCAGATTACTTCGGATCCCCTATGCCCGATATGCGGTCAATTTTCTGAAACTTCGGTTCATGTTCTTTGGAGCTGTGCTTCGGCTATGGGGGTTTGGATGGAGTGTAACAAGCGGATTCAGAAACTCTCTCTTATGGCGCACGATGGTTTCCACTTATTTGAGCAATTGATGGATCGCCTGGAAGAGGATGATTTAATTGTGGTCACATTCCTTCTTCGCCGGCTCTAGTTGCGTCGCAATGCCATGGTCTTTAGGGGGGAATTTACTTCACCGGTACAGCTCATCCAGCAGAGACTCACGTCCTTGCAAGAGTACAACGAAGCAACTCGGCTTCCTCCCTCCTCATCGGACCGTTCTTTTTCCAACGCAATACAGAGGTGGACAAAGCCTCTCCCCGATAGCTTTAAGATAAACTGGGACGCATCCATTCATTCTCAGCATCGAAGGATGGGTTTGGGTATATTAGTGCGTAATGACGAGGGGGCTATTATGGCGGCAGTGTGTGCAACAGTGCCTTCCGTCACGGACCCATCAGTGGTAGAAGCGGTGGCGTTGAGGCGGGTTGTCCATTTAGGCGGAGAGATGAATCTCCCACAAATCCTTTTTGAAGGGGACTCCCTGGAAATCATTCAGGCTGTTCTGAGGGAGGATCCTTGCTGGTCGCGCTATGGGCAAGTCATTGATGATATACGGACTAGCTTAACCCAGATCCCCTCCTGGCAGATTACCCACATACGGCGATATGCAAATGAAGGAGCTCACTTGTTGGCTAAAGCTGCTGCTTCACAGTCGCTTAACTATACTTGGTGGAATTCTTATCCCGTGTTCATAAGTAGTCTTGTAAACACTGAGCAAGGCTCCTTTTGATTTATAAAAGTATGATTCTTTTTAAAAAAAAAAAAAAAAGTTTTTTAGTGTAGAAATTCAATTATATTATAGAGAGCAAATGGTGCAAATTAGGCAAATTAATTGTTTGATCCTATAATCCCTTCAATTTCAGATCCTTTTATGTCATATCTTGATCCAACCTGATCATTTTCCATATACGTTTGCATACACCCTTACAAAGAGTAAAATACAGCAGTTCTGCACTTATCTGAGCACTTTTTGTAGCAATTCTTGTCCATTATCCATCTAATGGCTTCTCCAACCTCGAACGATGCCAGCAAAACAATCATGGTGATAAAAAGCAATGCTGCAACTTTGCTTGAAGCCATTTTCTTGCTTCCTTTTTTTTTTGGTTTACTGCCTTAAATGGGCTTTGTGAATTAATTGCAAGAAAGGGAAATGAAATGATCTAAGTTTATGTTTTTATATCAATTAGTGAAGGGTTAAACAGTTGAAATGAAGCGGTAATTGTTTTGTGCTGTAGAGGCTAATGCGAACAAGCCACTCATTTAAAACTCATGTTAAATAATAATAAATCACGTACTTATAACAAGTAGAATTTCGTCTCTATACTTTTTGAAGCAAAGAAATGTGCCTCATACAAATAGTTTTTCACCGACTCTTTTTTTTGTTTTTGTTTTGTTATAGATAGTTTTTTCTTCTTTTTTTATTGTTTTTTCATTTTTTTATTATTATTTTCTTTTTTTTTTTATTTACTTCACTTAACTTTTCTTAACTTTTATTACTTTTATAATTACTGTCCAAAGTTTAAAACTCTAAATTTAGTTTATCGAACTTTGAATTTTTTGTAATCCCACCCCTCTCATTAGGATTTGGGGTTAAATTAGACGATCAAAGATTAAAATGACATTTATACCCCTACAAAATTTATAGAATTATAGAATTACATTAATTAAATAATTATTATTTTTTAAAAAAAATTTGGGTGTTTTGGAAATTTCAAAGGCCTCCTTTATAATTTAACAAATAAGTGATATTGAACATTTTTTAAATTTGATATACTAAATTGAGAGTTTTTAAACTTTATAAGGTGATTGCAAAAACGATGAAAGCTCAAAGGGTTAAGTGAATTTTCCATTTTTTTGTTTTTTTTAAGTCAACGAGGCAATCTTTCATTATAAAGAAATAACAAGAGAACTGTGTTCAACAATTACAATGTCAAGAATACAATTAGGGGATTTCTCCAAATGGATTTTTTCATCCACATGAGAAAGTGCTTCTTTGGCTAGCCTATGAGGTACTCCATTACCTTCCCTCTTGAGACATCTTCCCATTTTGCGAGCTATTCGAAATAATTCTCATGCCATCCATCACTTGTTCATATCTCTACCAGTTCTTTTCCTCCTTTCGTAGCAGAGCCTGCACAATTTGAATAGCATCTCTTTT
Source organism: Betula pendula (assembly GCA_900184695.1). Lineage (NCBI taxonomy): Eukaryota > Viridiplantae > Streptophyta > Magnoliopsida > Fagales > Betulaceae > Betula > Betula pendula. The sequence continues at coordinate 137,102 of FXXK01000119.1, read as the reverse complement.
TTAATTTTACCTTTTGATAACCAAGTTCCTTCACAAAAGTAGCAGCATACAACGCAGTCGTGACTTCAACAACAATCAGATGGGTGATGTTGTGTTGCAGGTGGCTGAAGTGGGATATTTTGTTGTATTTCATGGTTTTTGATTTGGTTAATTATATGGTAAAGAACCATTGAGGCCATATATAAGAGGAGTAATTTGGGTTATGTTAAAGAGGGTTAAAACCGACTAGGGTTATGCTTTGGCTTGTGGCTGAAGCAACCAGAGGGAATATTATAGTAATTATTAGTTTTTCTAGATATAATAGAAATTATTAGATTTTATAGATATAATAGTGTATATGTTGTCAAGTTATTTAGAAATTAAAATAATGTGACTCAATATATACCATTAGATGTAACAAAACAAAATCTTAACCGTAAAATAGATTCTCTCCATTTTAAACTCTATGTTACACTGAACACTTTTATCCGATAAGCAAATTACTAGAGTTCTTTTTTAAAAATTATCACTTTTTTTTTCATGAACTTAAATGGATAGGAAAAAGTGAATTGAATCATTTAATTAATATTCTAACACTTCTTATCACCGGTAGGCTCAAATTGTGAGGCCTCACACATAAAATATTTGACTGAAAAATGAGGTGAATTACAGAGAATGGGTGGTTCCGCCGCCCCCCCCCCCCTTTGGCCCTTTTTTTGTTTTTTTCCTTTTCTTTTATTTTCTTGATACGGTTACTTTTTTTTTTTAAGGAATAATGGGGGTATTTTAGACTTTTTCACCCCCAATAAAAAATGCACGTGCTGCGCATGTGAGCCCAATTCCATCAAAGAAGACGAAAATTACTAACGGATGGATCACATTGTGAATTTCTGAAACTTCGTTGTGGTACATTTTCAGTTTTTAAACATAGGAGGCTAAAGTAAAAAAGTGGTCAAACTTTAAGAGGGTAAAGTATATTTTTTCTTTATTTATTTCAAAATCTTAAACCGATAGAAAATATTGGCTTCTTTCTATTTGAATTATTTAACTCTTTTTCGACATGTTAGACCTTCGTTAGATCATGCAATTCAAGCCCAATCAACTTATGAAGTTAATTTGCCAAGTGATTCTAGCAATTAACCAGGTGGATTGAATTTAGTCATTCAACTTTGGAAAGTAAGAGCCAACAAATTAATATGGAAATAAATTTTCTTTAAATTGGATTGGTATCCGTCTGTAAATTTGCAATGTATTTTTTAGCATGTTTTTTAGTATCTGTCACATGGTTTTTTAATTAGTATATAAGAAGCATATGGTTTTTCACTTAAAAAATAAAAATAAGTGCTTCGCACGTGCTCAAAAGACACACGTCAGTTTTATAGACTGAATTTGAGGAATTTTCTCAAACCCAATTTGAAGGAAATTTCTACCAGGTAATCATTCATATTTGATTTGAGTTTACATGTGGTGGGCTTGGCATTTCATTAATACCAAATTAACAAGAGTAATGTTATTATTTACTCATTTATCATACTAATTTCACACAAGTTGATGTGGTGTGTTTTTAACAGCTAAGACTTTTTTTTTTAAGTGGCTAATATTAAAAGCTACTTATTTAAAACACGTGCACTTTAATTGGTGTGAAATCAATGACGAAGTCAAGATTTTGGTTCACATGGAAAAAGATTAAAATATAGAGTTAAAAAAAATTAATGAGAAATATTAAATAACTTAATTAAGATTCGACTATAGCTCATTTCTATAATCATTATTCTCCATAATCACGAGTAACTACTATACAAAAACATTAATTAATTCACAAGAAAATATTTACACGACTCAATAATAAAAAAGCAATACACAAAATTATAAAGGTACATTGAGTTTTATTTACTTATCCGCACATAGTAAATTTTTTAGTGTAGAAATTCAATTATAGATAGCAAATGGTGCAATTAGACAGATTAATTGTTTGATCCCATAATCCCTTCCATTTCAGATCCTAGTATTTCATATCTTGATGCAACCTGATCACTTAAAACAGAAGAAGCATTCCATAAAAGTACAATCAAGTTTGCATACGCGCTTGCAAAGAGAGTGAACTACAGCCTTGCACTTATTTGAGCACTTTTTGTAGCAATTCTTTTCCGTTATCCATCTAACGGCTTCTCCAACCTCGAAGGATGCCAACAAAACAAACATGGTGATAAAAAGCAATGCAGCAATCTTGCTTGAAGCCATTGCCTTGGTTTTTTTTTTTTATCTTTTTGTTTACAACCTAAAATGGGTTTTGTCAATTAACTACAAGAGAAGGAGAAATGTAACAAGGTAATTTAAATGATCCAAGTTTATGTTTTTATAGCAACTAGTGAAGGATGGAACAGTTGAAATGAAGCGGTAATTGTTTTTGTAGTGTAGAGGCTAATGCGGACAAGCCAGTCATTTAAAACTCATGTTAAATAATAATACTTTACACACTTATAACAAGTAGAATTTCGTCTCTTTACTTTTGATAGTTTTTTCTTTTTTTCTTTTTTCTTTTTTTGTTATGAATAGTGAGCTTTTGACTTTCTCTTTTTCTTCTTTTTTTTTTCTTTTTTGGTAACTTCACTTAAAAATTAAATGATATGACATAATATACTCTATTGGATGTAACAAAATAAATTCTTAACGGTAAAATAGATTCTCTCCATTTCAAGTTCCATTTTAAATTGAAGTAGAAGTACTCATACACAAGGTTGATCTCTTGAACAATTTTATCTTATTAGCAAATTACTAGAGTTTATATTGTTAAATTACCACTTTTTTTTCAAAAATTTAAATGGATAAGAAAGAATAAATTTAATCATTTAATTATTCTAATACTTCCCCTTACGGATGAGCTCAAACTATAAGGCACAACATATAGAATATTTGATTAAAATATGAGATAAATTACAAAGATAAAGTTTGAACTTAGAACATCTATTCTGATATCATGTTAAATCATCATTTATCTCAAAAACTTAAACAAAAGAGTGAATTTAATTATTTAATTAATGTTTTAAAATAATAATAAAAAAAATTGTAAGAACTGGGTCTATCTTTGGGAGGGGGGTATTTTTTTTTAGAAAACCTTCGATCAGGATTTGGTGTAAAACCAATGTTTTACAGCGTCCAATAATAAGTTAACACCTCCACCAAAAATACAAAATATAATATAAATGAAAACACTAGATTATACACAAAACAAGCCTGTAGACAAAAACGAAGGCACTATCTCCTATCAAGAGATCCACCCAATCTACCTCTAAACAACCCACCGCCAAACGCAGCCGGACGCCGCCGCAGGAATCCACCGAATGTCATCGTCTTATGGGTTGCGATTCTTTGTTGTTTTTCATGGTTTTACATTTTTCTTTTTTTTGTGTGGATCTCTTGTTGTGTTATATAAGAGAAATGGGTTTTGAGAAATTGGCAGTGCACACAGCTAATGTTGCTAAGACAAATGCTTTGGAAGAAAGCCGTAACAATGTATCATGCAAACTATCGTTATGTGTTGCTGTCAAACTATTTGACGAAATGCCAAAAAGAAACAATTATAACCATTTGTCTTCTATCTTTGGTCACTAGAAGAAAGCCAATGTTGCTGAGACAGATGCTTGGAAGAAAGCCGTGACAATGTATCATGCAACTATCGTTGTGTGTTGCTGTCAAACTGTTTGACGAAACGCCAAAAAGAAACTCTTCTTCCATCTTTGCTATAGAACTGAAAGTCTCAACCTTATATTTTCTCAAGCCATGAAGAAGAGGATGAACGATCTTGTTCAGAACTTAGGAATGCCTCCAAGCATGGGTGAGGGATTGAAATAATTATATTTTCATCTCAAACTGGTATCTGAAACGCACTTCAATTTTGTATGTGAACCAAGATAAAATACTTGTACTATGACCTTGAATCTAACAACGTTGTTTTATTCAAATTGGAGTAGAGATTTTCGGAACCTTTATGCAGCTAATTTTCCAATTGGTTGACTTCTACAGAATGTAATGGATGTGTTTTTTTCTTTATTTGTAAAATTGGCTCTTGTCACCTTCCAAATATACTTTTTGGGCCTAGTAAGAATTGAAGTTGGATTATGGCATACATGGGAGAATACCAAGGTTTTACAAAGCGATTAAAGACTTTGCCAAACTGCGTCAAGAATAGGTTAATACATATTTGTATGGCTTCAAAACGGTTTGACGGGTTGGTTCGGGTTGACCCGTGAACCCCAACCCGTTAAGGGTAACCGTACACGACCGTTTATAAACGGTCACCTGAAACCATGACCCGTTTAATACCGGGTCACCCGCACGACCGCCAACGCCGTTTAGGTTCCGGGTCGTGCCTTCCGAGTCGGTTTAATAGACCGACCGATCCGGATGACGAAGAAAATAGAATAGCAATCAGAGCTAATCAGAGATTTTTCAGAACTCAGAACCGAAACCGTGAAGGACTAAAAGTGTGTGGAGGCAACGGCGTCGAGGGAGAATCGGAGATCGAGAGAGAGAGAGGTGCCGGCGTGGGTTGGAGGCGACGCGTCGAGGAAGTCCTAGGAGATTACGGGCTACGGCGTCCGGAGAGAGAGGAATCGAGAGAGAGAGCGGCGGCGGCGTGCGTGGGAGCGACGCGCGTCGACTGGAAGATTACGGGCTTACCGGCTACGGCGTCCCAGAGAGAGAGGAATCGAGAGAGATCGGCCGGCGGCGTGCCGTAGGAGCGACAGCCGTCGGCGGTGAGCGGCGCGACACGGCGGTGAAGAGTGAGACTGATTCTGAATCCGCGTGATTGTGTTCCTGTGAGAACTCTGAAAACTGTGTGTGAACTGGTGGAAGTGGTGAAGTGTGAACAGTGAATGTAATGTATGTAGTGATGATCAGAATGTGCAAACCGTGGCGTTTCGGATTTCACTTTTTTTTTTTTTTTAACAGGTTATCTGGGTCAACACCACACCGGCGGGTTGACCCGGTAATTTGCCGGTCATAAACGGGTCAACCCGTTTTGACCCGTAACCCGTTAAGCCCAACCCAAACCCGAAAATTCGTGTCGGGTTCACGTCGTGTCAAAAATTGCCACCCCTAACATATTTGTGCTTTGTTCTTATTCTTTAGTGTTGTAAATTACTCATCATGTTCAACACAAAGCAAAATGTCAACTTCATCGACCAGAATCATTGTTTGGCCAATATTTAAGTATTTTTCCTAAATATTTTGTAAATAACGGAGCTCCCCTTGTCAATTTTGTGAAGCAATGGCACCAAAAAAAAAAAACTTTCAAACTTCACCATTTCTTCTGTCACTTTGTGCATAATTACTTCTAGCTTTATTTAAAATTTTTACTTACAAGAAATAAAATCCAGGGTTAAAAATCCAGGGATCAAGTGTCAAAAGTAGTACCAACATTTTCTCACCTAATTTATACAAACTAACAAATACATTTTAAAAATCAAAGGGCCTAAGAAATGGATCAATAGTCTTAATACATTCAACAAACATCAGATAGCCGAGGCATTCCGTCCTCGTGTGTTCCATTGAAAATGCCACTTTGAGAGGGTAAAAAGCAAGCAAATTTGCTACAGTGGTAGGAAATCATCCTTGTGGTTGCTACATATCCAATCAAACTCCTCCATGTTTTCAACATGGTCCTTAGCGAACAAACACCACCTGATTGCAAAATCTGTGCCTCCAGTCGAAGGTACTAATCAGATCCCACTGCATAACAGTTGCATTCAGTACCCTTTGCAAAAGGTAATCATAGTACTCAATCTAAGTAACCAAAGATAGAAGATATGGGTAGAATTGTTTTCTTTTTGGCATTTTCTCAAACAGTTTGACAGCAACACACAACGACTAATTCCTAGAAGTTTTTATTAAAAATAAAAAAAAAAAACTTAGTCGATTGTAAAATGCATATAACAACCTATGTATTAGTACTACAAAAATGTAAGTCATAAAGAACCCAATCCAAAAAGTATAAAAGGCAGAATAGGTCCTGCTCATAAATGTTAATCTTCGCTCCAACCCATATTTTGAACGACAATGCAAATCATAAGCACTTATTTTTTTCATCAAACTAACCCCCATTCAGAATACTATGAAATGCAAATAGAGAAGGAAATAAAATTAAGCTTTCGAGTTCATAAGATCTTATGGCGTTGGCAGAGGAAAAAGCTGGTGATACCATTCCCTTCGAATGGTGAACTTGCAGTCGGGGTGGTGGTTGAAGGTAGGCCGTTGTGTCTCTTGAATGGGTTTTGGTTATGACTGTAAAGGTCGAACAATGAGGAAAGAGAAGTCGTTTGATGGGGCTACTACTTGATGTAGTGTGACGCTCATTTTCGTTGGTGTGTGACCAAACTGAATGTGGTAGCCCTCTAGTTTGAAGATCTAAAAAAAGGTTTATAGATCACATTCTGCAGAAGAGACTCATTTTTTTTTTTTTTCCATTCGATTATAATGTATCATCTAATCCAAATTTTTATCAAGGGTTAAAGACACTTAAATTATTGAATAATGATCAATTATTTCAAAAAAAAATTAATTATGATTATTAACATCATTTTATTTCAATTTAGCCTTTTTTGTCATTTTTTCAAAAACATCTATATTTTCTTTAAAAAAATTTAAAATTAATTAATGAATTTCTATCACATAGTCTTCATAGTAGTGTACAACCGGTCTGGCGGTTGCGGTTATGGCAATAACGCACCGCACCCGAGGTCCTGATTTTTGGTTTTTAGCAATAACACTGCAACCAGCAACCGCAACCGACGGTTGCTTATAACTGGGTTTCAATACCAGTTATTAACCAGTAGCTTTTTGATGTTTTTGGATCATAAAAAATTTATTTTTAATCACTTATCATCGAGGTTTTATAATATATATTATTAATTATATATTATTTATAAAATTAAAATTAACTTAATATATATGATTTTTTAAGGCATTCTTGGAGAAATCTCTGCACACAAGGTCAAGAGCTTTTTTATAGAAGTAGGAGGTACGAAAAAATTTGTTCATATTTAATGTGGGATAAGTTCATTTTTTTTTCTTTCTTTCTTTCTCTCTTTCTTTTTTTTTTTTCTTTTCTTCTCCCTACAGTTGAAGAGAGAAGAGAGAGAGAAGAGAAAGAAGAAAGGAATGAGAAAGAAGAAGAAAGGAGAAAGAAAGAAAAGAAAAAGAAATGAATTTAGTCATCTATTTAATATAACAAACTTTTTTCACCCCATATTCCTTATAAATGCTACTTAAGCTTTGGGGACATAGCTTTTTCAAGATGCCTTAAGAAAATTATATTAGATTTAGTTTTTAAATTATTATTATTATTATTGTATTTTATTATATATTATTATTATTATTATTATTATCATAAACCGGTTATCCGATTAAAAATCGGTTTTTCAAAATTATAACCGCAACCGGCCTAACCGGTTATCCGGTTGCACGTTATTTTCGTTTTCGATTTTTCGGTTGTCGGTTAATCCGGTTATCTGTTTATTCCGATTATCCAGTTTATTTTTTGTTAATAAACACCCCGCTTATGCACTCCTAATCTTCATTCACATAAATGGAGCCAAAAAGTTTTTTGGGATGCGCAAAAGTCAAACTTTCTTTCTCTTTTCTTTTCTTTTTTTTTTTAGGTATTATCCGTTCTCAGGATTTTTTCTACATTACTTTTTTGGAGTTGTTTTTTCATGATCTAAAATTACCTTATACTATAATTATCAAATAAAATTATAATTTATAATACATACTCTACAATAAATAACTACTATTTAATAAAATAAATAAAAATATTGTGTCCTCACTCCTGAGCCTGGCCTCACAAATGAATTGTCAACAACATTTTAGAATAGGTGTTACAAAAACAAAATTGACATGACCCTCCTCACGGTCCCCCTTGAGACTAACAGTCTAAACATGATAATAATAATTAAAAAAAATCTTCATCTTGACAAATGAAAACAGTTCTCAAAGTCATAAAGAAAGGAGAAAAAAAGAAATATATAAACAAAAGTCACAAAAAACTGGGCACGCGCCACACGACATTAAAGAAATCTAAAGAAGAAGAAATGGCGTTTCAACTTTGCAGGTGGGTCGTTTGTAGCAGAAGAAGATAGAAACCATAAAATTAAAATTTTAACAAAAAAAAAAAAAAACACGCCAGCCCTAGCACACAACAGTCACTAATTCAAATACAGATTTTTTAATGTATCAATAAGAAACAAAACGTCTCATAAGGCATCAGTGATTTAGCAGCATCACGGCTCGCTAACACACTAAATAAGCTTTCCTTTTATCAAAGGTTGATTCTTCTGTTAACTTTTTTTCTATTCCTTTTTTTTTTCCCCTCTATACGACTGAAATCGTTTGCTTGTGGTAGGGATTAAAATTTAGTTTGTCTGTTTCAATTAAGCAAATCCTTTTACGGTGAAGGGTATGGGTAAGGGCCAAAATTTCTATAGGATATGGCAAAACTTATAATAAAAAGGGCCAACCAGCTGAAGTAACATTATATCCCAAGCAATGTTAACACATCATTCCCCACTTATTTCCTACCTAATTTTAGATAGGTAAAAAAAAAGATAATGTATATTTTTCAAACAAAAATTTCTATTTGGAGGGACCTTGGCCTATACCGGCTACCATCCCAACTCAGTCCCCAGTCATTCATATTTGATCTGACTTGCATGTGTGGCTTGGCATTCCATTGATGATCAATATTAATAAGAGTACATGCTATGGGAAGCAACTGTAAAGCATGCGCATGTCAATCGGTGTGAAGTCAATAGCGAAAGCCAAGATTTTAGTTCACATGGGGCAAAATTAACAAAGATAGAGCTGAATAATTTATTAAGGGAATACTACTCGGCATTTCTCATCTCTCAGTAGATATTATCTTATCATTCCTTTGTTTTTTTTGTTTTTTTGTTTGGTTTGTTTTCTTTTTAAAAAAATAAAGTGATGTGGAATGTGTCACATAAATAAGAATACTAAGAAAATACTAATTGAGAATGATGAATAACATTTTTTTCACTAACTAATTTACTGTTTTTAGGATTTGGCTATAGCTCCATTAATAGAATTATATTGTCCATAATCTCAAGTAACTATTATTTCTATATTTTATAAAATTAAAATATAAAATAAACCTATATATTTATCACAAATAATTTAAAAGAACATTTTAAATATAATTTACATGATAATTTATTAATTTAATATTAAATTGGAAATAAACCAATATGAAATTTGATTAATAATATACCTAAATTTCACAAAAGAATAAACTATTTGCCAGTAAGGTAAACGGTGTTAAATAAATGATTTAATAGTAATTTTAAAAGTTATATCACATTTTAGAGATATATAGAGAACTAAAAGTACTAACTTATAGCATTACTAACAACTTGCAACCTACCCTCAAAAATCTCTATTTTTTAATTCAACGAAGAAGAAGATAACAGTAACCAAACGCAACCAAAAGAAGCGCAAGCAACAGAAACTATGCATCTTATTTTCTTTGTGAAGAATTTTCAAATTACTTTTTAATTGATACTAACTTACTTCTTATTTTTTATCTGTATTTTTACCCTTGTTTTTTTTTTTTTTTTTTTTGGATTCATATTTTTACCCTTGTTGAATGTTAGTCTGTTTGCATCATGTTGTTGTTTCTGCTAGTCGAGACTTCGAAGTGTTGATATTAGATTTTTCTGCCGTTGTTGTTCTTAGTTTACCAACAAATTATCATCTCATATTGACAATTGCGTTAGGCGAAAGAAAATAAAAAACAAAAGGGACTTTATCACTACTTAGTATTTTCTTCATGTTTTTTCCTGAGGATCTCTTGTAATTCCGTAAGTAAATAAATGATATATACTCGTCTAGAATCGACTTGTTCATGTCATTATCCGATAGTGATAATTTGCCTTTTTTGGCTCTGTGATTTTGTAGATAAAAATGTATAAATATTTTAATTAAATTGTTAAAAAATAAATTGTTTGAATTATATTTTTAAAAATAATGAATTTTAAATTGTTCAAAGTTATATTTTCAAATAGGCTTCGATGATGTATCTTTTTTAAAAACGTATAATTCTTAATGAATAAAATTGTGATTTTAATGCGAATTATAATTTTGTCCAATCATCTTATTAACTAGGTTTTTTAAAGTTACACATTTTGAGAATTTAATTATTTTTAAATTCATCTTTTTACAATCACACACTTTAACGACTTTAAAATAGTCGGTTAAATCTATTGGTTGGCAGGGAAAATGCTATAATGTCTAGCCCATGTCCCTTGCTCCCTATCCTTCTACTTTTCAAATTAGAATTGAATTTGTGGTCCATGGTAACAATCATGGGGACTACAGATCCAAATGATGCATGATTATTTAGAAGGATGCGAGAATTATTGGTATAAATATTCTAGGCATTTCCCTGGTTGGAATGCATCGACAACCCCAGATAATAATCTCAAAAGCCGATTGTGAGCTCGTTTGGAAAATTCTGCTAGGATAAATCTTGGCTTGTCTTAAGAATTTATCTTTTTTGTTAGTGCTGCAGGGCTTGTTGTTTTTGTGTTGTATAGTGTCTCAAGTTACTATAGTACGGCATTTTTATTCTTACCTAAATAAGGTTATATCGAGCTATTGATAAGAAGTTCAATCGATTTCTGATAGAATAGTAAAGTGAGGTTGCTAGAGATAAAGTTCCTGGAGTATGCGTGTTTGCTAAAAAAGAGGGAGGCTTGCATAAAGAACTTGGGGAACTCGTGACGCGTGCAGCCATGATGCGGCCATATATGGAGTTTATTATATGAGGGCAGGATCTGCTTTGCGGTGCTTGGGCATGCAGTGCTAATGAAGGGGAGGAGTTTTTGGCAGCAATTGTATTCTCCAAATTTGTTGCTTGGGTTGGAAGGAAACTGTTGACAGATGAGAAATGAAGCTGAAAATTTTCTTTATTTTAACTGTTGGTACTGGCCAGAATATCATCTTTAGTTGATTGTTTGCATCTAGATGAGAGTTTCTCCATGAGAAGTATGGCATCCGGTCAGTTTATGAGCCCATTAAAGCTAGAGGTCGTTAGACTCTGTAATTAATGTGATCTATTGGAATTGGAGGCCTGCTCGCTCTGATCAGGCTTGTGCCCCATTCAAAGCAAACTGAGTTTTGGTTCCTCTTGGTGAGATTGATATTCGCATGGTCTGCTTCAAAAAATGGTATTGTACTCTTTATCCTATATATTGGGGGATGCCATTCGTGTCTTAAGCACCCCATTGTGGATTTGGTGGCCTTCGGTTTGGTTTCATTTTCTCATTCTAAGCAAGCTTTGTGCTTGGTTGGCCACTTGAGGGGATGCCTTGCCGACTGGAGGAGTTAATATGTTGGGCTTTCTAGGGGTATGTGAAGTGTATGCTTTTGAAGATTTTGGTATCGAAGGATATAGAAGGATGGGAGGGGGAGGGGAAGATCCATTTATTCTTCCTCTTGCGGGTTTCAGTAGTCAGAATTTGGAACATGTTATAGATGCTTATGTGGAGTTTGCATCTTGCTACATGTTGAGATGATGTGGTGTCTTTGGACTAAAGGAGCTGGAGGGTAAGACTATGAAAGCTTATATCGCAGGTAGTGTTTGACTCTTCCCATTTATAACATTTTGGAGAACAACGAAACTGCTTTAAGCATGGGACATATAATCCTGGTATCGAGAGCACTCTTAGCAGAATTAAAGGAAGTGAAACTTCGTTTATGTCCAAAGGCAACATTTAAAAAAGAGCATTATGAGAATGTTATTCTTGTAATACTGGAGGTATCGAGGAATTCCATTTGGTAATGAAAGTTTTTAATCATTCCTCTAAAAAAA
>FXXK01000119.1:46704-125208 GCA_900184695.1 Betula pendula | reverse complement strand
AAAGAGGAGAATAAGAGAAAGAGACATTTTTCGAAGTGCATTATTAACATAAATAAATGATTAATCGCGATCCTCGGAAGGCTGGATTTCCTTCTGATATCTAAGAAATTATTAGAAACCTTTTTTCTATCAATATAATCACTTAGGTTACATGGTTGGGTACCTACTTTTATTAGGAGGTTGGTGTAGCCGGTACGATTACCAAAATTGGAAAAAATATCAAGAGGGAGTTAAGTGAGTTTTTCCTTATTATAAAATAAGTGCCATGCACGAGAAAAAGTATATCCATAGATGATTTGTTCAGGATTCTAATTTCAGGGCCACTGTCTTTTTAACTGATTTGTCTCCATTTTGTCAAATTCTGATTTGGAAGAATGGAGAAGTAGGAAGGCTTTGCGATTATAATATTTGTATATATAATATCTACGGGGAAAATATCTTTTCATTACCCGGCCCTCAATGTATTCTAGTCATTTGGCATTTTAGCTTCAATATTCAAAAAAGTGACAATTAACACCTCCCGAAGTATCCACGTTGATAAAAAATATCATCCATGACGTCATTTTTTCTGTTATTTGGGCGGAATCAAGTAAATGTTCGAAAATGCCCTCCTGTGGGTAAAAGTGCCACGTAAAAAAAAAGTAAAGAAAACTAATAAAGAAAAAGTACAAAAATTAAATACAAAATAAAAGAAATAAAACAAAAAACAAAACAAAACAAAAACGAAAAAACAAATTAATATTTAAAAAAATAACAAAATCAGAATCTATGCGGTTGGCTAAATTTACAAATACAAAAAACCTTGTGGTGTAAAAAAAAATCAAAATACAGAGAAAAAGCCAAATAACAATTTGAGTCCCTTACCTAATCAAATTCCGGTTCAAAATTAATGGAATTTCGTTTGGTGCCAACGAATAAATAAATATGTTGAAAATATATAAAAAGAGAAAAATAAAAGATCAATCCATATGATCGGGCCGTAAAATTACAAATCACCATCTCTGCGGTATAAAAAATAAATTTAGCAGGGTCTCCGAAAACTGTCTTTGAACCGACCTGATTGCAGGGATAAATGTTTATTTTGACCTACGCTCGGCCTGCCAAGGAGTCTGATTTTTATATATATACTTATATATAATATAACTAAATAAGGAGTGATTGTAATTTTAGGCTTTCTTATTCTTTTAGTGTTGTAAATTACTCATCATGTCAACACAAAGCAAAATGATGACCAGAATCATTGTTTGGCCAATATTTAAGTAATTTCCCCTAAATATTTTAGTAAATATACGGAGCTCCCTTGTCAATTTTGTGAAGGCAATGGCACCAAAAAAAAAAACTTTCAAACTTCACCATTTCTTCTTGTCACTTTGTGCATAATTACTTCTAGCTTTATTTAAAAAATCTTTTACTTACAAGAAATAAAAAACCAGGGTTAAAAATCAGGGATCAAGTGGTCAACAGTAGTACCAACAATTTTCTCACCTAATTATACAACTAACAAATACATTTTAAAAATCAAAGGGCCTAAGAAATGGATCAATAGTTCTACTACATTCAACAACATCAGATAGCCGAGGCATTCCGTCCTCTGTGTTTCCATTGAAAATGCATTTTGAGAGGGTATAAAAAGCAAGCAAATTTGCATACAGTGGTAGGAAATCATCCTTGTGGTTGCCTACATCTCCAATCAACTCCTCCATGTTTTCCAACATGGTCCTTAGCGAACAACACCAACTGATTGCAAAATCTGTGCCTCCAGTCGAAGTACTAAATCAGTTCCCACTGCATAACTAGTTGCATTCAGTACCCTTTGCAAAAGGTAATCCAAGTACTCAATCAAGTGACCAAAGATAGAAGATAAATGGGTAGAATTGTTTCTTTCTGGCATTTCCTCAAACAGTTTGACAGCAACACACAACGACTAAATTCCTAGAAGTTGTTTTATTAAAAAAAAAAAAAAACTTATGTCGATTGTAAAATGCATATAACAACTATGTATTAGTACTACAACAAAAATGTAAGTCATAAAGAACCCAATCCAAAAAAGTATAAAAGGCAGAAATAGGTCCTCATAATGTTAATCTATGCTTCAACCCATATTTTGAACAAACACATGCAAATCATAAAGCACTTATTTTTTCATCAAACCAACCACCCAATTCAGAATACTGTGAAATGCAAATAGAGAAGGAAATAAAATTAAGCATTTCGAGTTCATAAGATCTTATGGCGTTGGGCAGAGGAACAAAGCTGGTGATCCATTCCCTCCGGCAATGGTTGAACTTGGCAGTCGGAGGTGGTGGTTGAAGGTGGCCGTTGTGTCTCTTGAATGAGGCTTTTGGTCTAGACCGTAAAGTTGAACAAGAAGGAAAGAGAATTCGTTTGATGGGGCTGCTTTGATTTAGTGTGGACGCTCATTTTCGGTTGTGTGTGACCAACTGATGTGGTAGCCCTCTATTTGAAGATGTAAAACAAAGGTTTTACATCACATTCTGACAGAAGAGACTCATTTTTTTTTCTCCATTACCATTATAATGTATATCTATTCTCAAATTTTTATTCAAGGGTTAAAGACACTTAAATTTCTTGAACTATCAATTATTTTCAAAAAAAATTAATTATTGATATATTAAACTATCATCTTTATTGCAATTAAGCCACTTTTTGTCATTTTTTCAAAACATCTATATTTCATTAAAAAGAATTAAAAATTATTAATGAAAATTTCTATCACATAGCATTCATAGTAGTGTACAACCGGTTGCGGTTGCGGTTATTGGGCAATAACGCAACCGCAACCGAGGTCCCGATTTTTTGGTTTTTAGCAACTGCAACCGCAACCGCAACAGACGGTTGCTAATAACTGTTTCAATACCAGTTATTAACCAGTAACCGGTTTTTGATGTTTTGGATCATAAAAAATTTATTTTTAAGTCACTTATCATCGGGTTTTATATATATAATATATTATATATATATATATATATTATATAAATATATTATTAAAAATTAACTAATTATATACATGATTTTTCAAGGCATCTTGAGAAAGCTTTCCCACAAAGGTCCAAGTAGCTTTTTATAGAAGTAGGAGGTGAGAAAAAATTTGTTCATATTAATGTGGGATAAGTTCATTTTTTTTTCTTTCTTCTTTCTCTCCTTTCTTTTTTTTTTTCTTTTCTTCCTCCCTACAGCTTGAGAGAAGAGAAGAGAAGAGAAGAGAAGAAAGAAAGGAAGGAGAGAAGAAAGAAGAAAGGAGAAAGAAAAGAAAAGAAAAAAAAATGAATTTGTCATCTATTTTATAACAAACTTTTTCACCTCATACTTTATAAAATGCTATTAAGCTTTGCGGACATAGCTTTCTCAAGATACCTTAAAAAATTATATATAGAATTAGTTTTAATATTATTCTTATTATTATTATTATTATTATATAAACCGGTTATCCGATTAATAATCGGTTTTTCAAAATTAATAACCGCAATTGGCCTAACCGGTTATCCGGTTGTGGTTATTTTCGATTTTTCGGTTTTCCGGTTTGTCCGGTTATTTGATTATCCGTTTATTTTCGATTATCCGGTTATTTTTTGTTAATAACCACCTCGCTTGTACACTCCTAATCATTCATTCACATGGATGGAGCCAAAAAGTTTTATGGGAAGGCGCAAAGTAAAACTTCTTTCTCTTTTCTTTTCTTTTTTTTATTGTTTTCGGTTCTCAGGATTTTTTCTTACATTATTTTTTGGGCTGTTTTTCATGATCTAAAGATTAACTTATAGACTATAATTATCAAATAAAAATTAAAAATATATATATATAGTCTACAATCAAATAACTAATTTTATAAAAATAAAAAAAATAAAATTGTGTCCTCACTCCTGAGCCTGGCCTCACCAAAAGAATTGTCAACAAAATTTAGAATAGTGTGCAAAACACATATGACATGACCCTCTCACGGTCTCACCTTGAGACTTAATAGCCAAACATGATAATAATAATTTTTAAAAAAAAAATCCTCATCTTGACAAATGACAACAGTTCTCAAAGTCATAAAGATAAAGGAGAAAAATTGATAAAACAAAAGCACAAAAACAACTGGGCACGCCGCACACGACATTAGAAGAAAATCTAAAGAAGAAGAAATGGGTTTCAACTTTGTAGTGTGGGGTCGTTTGTAGCAGAAGAAGATAGAAAACCATAAAATTAAAATTTAACAAAAAAAAAAACCACGCCAGCCCTAGCAACAAACAGTCACTAATTCAAATACAGATTTTTTTATGTATCAATAAGAAACAAACACGTCTCATAAGGCATCAGTGATTTAGCAGCATCACGCTCGCAACACAACTAGAATAAGCTTTCTCTTTTATCAGGTCGATCTATTCTGTTAACTTTTTTTCTATTCTTTTTTTTTCCCCTCTATACGACTGCAAATCGGTTTGCTTGTGGTAGGGATTACAAATTTAGTTTGTCTTTTACAATTAAGGCAAATCTTTTACGGTGAAAGGGTATGGGTAAGGGCCAAAATTTCTAATAGGTATGGCCAAAACTTATAATAAAAAGGGGCCAACCAGCTGAAAGTAAAATTATATCTCCCAAGCAATGTTACACATCATTCCCCTACTTATTTCCTACCAATTTTTAGATGGGTAAAAAAATGATATATATCATTTTTCAAACAAAAATTTCTATTTGGAGGGACCTTGGCCTATACCGGCTACCTCCAACTCCGTCCCTAGTCATTCATATTTGATCTGACTTGACATGTGTGGGCTTGGCATTCCATTGATATCAAATTAATAAGAGTAATGCTATGGGAAGCAACTTAAAGCATGCGCATGTCAATCGGTGTGAAGTCAATAGCGAAGCCAAGATTTTAGTTCACATGTGGGCAAAATTAAAAGATAGAGCTGAATATTTATTAAGGAGAAATACTACTCAGCATTCTCAACTCTCAAGTAGTATTATCTTATCATTCTCTTTGTTTTTTTGTTTTTTGTTTTGGTTTTGTTTTCTTTAAAAAAAATAAAAGTGGATGTGAATGTGTCACATAAATAAGAATACTAAGAAAATACTATTTGAGAATGCTGAATAACATTTTTCTTCACTAACTAATTTAGCTTGTTTAGGATTTGGCTATAGCTCATTAATAGAATTATTATTGTCCATAATCTCAAGTAACTATTATTCTATATTTTATAAAATTAAAATATAAAAAATAAACCTATATATTTATCAACACAATAATTTAAAAGAACAATTTAAATATAAAATTTTACATAGATAATTTATTACTTAATATTAAATTGGAAAATAAACCAATATGAAGATTTGATTATATATATACCTAAAAATTTCACAAAAGAAATAAACTATTTGCAGTAAGGTAACGGTGTTAAATAAATGATTTAATAGTAATTTTAAAAGTTATATCACATTTTAGAGATATAAGAGAAATAAAAGTACTACTTATAGCATTACTCTAAACAAACTTGCAACCTACCCCCAAAAATCTCTAATTTTTTAATTCAACGAAGAAGAAATAAGTAACCAAACGCAACCAAAAGAAGCTGCAAGCAACAGAAAACTATGTCATCTTATTTTCTTGTGAAGAATTTTTCTAATTACTTTTTAATTTTGATACTAATTATTCTTATTTTTTATCTGTATTTTTACCCTTGTTTTTTTTTTGGATTCATATTTTTACCCTTGTTGAATGTAGTCTGTTTGCATCATGTTGTTGTTTCTGCTACGAGACTTGCGAGTGTTGACTAGATCGATTTTCTCTGACGTTGTTGTTCTTAGTTAAACAAATTATCATCTCATATTACAATTGGCGTTAGAAAAGAAAATAAAAAACAAAAAGGGACTTTATCACTACTTAGTATTTTCTTCATGTTTTTTTCCTGAGGACATCTTGGTAATTCCGTAAGTAAATAAAATCGATATATATCGTCTACAATCACTTGTTCATGCTCATTATTCGATAGTGATATTTGCCTTTTGCTTTGTGATTTTGCAGATAAAAAATGTAAATATTTTAAATTAAATTGTTAAAAAATAGATTGTTTGAAATTATATTTTTTTAAAATTGAGATTTTAAAATTGTTCAAAAGTTATATTTTCAAATAGCATTCGATGATGTACTTTTTTAAAACGTATAATTTTAATGGCTAAAAATTGTGATTTTAAATGTCAAATTATAATTTTGTCAATCATTTAATTAACTGGGTTTTTAAATTACACATTTTGAGAATTATTATTTTTAAATTTCACTTTTTACAACACACACTTTAACGACTTTAAATAGTCGGTTAATATCTATTGGTTGGAAGGGAAATGCTATAGCATCTACCCATGTCCTTCTCCTATCCTTCTACTTTTCAAAATTACCATTGAATTTGTGGTCCCATGTGTACACAATCATGGGGACTACAGATCCAATGATGATGATAATATTTAGAAGGATGCGAGAATGATTTGGATAAATATTCTAGCATTTCCCTGGTTGGAATGCATCGACAACAGATAATAACTCTCAAAAGCCGATTGTGAAGCTCTTTTGGAAAAAATTACTGCTAGGATAAACTCTTGGTTGTCTAAGAATTTATCTTTTGCTAGTAGGCTGCAGCTTGTTGTTTTTGTGTTGTATAGTGTTCAAGTTTACTATAGTAGCATTTTTATCTTACCTAAAAAGGTTATTCGAGCTATTGAACAGAAGTTCAATCGATTTCTATAGAATAGTAAAGATGAAGGTATTGCTAGAGCTAAAGTTTCCTGGAGTATGCTGTGTTTGCCTAAAAAAGAGGGAGGCTTGGGCCATTAAAAACTTGGGGAATGGAACCGTGCAGCCATGATGCGCCATATATGGAGTTTATTTATGAGGGCAGGATCTCTTTGGGTTGCTTGGGGCATGCAGTGCTATTGAAGGGGAGGAGTTTTTGGCAGATTAGTATTCTCCAAATTTGTTCTTGGAGTTGGAGGAAACTGTTGAAGCTGAGAAATGAAGCTAGAAATTTTCTTTCTTTTACTGTTGGTACTGGCCAGAATATTCATCTTTAGTTTGATGTTTGGCATCTAGATGAGGTTCTCCATGAGAAGTATGGGCATCGGGTCATTTATGATGCCCATAGTAAGCTAGAGGCTCGTTTAGACTCTGTAATTAATGATGATCATTGGAATTGGAGGCCTGCTCGCTCTGATCAGCTTGTCACCATTCAAAGCAAACTGAGTTTGGTTCCTCTTGGTGAGATTGATATTCCGCAATGGTCTGCTTCAAAAAATGGTATGTACTCTTTCTCATATATTGGGGATGCCATTCGTGTTAAGCACCCCATTGTGGATTGGTGGCCTTCGGTTTGGTTTCATTTTTTCATTCCTAAGCAAGCTTTTGTTGCTTGGTTGGCAATGAGGGATGCGCTTGCGACTGGGAGGAAGTTATTATGTTGGGGCTTTCTAGGGGATGTGAAGTGTATCTTTTGCAGATTTGGTATTGAGGATAGAGATCATTTATTCTTCTCTTGCGGGTTCAGTAGTAGAATTTGGAAACATGTTATAGAGCTATGTGGAGTTTTGCATCTGCCTACATGTTGAGATGATGTGGTGTCTTTGGGACTAAAGGAGTGGAGGGGTAAGACTATGAAAGCTTATATCTGCAGGTTAGTGTTTGACTCTTCCATTTATAACATTTGGAGAACAAGAAATGCTTTAAGACATGGGAATAATCCTTGGTATGATGAGCAACTCTTAAAGCAGATTAAATGGGAAGTGAAACTTCGGTTTATGTCCAAAGGCAAATTTAAAAAGACATATGAGAATGTTATTCTTTGTAATACCTGGGGTATCGATGGAATTCAATTTTGGTAATGAAAGTTTTAATCATTCATTAAAAAAAAAAAAAGCCGAAGTTCCAAAAGCATGGTGATGTTTTATGGCGGGCCAAGGGAGATCTGCCCATTCTCGGCCTGTACTAGCTCTGCCGGTTGATTAAATTACAGCCCTATTTTTGTATTTACGAGGGTAATCGACAAAAGTTTACGAGTTTTACGTATGAAGTACAATACTTAGTGCCAACAATTACCCATCAACGTACAGTAACAAAAGTAAAATTCCTTTTCTTTTCTTTTTTTGAGCAATACAAAAAATTGCTTTTTTCTTACTCAAATGAGTGATAATTATATGCCAACAAATTTAAAAAAAAAAAAGAGACGAAGAGCTATTCTTACTAAAAAGTGCAAACACACGTCACTTCAACATTTTATTTTATTTTTTCACCAACACACAACAACATTAATTCACAAGTCAATATTTATACCACTCAATAATTTTTTTTTAAAAAAAAAAAACACAAGCCAATACGCAAAATTGGAAAGGTACATTGAGTTTATCCATTATAGACTTATAGTAAGTTTTTTTTTAGTGTAGAAATTCAATTAGGCGGATTCTTAGATCCCATAATCCTTTTCTGCAGTCACGTCGATCTGGAGAATGCATCATCCTTCGATTTAGATTAGACATAAATTAACTATAAATTAATTTATAACTAGTTTAATAAAATGACGTGTTTTTTAACAAATCAAAAATACATATATTTTTAATAATATGTATTTTTTACGTGCTTTAAAAACACATATCATTTAATTATGTTGATATGTATAAATTAACAACAAATCTATTTATAGCTAATTTATGTAGTTGGAAATTCCGATATGTCATATCTTGATCCAATCTGGCTCAACACCCTTAGCACAGTTCAAGCATTCTATAGTACTGCATAAATTTTTGCAATGTCTCTCGCATACTGTTTTATAAGTTCCAGTGCACCTATTTGTAACGCAATTTTCGTAGCAATGCTTGTCAAATTTCGCTCGAATGGCTTCTCTAACCTCGAAGGATGCCAGCAAAACGATAATGGTGATAAAAAGCAATGCAGCAATCTTGCATGAAGCCATTTTCTTGCTTTTCTTTTTCTTTTTCTTTTTCTTTTTTTTTTTCCTTTTTGTTTAATGCCTTAAATGGGCTTTGTCAATTGCAAGAAAGGGAGATGTAATGAGGTAATGTATTTAAATGATCCGAGTTTATGTTTTTATATCAATTAGTGAAAGATGGAACAGTTGAACTGAAGCAGAAATATTGTTTTTGTGGCTTTGTGGTGTAGAGGCTAATCCGGACAAACCACTCCTTTAAACTCATGTTAAATGATAATAAATCACACACTTATAACAAGTAGAATTGCGAGCTTGTTTGAGATTGCGTTAAAGAAGTTAAAAAATGTTTTTAATATTTAAAAAGTTGTGCTAAACAAAAATAACCTGTTTTGTAAAAAACTTAAAAGGTTTTTTTTTTTTTTGTCCTCTTAAAAAGCCTAAAACCGCGTTTTCAAAAATAGTAATGAATTATGATACATATAAGACCTATGTCCCTTTTGTGTCACCCCAAAATTGCATATGTGGCTTTTAAAACTCATTATTAGATCAAAATTTAATAATGATTTATTACAAATTCAATAGTAATTTTAAAAGTAACATCAATTTTTAAGTAATACAAAGGAATATAAGTCTTACATGAATATATCATTACACTTTGAAAAAAGATAGAAAATAACGTTTTTTTTTTATAAGCTCTGTTAGACTTTTCAATAAACAAAAACTCTATTTTTCAACGTAATTCTAAATAAATTCTTATTCTCTCTACATTTGTAGCAAAGAAACATGCATGATATGCTCAAGTCGAGCTTAAGAGTAGGCTTACAAATAGTTTTTATCCACATTTTTTTTTTTGGGGTTGTAGATAGATTTTACCCACTTATATATGATACAAAAGAAAAAATATAAACTTGAAACCACTAAAAAATTTTATAAATTGGACAATATCTTTGTTGCCAATTTATTTGATCATTTCATTGTTGTATACAATGAATTCATTATTTGATCATGGAAGAACAAAATTGATAAATCAAAGAGAATAAACATACTTTTACGTAGTGACAAACAAATATTAAAAAAGATACACAAAATTCTTAGCTATAAGATCAATTGATAGAATTAATTTCTCAAACCCCCGTCACAACACGCCTTGGAAACTATGATCACGGCCGGCCAAGAGCTATTTTTCCTCTTTATTTGTTTGCAAAAGAAAGAAAAAGAGTTCATCTTCTCTACGTATGCTCCATTTTTTATGGTATTAATTGCTTTAAAGAGACTTGGAGTGCCTTGAAAATAAAAATAAATAAATAATAAAAACAAAAACAAAAACAATGTAGAGTCATGGTTGTAATTGCATTACATGTGCCTTTTGGATTTGGCAGTTAAAAGGGGTGATTGTTGAAGACTTAAGTTTAAGTTTTTTTTTGGTTTTTTGAATAATAATAATAAGTGATTAATGTGATATAAAGGAGAAAAAATATAAATTTTTTTTATAGAAAAGTGAAAAAGTTTTTATTTTTTAGCGAGTTTTTTATTTGAATAGTAATAAAAAGTGAATAATGTGATATAAAAAGTTTTAAAAAAAAAAAAATTGTTGAAAAGTGATGGATATATGGAATATTAAAAGTGAAATTAACTTTTGGGGAAAAAAAATGGAGAGAATGAAAGATGTTTTACAAAAACAGCCAACATTTTTTGACAAATTCACGTGGGATTTATTGTAACGCCCCAATAATTTAATCAACTTGTAATTAAATTTATGGTTCGTCTCCCAGCCTTAACTATCTAAATTAAGACTTAGGGATACCTTTATTCTCTTTGACAAAAGAATATGTAAAACATCAGCTTAGGGATCACCGTATACATAGGGTTAAGTCACTAGAACATGTTTAACCCGTAGCAAATTGTTCATAGGATATCCAAATCAATTAATTAATAACTAACTGAATTTCCTACTTAAGAGTTTATCAGAGTAAACAACGAAATAATTGATCTGAGTAGATACGTAATAAACAATTTTATCATCAATAAATAAGGGCGCAGAGCTTTACATCTAGAAAATCAAACCTAAGTGTATCAATTGCTGTCACGATACCGTAGTCTCAGTGAGACTTTCAAGTGGTCAAATCCCTTAAGATTTGCAAAATA
Source organism: Betula pendula (assembly GCA_900184695.1). Classification (NCBI taxonomy): domain Eukaryota; kingdom Viridiplantae; phylum Streptophyta; class Magnoliopsida; order Fagales; family Betulaceae; genus Betula; species Betula pendula. Next base: position 114,133 of record FXXK01000119.1, on the reverse strand, counting down.
CCGGAGTATTTTACGGAGATGAAAAAAAGTAATTGAGTAAGTCCATTGACTTAGTAAGCAACATAGTACGAAACTAGTTTATGAAATGAGCCTTAAGTACAGTTATAAAATTGATATTTGTAACATAGGATTTTCACAAATGATGTGCGCCATCCTCGTTATTATGTCATTTAAAAAAAGGTTGTGATTTTATTTAAGAGATTATGGCAAAATTTAGGTGATCGAGCATTAGGATTTTAATGCATAAAATTATGTTGTACATATAATATATTATGTTACATGTTAACAATATGGTCTACCCAAGGCATTACCTCTTCTCAACAGGGTTTGCGCGTCCCAAAAGACTTCTTATACAATTCTGGTACCCCGGACATTGCACAAACATATCGTCTTATACTAGTAGTCCGACCTTGGGTGGCCCACACTAACTATAAAGCCGTAAGGGTGACCCCACTTGAAGAATGGTGCGCTAATCATAAATTTTTAACCATTGGATCTAATATCCTCATCATAAAAAGAAACATTTGACCATAAAATCAGCTTGTAATAATAGTAAGCTTGTAATGTCCCAAAATATTTAAAAGAATTTTTCAAATTATTTGACAAAAGATTTTATTTAAGATACCTACTCCTCTTGTAAAAACTATTAAAATAATATTTTATTTTAGAAAAAACAATCATCAAACGTTCAATGGATACCATTAAATGTTCGATGAACAGTACAGTCACATTCTCTGCAAGCTTACGCATGCATAAAACAGATGTTAGTACGGTACATCTAACTTTTGATGCTTTTATGAAACATTTGATGCTTTTATGAAACGTTTGATACTTTTATGGAGCGTTCGGCGCTTTTATCAAACGTTTGATGAGAAATTCTAGATTTTCTAGATAATAATAGATCAAACGTTCAATCATGTTCCCAAATGAATTTTTGGTAGAGGACCAGCAACGTGCCCCATTTTCCTATAAATTATACCTTACCCTTATACAAACTCACATTTACTTGTTTAAACACTCCAAAAAACATATTTTCAAGGCTTAAAGGAGAATTTTTTTGGAAGGTTTTTCACTTGAAGAAGGTCATTTTCTCCAAACGTAAACTTTGAATCCCTACTCATACTTATGATACCTTTCATTATTATATATATAGTGTAACCATGTTTTGTTTTCAAAATGTATTTATAAGGATTTAAAAGCTTTTATGTTAACTCTCCAGAAGGTTTTGATAGAATGGATAACATTGTATTTTACCTCTTAAAAATACATGTTTCTTAAAAATACATGTTCCTTGATATTGCTTTATGTCTAGAAATAGTCGTTGATAGGTTTGGTATAAATTTTCAAGCATTCATGCATTCTGGACTTACATCGAACATTCTACTGTTCTTGATCAAACGTTCGATTTTCAAGGAATAAACGTTTGATAATTGTGTCAAGTATTCGATGGTGTCCACAAATGTATAAATTAAGATTTTTAAGACAAAAAACACACATACTCCATGTTTAGTAAGTGATTGCGTTCTTAGCATATTGTTGGGTTATTTTACAGTTAACGAGAAAATACGAGATGTCTGAGGCATTGGATGAGCAGTCAAGGTAAGTACAATAACTAAGTAATGAAACTGTAATTTTAGAAGTGTGATATGTTAATTAACTGAGCATGTTCCTCTTTATGATCAAGTTTACTACTTTAATGACTTGATGTTATTTACTTATATAAATATTTCTATTTTTGGAATAAATGAATAGCATCTGCATAATAAGGTTATGATACACTAGTACATGCGGTAGAACGACCATAATCTTACTATTAATACAAGTTGATTCTATGGTCAAATATTTCTATTATGATGATGGCCTTGGATTCAATGGTTAGGTTTAGTGACAAGAGCATTATTCTTTGAGTGGGGTCACCGTTACGGCTTTACTAGTCAGCGTGGGCCATCCGATGTTAGACTCGGTTGAACTACTAATATAAGACGGTATGTTTGTGCAATGTCTGGGCATCGGAGTTGTACTATAAGTCCTTTTGAACACGCAAACCTTGCTGAAAGGGGGTAATATTTTGAGTAGATCATATTATTGACATATGATTATTTATATTATAGCATGTTTCGTGCACTAAAATATAAAGGTTTAATTGCTGGGATTATGTCATTTTCTTTGAAAACCAAACGTCATTTTTCTAAGAGATAATAATAGGGATTGAATCTATCATTTGTAAAAATATCATGTGTAATTTCTAAACACCTTTTTGGTATTAATTTTTATGCATCATCCCTTTTTAATTAATGTACTTACTAAACTAGCTGACTTATTCAGTTACTTCCTTCCCTTCGCGTAAAATACCTCGGTATTTTACAAACTTTTAGGGATTTAATCAGTTTGGACTCTCACCAGGATTACGGTATCGAGACAGCAATTGATATACTCAGGTTTAATCTTCTAGATGTAAAGCTCTGTGCCTTATTTATTGATGATGTAATTGTTTACTACTTATGTACTCAAATCAATTATTCCGCTATTTACTCTAATAAATAGATAAGTAGGATATTCAGTTAATTACTAGTTAATTGATTGGGCACCCTATGGATATTTTACTTTGGATTAACCTTATTCCAATGGTTTAATCATGTATATACGGTGATCTTCAAGCTGGTGTTTTACAAAATTCTCTTCATAAAGATAATAGAGATATCCCTGAGTCTTAACTTAGACAATTAAGGCTGGAAGGCGAACCATGAATTTAATTACAAGTTAGTTAAATTCTTTGGGCTTTATAAAGCTCATGGTCATTCTACCGCACGTATTGATGTACCATGTCATACAATGCAGATATTGTTCATTTATTTTAAAAATAAGGGTATTTATATAAGCAAATAATGTCATGTTATAAAAACTGTAAACTTGGTCATTTAAGAATAACGTATTCAGTCATCTGACATATCACATTTCTAACATTATTAGTTTCATACTCAGTTATTTACTTATATCAATTACTTATCCGATACCTCAGACATCTCATACTCCCGCTTACTGTAATAATAACCCAACAACACACTAAGAACGCTATCATCTATTAACTGTGGAGTATGTGTGTTTTTTGCCTTAAAAACATTAATTTGAGCATTTCTGGTCACCATCAAAAGTTTGACACGAGTATTGAACGTTTGTTCTTGAGGATCAAACGTTTGATCAAGAATAGTGAAACGTTCGATTGAAAGCTAGAATGCTTAAATGCTTAAAAAATCCTACCAAACCTAATCACAACTACACCAAGACTTAAAGCAGTGTCTAGCAACATAGTAAACGTGTATTCTAGGAGGTAAAACACAAGGTCATCCATTTTATCAAAACTATTTGAAAAATTAATATAAAGGGTCTTTAAATCTTTATAACATACTTTGAAAACAAAACATAGCTATAACTTATGCAAAATAAGGAAATACAACATAGATAGAAGCATATATTCGAAAGTTACCTTTGGAGATGATCTTCTCATTTCAAAGAGAGCTTATTCCTTAGATTCATATTTTTCAAGCAAAGAAATGGTTTTTGGGGATTTTTGGGTGAGAAGGTTGTGTTTTACTGAAGGCTATGGTTTATTTTATAGGGGAATGGGGCGAGTTGCTGGTTCCTTATAAAAATATTCATTTTGGAACATGATCAAACATTTGATGTACGAGATCGAATGTTTGATGTATTATTACGGTTCTAGGGTTTCTCGTCAAACATTTGAAAAAAAATTGAACGTTTGATGTACTGTATTGACACATGTTCTATGCATGTCCAGATTTGTAGAGAATGTGACTGTATTGTTCATCGAACGTTTGATGGTTGTGTTTTTCTAAAAAATATTATTTTAATGCTTTTAAAATAAGTGTGAGTATTTAAATAAAGTATTTTGTCAAATAATTTGGAAAATCTCTTTTTAAATATTTGGGGCATTACTTTTATATGCGGAGGCTTTTTTTTTTTTTTTTTTTTTTAGGGTGGGCAATAAAAACAAACAGAATAATTATACGTAGTTTAATAAAAATTTGAAACAGGTTATAGGGGTCGTTTGCCCCCTTTCCTTTTTTCAACCCCCTTCTCTCTATCACTATGAGAAATGAATGTGATATATTGGTATAAATAGGGTTGTAATCGAGTCGAATATTGAATGTTCAAACTCTGTTAATCCAATTTTATTTCGAATACGAGTTGATCTCGAGCTAGATAATTTGTTTAAACTTGACCCATTTATTTTTCGAGCGAACTCAAACTTGTTCACAAGCTGTTCAGTTAACTTATTCATTTCTTATATAATATAACTATCATGATTTAATTTTTTTTCTTCATAAATCCATATTAATTATTGTTATTATTTTATTCTTTGAGTTAATTAAATAAATTAATTTGAATCTTAAATAATTTAACTTCGAGTTTATAAGTATGTTTTACAGTATGTATATAAATGCATTATGCACACACACACATATATTTATTTATTTGTCTAATTCACACATATTTATACACACACAAACACACTCATGTACACACAAACACACATATATCTATAACAAGACACGCAATAACAATAATTCAAATTATATTTATTATATTAGAAATAAAATTCATCTTTACTTAACATATCCTAATTACGAAATTAAAATAATGCTATAAAAATAAAATTATACGAGTGTTGTGTCAAATTTATATAAATATAATTTGTTTAATAATTGAGCCTAATTTTATATTTAGAACTAACTAATTTATTAACCAAATCAAATTCAAACGGAAGATTAAGAGAATGAAAGTTTACAAAAATTAAGTTTTACGGGTCACGCGCTTCCCAAGCAAGGATTTTTGGGACATTCAAAGGAATAGCAATTTACATACATTATACATACGTGTAGAAGTGCTTTGATGCACGAACAGATTATCCTCAAAATTTATTGCAATTCCTGACCGTAAATTATTAGGATAAGCATTCAATTAAAATAATCAATTCGTATACAAATCAATCACTCCACTCTGACGGATCATGCTTACCAGATATTTTTTTAGAATCTTCATTCTAATCCTTCCACGTCATATTCCGTGACTTTCGCCTAAGACCAACCCCACCACCCCTGTATGGCCGACCAGGTCACGTTGCAAACAATCACAACCTTAGCCTGATTTAGTAACACGCGTCAGCGTCCAACTCGCTTTCTTAAAAAAAAAGAGCGGTAATCCACATCATGAATGACGTGTACGAAGCAAGAGCGAGGTGTGTGTTGTCTGCCTAGGTTCAAGCTCAGATCCTGGCCGTCGATTTTCAGGTAGAGGACAATCTAAATGATGGCTTCTGGGAAAAAGCGCTGTCGAAGACGACCGACATTACAGGCGAAAGAACTAAAAATGCAATCAAACCTCTTTTTCATCCGTCCGATTAAACCACCCATTTGTAACAAAATCAATCTGACGGTTGTTAGCTGGAAACGTGCACCGTCATATCATGCACGCAATTGCTTTCTGGACTTGTCAATTCTTTTTCGTTGAACAGGTCGAAGATATGTTCTTATGCTGAGGGTATTTAAGTAATTTTGTACAACCTGTCAACAACAGAACAGCGACAGCTAGTGGTTGGGTCGTAGCTTTCGTGGGGAAGGATCTCGAAGAACCGGAGCTCTTTCGGCGCTATAAATACGATTCAGTTTCGAATTTACCTTCTCGTCTTTGTTTCTCTCATTTCTTAACCCTCTCTCGGAAGCTCACGTTTGCGAGGCACGCGAAGCGATTCGGAGCTCCGAAGATATAGTCGGATCACACCTTGGATTGCCGTACCAAATCGGCGACCGAGACGATTCTCTCCGTGGATTGAAAGTTCGTTTTTTCTGTTGGTTAATTTGTACAATTTATAGTTTCTTTTAATTAGTCGTGTTTGATTAGCCGTCTCTTTGATACTCTAGACCTTTTTTAGGTAATGTGAAAGTAGATTTTGATTTTTTTTTGTTTGTTTGTTAGATTGGGTTATATTTTGTTTGGTTTCTGAGAAATTTCTGCAGAGGAGAGAAGGTGATTTGAAATGTTGCCTTTTTTGGATTCTTATATGTTCTGGTTTAGTTTTTAACATTGGGAAATTTCAAATTTTGTTTTCTCGGGAACTATTTTTGGGAGAATAGGAAGGTTACGAAGCGCTGGATTCTTTTTTGTCTTTGAGCTAAGGTTTCTTATAGGCGAAACAGTTTGCTAGGGTTATCACGGTTTTAATTGATGAAACTAGATAATTGAGAGCGTCATTTTTTCCTTTGTGCGTGCATGTGTAGTGCAGTTTTTATTTTATTTTATTTTAATTTCATTTTTGCTTATATTAAATAAAAATTGAATTCTGTGAAATTCGGAAGGAAATTGAATTTCCATTTAGCTACGATTATCTATGAATTTGGTCTTTTCCTTTCCATACAAAGTGTGAACTGTTGTGGATGCCATTTTTTGTTGAATTTGATGATGTAGAAATAACTGGTCAATCTGTATCTGAGCGTTGCTTATCATTGACAACTTGTGCTCCATTGAGTGTTTTGTCTGCTAGATTCTGGTTGTTTAATTTCAATATAATGTGGTGATGGTTGTGTTGGTGTATCTGATATGTTAATTGTTTATTATGTGTTTATTTGATGTGTACGTTTTTGTATGAAATTTTAATCTCCGAAGAGAGTAATGCCAGTTATTCCACTTGTTTGATGTTTGAGATGATGTCTTATTTTGGTAGTTTTTTGTTTTTCTTTTTCGTAGTTGGGTGATATCATTAACTACGCCGTTGTTTGTAGTTCATATTTTTATGGGGTGAATTTCTTTTATAGTTTTTCTTGCATATCAGAAACTTCTTGGATGATATGTATGGTGACTGAAAGTCAATAAAGCAGTTGCTTGGTAGGGCTGATATTGCTCCAGTAATCTTTTGGGGAAAAAAAAAAATACTCTTCGTCGGCAAAGGACAAACCAACTTGTCATTTTGACTGTAGTTAAATATTTTGAAGCAAATATAGTAGTTGAAATTCAATCTGTTTCACTTGATTGAATGCTCTGTTGAAGGAGAAACGGAGCCTGCAGCTGAAACAGCTTTTCCTTGAAGTCTTCAAGGAATTACACTGCATCAGTGGAAATATTGTGTTTGCAAGCAAGCAAGTCATCATTTATATGGATATGAATCATATGATTAGAACTAATTTAATTAACAAAGAGTAAACCCTTTATTTGGCAATGGCTTGGATAATATAGAAAGATACACTAAATGTGGAACATTTTTGCTTGCTAGTATATTTTAATACTGTGAACAAGTAATCAGGAAATGGAGGAGGAGAAGGGACAGTAGGAAGAAAAGGAAGAGAGGAGGAAGAAGAAACACAATACTCAAAAATCGATATAAATAGAGCAATTGTGAAACCAATTAGTGACTTTTGAAGTCGGGTAAAAAAGCTTTTTATTTGGTAGTGCCTTAATGGATACATAAATCAAATGCACGAAACACCAGTACTCTAATAAACGAGTATTGCTGTAACATTGCTTATATAGGTCTAGCAGTATTTGTAACTTCTCTACACATGTTCTAGGCATTTTAATATTTTGGGTTGTAGCTGATGATACTTCGTCCATTATTTAGGTTAATGACAACTATAGCTGTTTCTGCCTAAGTCAGTGAAAGTAAGTTGAGGTGGATAGGATAAACAGTTAGCTTTTCTTGTTTGGTCCTTCTTTTCTCTAGTAAGTTAAGTTGGGCTGACTGAAGATTATGAAGAGCCGCTTCTTTTATTTTCCATGGGGCTGAGCTTGGTGTTTCTTCTTCTTCTTTTACCACCCACTCCTCTCTGCGGAAACTGACAGTATTTGCTAGGTTTCAGTGCTGCCTGTAGAATTAAAGGTAGGAGAGGAACTGTTCTTCAGAGGATCTTAAAGACTAGAGTCCACCATTGTAATAATTTCCTGGAAAATATGTTTATGACTGCATCATCTCTTAAGGTCTTTGGTTTCATTGCTCTACCCTTAACACGAAGCCTTAGGTCTTTCTCTCCTTTCTAACTCTTAAACTGTTCTTGAAACCTGTCAATTTTATAATCCATGTTGGTAGATAGAGAGATTACATCTTCTTGGATATGGAGAGCCTCAATTCTTGGAGAAGACTGAATTTCCTTTCTGGCAACAAGACCTTGGAGTTATGACAATTCTCGGGGTTCAAGAATTAACTAGTAAAGATAACAAGAGAGTTTGCTAAGAAAAAAATGAACTAAATTGTGAATGGAGAAAAGCCTCTCAAGTCCTTTTTCATAAGGTTTAAGATTTTGGCGAGTTCAGTTCTCGATGGAGACTCGGTGCAGAGTTGCCAATCGAGGTAGGCTTGTCCTAGTTGGACAATCAACATGACACATTTCTTCAATCTCACATCTCTTTCCCCTAATTTTTCTTAACATTTTAGAACACATTTGATCGTGTGATGTATTGCTTTTACCTTAGGTTGGGGCGTCTATTGGTCGTCCAGTATAGTGGATTTGGTTCCAAGACTTCCAGGAATCAAGTGATCATGCAATGCTATTGGTTATACAGCTGGAGGCTTAGGAGTCCCAATATATGGGACTCTTATAGATCTACTTGTTTTGATGAATCCTTCTCTTGGAGTATTGCTGATTGGAGCTGTTCAACCTTACTTGGATTATGTTGTTGCTGATTCCCATTGGTCTGCAGCTGTATAGAAGAAAGCAACAGTATCATGCAGTGTTTGCCTGGCATGATCGGATGACTGAAAATGTCTTTCGAAGTTTTAGAATGATTCTTAAACTTGTTCCCATATGCAGGTGCTTTAGGCCTATTTCCAGCTTCTAGATAGTTCATAGTTTCATCCACAGTATCCAATGGGGGAAGTGGCTATGGCAATTAAGCATTCTGAGTCTCAACAATATTTGCTGGAAGACATGAAACACATAACCTGCAAAAGCAACAAAACGGAGGCTATTCACTCTGAACATTCAGATCAAGATTGCATGCTTGCTGAAGAATCAACAGATTCTACAAAAACAGCTGAAGTATTGGAGGAAGGATTTATGCAATATGGGTAAAGTCTTACATGTTTACCTGGTACTTTTGATTTGTATCTCCTTTTTTTTTTTTCTTTTCTTTTTTTATAATCAATTGCATACAAAATTATTTGCAGATGTTCACATTACCGGCGAAGGTGCCGCATTAAAGCTCCTTGTTGCAATGAGATAGTTGATTGTCGCCATTGTCATAATGAGGCAAAAGTGAGTTCTCTGGCCATCCTCATGGTCTTTGATGTATGTTAATGTTTAAGTATCAATTGATTTACTTTTTTGTTGATTTACAGAATAACATTAATGTCGAACCGAAGCATAGACATGACATTCCGCGCCATCAAGTAAGACAGGTAGATACATTCATTTGTTCTACTTCCCTCCTTCTTGCCCCCTTTTTTGATGCATTCTTCATGGTTGTAGTACCCTTCAATGCTGACGAATTACTCCTTGTTAAATGTTTTCAGGTGATATGTGCAATATGTGACACTGAACAAGAGGTGAGTATAGAGTACTTAGATGGAGTATTATGGAATTTATGCATCTAATGCTTCTAGAAGTGGCTTGCCAGTCAAATATTCTGTACCAATATTATTTATTTAGTTTTATCTTGGGATATCATCAAATTAAAAATGAAGGACAAAGTGATCTGCTGGATTAAAAAGATTTATTTATTTCTATATATGAAAAAAAAAAGATTTATATTGATCTCTCGGAAATATCTAGTTGTCTCTAACTCAAGCCGTGCTCATTATGTTGTTGGTTGCTGCCATTACAGGTTCGGCAAGTATGCATTAATTGTGGTGTATGTATGGGGAAATACTTCTGCGAGACTTGCAAGTTGTTTGATGATGATGTACGTGATCAATCTTTTTCTTTGCTACCCCCCTCTCCCCATCAAAAAAAAAAAGGAAAAAACGTAACAAGGATCTTGGCATGGTTGTCGATTTCATCCATCTTAAAAACTCAAGTACTTACTCATGAATGTAGGCTTCGATGTCTCTACACTAGTAATTCAATTGAACAGATTAATTTGATTACTCTTGTTTTTGCAATGTTGCAGACGTCTAAGAAACAGTATCATTGCAATGGCTGTGGAATTTGCAGGTATGAGTCATATCCCTAAGCACAAAGTAGCATGCACGATGTCTCTAATTTCTATTGTCTTATGTCATTTTTCTTTTTTCTTTTTTAGTCGTAACTTATTTTTTAATGTGCTTTGTTACAGAATAGGAGGGCGCGAGAATTTTTTCCACTGCTACAAGTGTGGTAAGCTACTCGTCTTATCATTCTTACTACCTAAAATTCTAGGTTGGAGCTTAAAGATAATAATTACAAGTGATATGTTATCTATTTGTTCTAATTATATATATATTTGATCTCGATGAAGGTTGTTGCTACTCTATTCTCTTGAAGAACAGCCACCCTTGTGTGGAAGGAGCTATGCATCATGACTGCCCTGTTTGCTTCGAGGTAACACATGCTAGCCTCCCTCTCCTTTTTTTCGTTGATGTAATACAGGATCTAGATGATCAAAGCCTAATTGCAAGCATCATAAAATGTTGTCTGCAGTATCTATTTGATTCAAGAAACGATGTGACTGTTCTGCCATGTGGACACACTATTCACAAAAACTGCTTGAAGGAGATGCGGGATCATCTTCAGTGAGTGCTGGCTGTTTCTTCTCTGTCTCTCTTCCTTCTGGTGTACAATTTTACTGACCTGTTCCATATTGTTCTGTTCATTAAACAGATATGCTTGCCCTCTCTGCTCCAAGTCTGTTTGTGATATGTCCAAAGTATGGGAGAAATTTGACATGGAAATTGCCGTTACACCAATGCCAGAAACTTATCAAAATAAAATGGTCAGACTCTCTCTCTCTCTCACACACACACATTTAAACCGGAGTCTTACACAATTTTCTGTCATTTAAAGAGTTTAATGTTCTTATGTAAACCTTGTTCAACTAGGCAAGTGATTTTTGACTTAACTCATGAATTCAATATAAAATTAAAGTCTTCAAGTTTAAGAGTTTGATCCATTTAATTAAATGGGTTAATTTAAGGTTGACCTATATGGTTTTATATACATTTTTGGCACTATTCAAACTTGACACACAACATAATAATAGACAATTTTTGACATGATCGGTAAACTCGTATGAACTAAGGACATGTTTGGTACACGGAATGACTATTCCAAGAAATAGTCTCTATTAAGAGTTGAATGATTGTAATAAATTAATCTTGAAATAGTCATTTCGATAGGCATGGAGGAATATCTATTCCTTTAATTGAGAGAATATCTATAAAGAGGAATGACTATTCTCTCAATTAAAAGAATAGATATTCCTCCATGACTATCGAAATGACTATTTTAAGGTTAATCTATTACAATCATTCCACTTTTAATAAAGGTTATTTCTTAGAATAGCCATTCCGCATACCAAACATAATCTAAATACAAAATTAGAGGGTTATGGTTGAGGAGTTTGACTCGTTTAATTAAATAGGTCGTTAAAGTTAACTTATATAGTCTTACTCATGTTCTGAAACGACTCAAATTCAACAAGCAAACATAAATTGGCGAACATAAATTGCCACTTATCAATTTTTATCAATTTTAATCACCGATAACTTTAATCACTCAAAACAATGTGCTAATTTCTCTGATGGAAAATCTGTTTTACAGGTTTGGATTCTTTGCAATGACTGCGGGAAAACATCAAAAGTGCAGTACCACGTCGTGGCCCAGAAATGCATGAACTGCAAATCCTACAACACTCGCCAAACAAGAGGCTGAGCAGCTGACAGTGGCTAGAATGGATTGGCAAAGTCAATGACACCTACAACTGTCCTAAAATTGGATGCATCCGTAATTGGGGCTTTCATCTCAATTACCCGAGCGATGAATATCGGTAGAAGGGAATTTTTTTTCCACCCTTCTTGTTCCTGCAGCTTGTTCTCTGCTGAGAGATCTGTCGCGATCCACCCTATCCTGCAGCCTGATCTCGTCTCTACCAGGAGATCTGTCATGATCCACTTGCATTCATTCTCCTGTTTCTTATGTTGTTTTTTCTTGTATCCTTGTGTCCTTGCACTCATAGAACTTCATCGATGGTGGTCATGGAGAAAAAAAGAAGTTTTTTTTCTTATCTTTTAAAATGCAGACACAGGTTTTTTTTTTTCTTTTTTTCTTTTTCTTGATCTTCCTCACTTGTCGTATCCTACTTACCTAGAATCATCGTCATACCTGGTAGAAGTGCGGTTCATGAGCAAGCTTCGGTGGACCTGTGGAAATATGTTTAGCAATTTGTAGCAGGAGTTTGGTTTGAATTTGTGGTGATGATACCGTGTCTGCTCAACCTTTTAGTTAACTTAGGTGGTAGACTAAGGTTCCTATAAATTAAAGCTCCTAATTGATATTTGTACAATTAATTATTATTATTATTTAATTTTAAAAAAAAAATTGAAGGCTCCAGTATGGTAAAAAGTTATTAATAGTCTTGAATATAAAGACCTAATTAATAATTTTGCATTTCAAAAAGCAAAAGAATAATTTTTAAATAAAAATATAATATTAATGTTTAAATATAAAAAGAGACCTCAATTAAACTTGCCGGCGATTTGGCCCGCTCTATTTGAATTTTCCTTTGCCATTCTTTTTGAAAGGTCCATGTTGGTGATTGGTGTCCAGGAAGGTTTAGTCGTCCAGAAAGCTACATTTGGTCTTGCAACATCTAGGGTTTTTTTGTTTTTTTTTTAATTCTTCGTCTTCTTCTTTTAAGTACATAAAAAAAGAATTACAACAAAAAACAATAAAAAAGGGATGGGTAAACAAATAATAAGTTCCAAAATATATAGGATAAATATAAATTAAAAGGGAATGTATTAAATAAATGATGCGATCATATTGATTTTTCACATGAATATCAAGAAAAGTGGCCGCCATTTAAAGTGGTTAGGCAAGGCATGAGCATAGGTATAACCATTGTGAAACCTTTCAATTCTATTCGAACCCCAAGGGATACAGATTAAGATATGACCTTCGAAATATTTTTTAACCTTACTCAAACACCTGTTTGGAAACAACAAAAAGACAAAGAAATAAAAATACATAAGAAATTAAAAAAACAAAATTGTAAATGAAATCACGGAGCAGAACCACCAACAGAGGGCGGGGTGGAGGAAGGCGGTATGGACATGGTTGAGGGTCGGCGTGTGAAGATCACATGCCGGCAGTGGGTGCTGGGAGACAGGGGCCACCACTAGAGACCGGTAGTAGTGGATGGGAGGAAAGGAATCATCACGCGCAGCGAAGAGCTATCCACTCGTCGGTGCGTGTGGGACATGCTTTGACACATGTTGGCCGGATGGTGACACGGGTGGCGGCAACTAGAAGTGGAGAAACTCAGGAGAAAGGTGGAGTGACACGTTTGAGGGTGAGGTTTCCTGAAGTTGATAGATCTAGTTTGAAAAAAAAAAAACCATCCAAAAACTTCAAAAAAGACGAATCTGAATCTAGGAATGGCTAGACAATAAGTTGGCAGAGCTACTAAACCGAGATACATTGCTTGAGGCGATGGATAAGGCCTTAAAAGAGGCAAATAAAACCTGCAAAGGGGCAAGTAGGGCCTCAAAAGAGGCATTAAAGGGTGGGGGAAGGAGAAAGAAAGGAATAGAGGGAAAGGGGAAAGAGGAGGGAGTCCTCCCATGGCAACCAAAGACTCAAAGTATAGGGGAGTTTTCTTTTTCTTTTTTTTTTGGAGAGAGGAGTGTTTCCATAAAGCAAATAACGTACAATTTAATCGTATCTAGGGTTCTTTTGTTTATGGATGAGGCAAGGGCTGAAATTGATTGCGACTACTGAGATTGCCTATGTTCAAGTATGTCATATCTTAGGAAATAATTAACTTGTAATTAACTTCATGATTGATCTTCCAACCTTAAACCACATGAATAAGACTCAAGGATATTTGCATTCTCTCGGAGGAGAGAGAGAGTCTAAAGTATCGGCTTGGAATCACTATAACTCCCATGAAGTTAAATCAATTAATTTGTCTAACTCGGAGTGTTATCCGTAGTGTATTCAAATTAGTTAATTAGTAATTGACTGAATTCACTACACGTCATTAATTATCAGAGTAAATAGTGAAAATGAAAATAGTTAATATGAATTTAGTAACAATAAATTTTCGATAACAAAATCTATCACTAATATGAGACACAGAGCTTCCAAACAGACATGACTAATCAATTACTAAATCAAACCAGATAACAAAGCCATTCGCTTGACGTCTTTGTCCTAGCGAATTGCCTCACACTAGCTTGAGACTTGTTGGTCTATAAAACATCAGAGTATTTTACAGGCAATGAAAAGTAACTGAGTAAGTTCACTGATTTAGTAAGCAAAACACTATAAAATTGTTGTGTGAGATGAGCCTTAAGTATAGTTATAAAATTATATCAGAAACATAAGGTTTTTCACAAATGATGTGCATTATTCCTGTTATTATGCCCCTTAGAAAAGACGATTTTTTATTTTTATTTGGAGAATAGTGGCATAATCCCGATGATCGAACACTAAGGTTTTTAATGCATAAAACCATGCTTTACATATAATATATCAGGTCATATGTTAACAATATGGTCTACCAGATACATTAACCCTCTCTCAGCAGGGTTTGCGCGTTGTAAGAATATATAGTATAACACTGATGTCTCGGATATTGCTCAAATATATCGTCTTATACTAGCAGTTCGACCGAGGCCGACCTCGGGTGGTCCACGCTACTAGCAAAGTTGTAACCGTGACTCCATTCAAAAAATGGTGCATTAGTCACAAATAACCACATTTGGATAAAGACCAAATATAATAGTAAATCATTTTGACCATAGGGTTAACCTGTATAATAATAGCCCTTGGCCATTGTCTCGCTCAATACGGTGTACTATGCTATAAGATGTAAGTATTATTATTTATTCCCAAAATATGAATATAGTATTTAATCCTTTAGTAGTAGTTGTAGACATATTGAAAAATTATAAGGTCATAACATAAAAGCGAATGTGTTCAGTTTGCTGACCTATCGCACTTTAACTAGCACAGTTTCATACTTGGTTATTTACCTTAAACACTCATCCGAAACTCCGTACATCCGTAATTTTGCTATTGCAAAACACACCAAAATAATACATTGAGCATGCTATCCTAAACACATAAAACTCTAATCATGCGACATACGCGCTAAATCTATCATAAAACCCTAATTATGCATTTATGGTTACCAACAAACATTCGTTATAGAGGCTGAACATTTCATTTTCAAGGAACAAACGTTTGTCCAATACATTGGAAAACTTGTGTGTTCCCACAATACACGAAAGGCTCAAATCTACCTCTAAAACTTATTACTTATTGAATCTAAGCTTTTCATTAGTCACATCCAATTATATTAAGACACACCAACATGAAAATACATGTAAATCCTTAATCGTTTTGAAAGCTTAACAATTTGTGCACTAAACTTTATAAACTTTAACATGCTATTTTAAAACTCTTAAAACACATGATAGATAATATGGTAAGTAAGATATAATCATACAAAATTAAAACAAGGATTCGGAGGTTACTCTTTTGAATGATGAATTTCACCAAAATCATTCTTCTCATCACTAGAATTTTTCTCTCAAACTTTCAAGTGTTGGGGTGCTAGGGGTTCTAAGATTGGTGTGGATGAGCTGAGGGGTAAGATGGACCATTTATAGGGGTGGGGGGTTGGAATGAGACGAATATAGGTAGTCCAAAAGTGAAAGTACTTTTTAGACTTGCACGAACGTTTATCTGTACTGGTGGAACGTTCGTGTACTACAATCTAATAGTTCTAGGGTTTCAAGGGAATGTTTGTTGATTAAATCAAACAGTCATGATATTTTCTGACACATGGCTTGCAGTGAGTCAGACTCGTGGAATGTGTGAACAGTGCTATAGGACATGCGCGAGTGTTCATATACTATGCTATGAATGTTCATGGCAGGGGTAAAAATACAGTTGGCTAGGGCAACCTACGAACGTTCCAGTACACCTCATGAACATTCATGTACTTGTTGTTTTAAATAATTTTTAAAAGATTTAATAGCTTGAATCAAGTTTGTAATAAAACATATGTTTTAAATTTTACGACGTATTACAAAGTAGCATGGTCATGATTTGCAATTTCAGATAACGAGAGAATGGAGATATTTCAGCTTATTGTCTCATTGATATTTTGGATTCTTCCTGGGATTTTTCCTTACAATACTCTTTTCAGTCTGCATACTTATTATTTGTCCTTCCCTGTCTTTGTTGGTGTGCTAATCGCATTGAGAAACTTTGAAGGATTTTTTTTTTTTTTGTTTAGTATTGGCAATGAGCTCAAATTTTATATAGTCAGTTGGTATAAGATTTGTTCTCTGATTTGCTTTGGTGGTTTGGGAGTTAGAAATATGATTCAATTTAACTGAATTTTCTTAGAGAAATGGTTATGATGTTATGCCACATAGTGGTTATGAAAACCAAATATGATAGCATGAGGGGAGGTTAGTGTTCTAAAAAGGTTATTGGGCTCTTCAGGATGGTGGTGTGGAAACACATTTGGAGGGGTGGGTTTTTTTTTTTGAGATTTGTCATTGGGAGATGAGTTTAAGATTAGGTTTTGACATGATTTATGGTGTAGGTATCATCCACTTTAGCCAAATTTTTTGGAATTATTTATTAATGTTCGTTGAAAGGAAGCTTTGGTGGCGCAATTTTCTAATGGCAATCTTCAGTGGAATATTAATTTTACAATATTAGTGTGTGATTGGGAGGTGGACTTGGTCACCTCATTCTTTGATCTCTTGTATTCTCTCAGGTTAATACAAGGTGGCAAAGATAGTGGAATGTTAATTTTACTAGATTAGTGTGTGATTGGGAGGTGGACTTGGTCACCTCATTCTTTGATCTCTTGTATTCTCTCAGGTTGATACAAGGTGGCAGAGATAGAATCTGTTAGATCCCTTCTAAAAGGTGTTCATATGAGGTCATATCCTTTTATTATGTGCTTTGCATTCCCGCTAGATCTTCATTTTCGTAGAAGAGCATTTGAAGAAATAAGCCTTATTTGAGAGTGACATTCTCCGTGTGGACGGAAGCATTAGAGAAGATTTTAACTTTGGATAACATGAGGAAGATGTATGTAATAGTGGTTGATTGATGTTGTATGTGTAAGATGAGTGGGACCATAGATCATCTTTTTCTCCATTATGAAGTGTCTAGAGAATTGTAGGCTTAGACCTTCTGTCTATTTGGTGTAAAGTGAGTCATGCTTAGAAAGGTGTGGAGTTGTTGGCTAGTTGGAGAGGTTAGTTAGGAAGCTATTACACTTTAGAAGTTTGAAGGATGACACCTTTGTGCTTAACTAGTACATTTGGAGACAGTGGAACATGATGAACTTTGAGGATTGTGAGAGATCAACATTAGAGTTAAAAGCTTATATGTTCAACATTAGAGAGATCAACATGATGAGCTTTGAGGAGCAACGTACAATAGTCGTTTTTTTTTCTTCTAGTTTTACTGAATTGTTGGACTTGTGTTCTTTTTTTACTTTTTTTCCTCCCTAATTGAGGCTTTCTCTTTTATACTCCATGTGTACTTGGATTAAACTGCTTTGAGCTTTCTATTAAGATTGATTTACTTATAAGAACCTTTTTTTGTTTGTTTGAATCATCTGGTTTAGATTGCAACTTTCCTTCAGTGATAACAAGTTCAATTAGCTCATTCCAAGGGTCAGTGAAGTACAAAGAAAGCGTTGTAGATGCAATCTGCAAATAGAAAGTGCAGCGAATAGTTGCCATGTTGTCCACTCTTCTTTTGGATTTTATTGATAACAATTTGAAAAGGAAGTAATTTATTTTTTATTTTATTATTTTATTTTATTTTATTTTCTAATTGAAACTGGGGAAAGGGACTACAGGGGATAGGAAGGAAGTGCTTTCTTGGATTGAAGTGTTGGTAGACTAACAAAAGTGAGTGATTGACTATAATGTTGTTAGGTCCAAATTTGTTAACAAGTTTTTTCGTTAAATATGGTGTCTTAAGATGTATGAGATTTGGACTCTCTAAAGATATTAATGCTCCACTCTCATAAATCCAAAATCCAAACAACATTTGTGTTTATGTTTTTTTGGCTAATTGACTAGAGAAAGCAGAGGAGTAGATGTATAAAGGACTTACCCCAAGGGGTTTGGTGAGAGGAAGGACATCGGTTCAAGTCTTTATGGGCATTAATGTTAAGGGAGATGAGACTCATATTCATTAATCCTTGCTCACTGGCTTCTTGCTAGTATACCATCGGTAGAATCGGAGTTAAGTTATAGATCGGCCAGTCTTGAGAAAGTGCATGCAAATTTCTCATATTGCAGGCCCATTTAGGCCTCTCTTAAATGTGCCCCAATGATAAAATAGGTAGGGAGTTTTAGCTTTTGATCCCCCCTTATTGGAATATATAATAATTACTTGTTCGAATTGCTAGCAATTTAAACAAATTCAGATAAGTAAAATGAGAGACCTCATATGAGATATACTTGTTTGGTTAGGTAGTCAGATATCCCAAAATTTATTTGGACATGTGAGTTTCATATGAAGTCTCTCACATTACCTGTCCTAATTGCTATCAATTCGGCATGTAAGGTAATTATTGTAGGTCCTTCTCCCCCTCCCCCTCTTATCCTTTTTATTGGCTTAGAAAAAGAATACTCATAAAAGAAAAATGCAATCTATTTAAGGTTAAAAAACTTGAGGCGTTTTTTACATTACATTAATGCTGAAAATTTATTAATATGGAACTCTATTTATTAATATGAAAGCCCATGTTTTGGACTTGAGCCCAACAGAAAGCCCAACCTACCATCAACAATTTTCACAGATGGGCTCACTAAAGCCCATCTTCTTTATGGATTGAAAAGAAAAGCGAAAGCGCAATACAAGTCAGTGCAGTCACGGACGTTGTTCACATTTCCACTCGCACCCGACTTCCCGCCCAAATCTCCCCCTCTCTCTCTCTCTCTCACACAGATACGCACAGAGCAAAGCGATGGCGTCTCCACCAACTCACTCCGATGTGCAACCTCTGCTTGCTATGGAAGCTGAATCTCAGCTCTCTTCTCTCGTCTGCGGTCAGTTTCTTCTCTATAACATAAACACATGCATACATCTCTTGGTATCGATCTTTGATTTCATTTGGTGATGTGATAAAGTTCACATGATTTTAAATTCCTCACTGCAACTAATCTATAGAATTACGTTAACTATTTCTATGATACAATTTTTTGAATTTTTTGCACTCGATCAATAGATAAATTAGATTTGTGACTATCCGAATTTCGTAGTTTCGTTCGTGTGATTTACTCGGATCTTTTAGGCATTGTTTGGAAGTGCTTTTTCTGTTTTGAAAGCAAAAAGGAACTCAAACGCTTTTGAAACACCAAAGAGGTTGTTAAGCAGTGAAGCTAACTCTGGTTCCCATTTGCTTCCTGGAAATTCCAGCATTATATGGATTTTGTTTGTATTGAAATATAATAGGCATCACACCAAGAATATCAGAGATTCCTGATAATTTTCTATTAATGCTTCAGTAATCAGTAATATTTCAAAGTCGAAACTATTCTAAACGAAGCATCATCTTCTGTAATCGCTAACTTTAGATTCAAAGTTTCTCACCAATTTCTTTTTAAGATAACTTTTATTGACTCATCAAAATCTTGTTGATTTGGTGAATGGGAGAGGTTGTATCTTGTCGCATTTTTGAAGATTCTCTTTCTCACTGTGTGGCATTTATTCTAGTTCAAATAATAAATGACAAAGCATATTAAAACAGTTTGGAATTAAACAAGCCTCTCAAGTGAGAGGTCCTGTGTTCGACAGTCACCCCAACCAAAATCCTTTTTGCTCTGGTTGATTCAGTTACATGCTCGATTTGCTTCCACTTTGATGACGTAGAGATTATTTGGATATAAAGATTCCTAGATTTTGTAACATTATTTTCCCTCAGACCTGATGTTGCTTTTTATGGATGCAGATATGTTACGAGAAGTCCAAGGGGCAATGGAGAACATGCTTAAAATGATTAAGTGAGTTCATAATTTGTATTATTAAGTTTAGAAATATTGTTTCTTATTGAATTTCTACTTCTTTTTTTTTTTTCTTCTCTCCCTTACTTGAATGCATACATGTATAGACTTTCATCTTCTTTCTCCATCACATTGTTGCTGCTGCCCCTCCTTCTAATCAAATGAATAGCTTTTCCACTACATTTTTTGTAATCTTCTTGCTCAGAACACTGCTATTATGTCTGAGGATGAAGAGGTTGCTTTTGTACCTTTTGCATCTTATCACAATTTTAGTGTTCTTTGCCAAGGACTCCTCTAATGTGACATTAGGAAAAAAGTTAATTCAAATAGTTTCTGTCGGTAGAATCTTATCACATTTTTTTATCTTGTCCGCATGCACTACAGGCCAACACTTGTCTGCATGCACTACAGGCCAACACTTGTCTCATTTCACTTTTTTTTCTTTCCTACTCATCTGCTTTTGATGCATAAAATCTGTTTGTGGCCTCCTTTATTGCATGAAAAAAATATAAAAGCCCAAGGCTTCTTCTTCTTGTTCAGTCATTTGTTTTTAATATCTGACCTTTCTGTACTCTCTGACATAGGGCAGCTTAGGAAATATGTATACTTAATATTGTGGTGGGGTTAAGGGAAGGAGAGTTTGTGGATCTAGGGTTTAGAATTTTAGAAAATAAAAAAAAATAAAAAAAAGAAGAAGAAGAGAAAAGATAAGGATTCAAAGATTGACTAGGGTTTTTGAAACAATGGGAATAAGAGCAAAAGCATTGTTTCTTGAAGTTAACAAATTGCTGGAAAAATTCTTCACAGCAGCTGTGTTTGGGATTTTAAAGCTGGTTTTATAGGTTCTTGCATAGCTATTTGGTAGAGAAAGTATGATATGCAAGAAAAGGGGCCTGATCTGGGATTGTAAAGGAGAAAGACAAGGAGAAGAAGAAATTCTTCCATGACTGCATCACTCGCTCTCCCACACGCATTATTTCTTTGCATTTTGGTTAGATTCTGGAAAATAGTTTAATTAATGAAGAATTGCACTTATTCATATTATTCCAGTCCTTTTCCTGCTGATAAATATATGTTGTCATGTCCACTATCTTTCACTTGACAAACAATCTGCAGTGAAATTGATCAAAACTCTGCTGGAGTAGCGGAAGAGATAGAGAAGTGCAAAGATTCTGCTCTTGAGAGGAAGGGAATCTTGGAGGAAGAGAAGGAGCGATTTCAGAAAGCTGCTTATACTGTCTTAGACATGCTTAACAACAGAGATTAAAAGCCGTAAGCTCTACTATTTTCCACTGCTAGCCCTTTGTGCCTAAATGAAAGATATGATTTTCAAAGATAGACTCCCAGAGCACATGTTAATAAATCAGAGGTTATTCTCACCACATATCATGCTTGGCATATATTTTTGTCCCTGTTATGTATTCCACCATCATGATGCATCTAAAATACATAGAAAATGGTTGAAATTATCACTTAACCATAGCAATAGATGATGTACACTTCCATTTGGTCAAATATCGTCTTAGTTTTCAAAAGATAAACAAGTGATCATTCTCTCTTAAAGCATTCAATTCTTCCACTTCTGAGCCATCAGCCATGAGAATTGTGCTTCCTCTTTTGCCAAATTTTTTCTCTGCATTTTCAAAATTTCAGAAGGTTCAATATATTATATAAGTTTGGTGATTCCCCCCTTGTTTAATACATAAAAATAATGCATCAATAAATTGACATACAGTGAGGGTGAGAAATTAAATTCTGTGAGAATGACTAGTATTCCCATTGTACAAGTAACTTACATTGGTGCAATAGTTTTAGTGGTCTAAATAATTTGGCCATATTTTAAAACACTGAACCCCTAAGCCTTGTATTATTAATTCTTGAAATCTCATTAATTCAATTTATATTAGTCAGAATCACTCCAAATTTGTTGGTGAAAAATTTATGATGTACTTTGGATTTGTGTGTTGTTTGCTAAGGATATCTCGTAGTATCTTGGTAGTGATTGGTTAAATCAGCATGTGCTCTGGAAATTGTCTAAGAAAGAAATACTAGCATTTGAGAACCTATTGGAGGCATGTATCTTGAGCATGGTGATACCTGCTAATCTGAAAAGGTCTTCTATTGAGTCAGGCAGATTTATGAGCTTTCCCATCGTTTCATCTTCCATAGCATTTTCATTTGGATGATGGGCGTGGACTATCACCCTTATGGGAAATGTGCTTGATACTGTTGTAGAAGTTTCTTGAGTTCCTGCAGAACAATAGTTCGAATAATACAGAAGTTCAAATTGCTGAAAGTTCTCATGTTATCATTTATTTATGAAAAATCTATAACCATGTTGACTTGAATCTTTGTGGGACGTGGATGTAAAATGTTAGGTGCAGTAATTGAAGGATCAATCCAATGGCCAGCCAATATGTTCTAGTCATGAACATCTGCCAATTGTGCATAATCATGTTATGCGTAATTTTACCTGAACTTCCCTCTACCCCCCACTAAAAAAAAAACAAAAAACCGTGTAGCTAGACCAATATCTCTAGTCATAACTTGAATGAGGCTTCTGCTTACCTTCTACATTTGGATCTCCATGATAACTCAATGCTTCATGAT
Organism: Betula pendula; assembly: GCA_900184695.1. Classification (NCBI taxonomy): domain Eukaryota; kingdom Viridiplantae; phylum Streptophyta; class Magnoliopsida; order Fagales; family Betulaceae; genus Betula; species Betula pendula. The sequence continues at coordinate 91,326 of FXXK01000119.1, read as the reverse complement.
TCTGTGTGCCCTCATTTGGTGCTGTATGCTGAAAAGAACATGCAGTGAATTAGCTACTCATGAGACCTGACATTACCCAAATTTATGATAAGTCCTGGGAAATAATGAAATATCTCTTATTGGAATGACAAGAAGATTAGAAGAAATGTTCATGAATATCTAGGATTCCGTTGAAGTAATACTGTGTGCCATAAAAGTTTTCTTGGCTGTTGAAAATGTGTTTTCCGGTACTTATGCATGCAACCAAGTTTCATAAGGAAAAATTTGAGATTTTTTTTTCTCCTTCATTGCCACCCCCTCTCCTCATCCTTTTTCTATAGAAATATTCCCAGCGAAATTCTAGAATTTAACTGCCTTCGTTCCAATTTAAATCTCTTGGTTTCCTTTTTGGGTCGTCCCAAAATACATGTCCAATTTTTAAAAGTGAAAGCTCACGCTTCTTCAATTGCTATATGTTATATAAGAATTCTACAAACTGGAAAAAATTTCATTATGTTATACTAGAAAAAAAGATATTTCTTGATGTTTTTCATTATGTTATACTTAATTTGCTTGCAATGTTTGCTGACATGTATGCATGTACATATGTGATCATGTGATTTGTGTGGACTTATTTGCATTTGAAATGTTTTAGTCATATGTTATATGAGCATATTTTAAGTAAGTTAAATATTTCAAACACAATATCAACTTACTTTAATTAATAGCACCATATATGCAAATTATATTTCATATGTTATGTGCCAATGGTCTTTGGAGCAAATGGCAAATCACGGGTTTAATCCTGTATGAGCATATGAGTTGTATTAGTCTATAGAAAAAATGATGTCAATTGTAATATTCCCCAAGGCTAATCTTGTTACATTCAAAGGTTGGTTATAATCTATTAAAACAATTTTCATGATGAGGACATTGCATGCTTTCACTAATGACTCCTAAATTTAATTATTCATGTCCTTTTTAAAACTTCAAATACAATGAAATTTTTTAGTTTAATAGACTTTTCTCTTGTACTTTTTGGACATTACAATTCCAAGGTTGCGGCAAATCTTGCTCTTTAACAGCCCGATAGGAAAAATCAGGCTCACACTCTTAGTGTATATGGTGAAAGGTAAAGACATATACCTCTATTGTCTGGTCACCAAGCAATTCTGTTAGAAATGGTATTTCTTCTAGCACATCTTGTTTAAAGCCCTTCAAATACTGAATGCAGGAGCCAATATAAACACATACATCTGATATTAGAGTGAATTATAAAATCTCAAGAAGGAAAGAAAACTATGGATTTTCCAGCTACTATATTTTGAATGCATAATGCTATGGATGAAAATGCTGTTTGTTCGGCTCATAAAATCCATACAAGAAAAAGGTTGTGCTTTATTTTCTTGCCAAACCATAAGGATTCTTCAGCTATGTCAAGATCAAAGCAGTCCTACATGTGCTTGTTTAAGATTTGTTTGAACTTCTTAGTCTCCATCTGAACATTTTCCAGTGAGAAGTAACTTTTCCCTAGAACTTCTTTTGTGATATCTAATCTCTTTTAATTTCTTCAAAAAACTGCATTTCTGATTACACGTGAGAATAGAACAGATCATAATTTTCCAAACCTGAATGAAGTTGTTGATAATTGTCGTTCCATCTTCACCATGTTGCTGCACCATTTGCTTGAAATCATGATGACTGATTCTAATGACCTGAGACAGTCTCCTAGTTCTCACTGTAAAAGGTTGTGGGATATTGAAAATTACCCCAATTTCCCCTGCCATGTCTGCAGATCCTAGTTTCAACAAAAACTGCAAAACTCATGTGAGTTTTGCCAAATAACATAAATTGTGTGTTAGATCACTTTCAGAAAGATTTCTGGGTCGCAATTTTAAATCTTTTGTTTGGATGCTGGGTATTTTGGAACCCTCTGCTGTATTTTGTATTGCTGCTTTATGGTGATTTTGGAATTTTGTTTTCTGTTTCAAACGTTTCTTTTTCTTCCCATTTATTAGATTTTCCCAATGTGGAAATGGTTTACAGAAAATTATTGAACCTTTTCTCAATTGATAATTGCAGGGTGTTGTTGAAAGAGTATATAGACAAAAATCATTCCATTTTGTAGAGGAAAAGTGGCCTTCCAGTGAGTCTACTGTGGCTTGATCCATCATTCTTGTAGATACACTAGAAGCTATCAGCAGTCTGTCCGATGTTATCTTTTGCGAGGTTTAGTTCACCCTTTGCATCAAGTGTAGAACAGATCTCATGATGGTTCCCCTAAATTCTTGCTTTGTTCAAGAAAATATGTTACTTCCTCTTTAATTTTCTTCTTTGGTTCACTTTGATCTCGTATAAATGAAATTACTGTGGCATATGATGATTAGAGTGTAAATGCAATAGAAATTTCAAGAAAATTACTTTTTATCTGCTCTATATCTACATATTAAATTGTGAATCTGTCACCTCTTCTCTATCTTTCTGGATTAGTTAGACATAGTGAGAATATTCAATGTGAGTAGTAAATTGGGATTTCATTCAATGAAGAGCTGCTGAAGTGAAGCATACCTGTTCTGTCCCATTCTTGTATGTCACCACGTCCTGCACTTTCAGATACAGTTCAGATTTTGCATCAGAGATTGCATAGAATGAGAATGTGAGAGGAAGAGACAGATGCTTTACCACTGCTCCTGATACTATGACGTAGAAATCTGTCGGTATTTCGTTTTGTAAGATAATATCCACCTTAGGTGGAAAATATTCTGCTTTAATCTCTGACACCTGTGAGAAGAAATGCCAACAGGTAAAGATATGGGAGTGTCATGTCATAATCAATCTTCTTCAATCATATGCAGTAATCATGCTAAACATTTTGATTTACATCTTAATCTTTTGCACTTGATACAGAAGTTTCATTCATTATTATTGATGCTACTATGAAGTCCTGTAATTTGATTTAGAGGGAAGAAAGATGTTTACCAACTGGATGATAAGGTCTTCGGAGATTCCTTTAAATAGGTAGGCCTTCTCAACAGTTTTGCAAAAAAGATGCTGAGCAATGCCTGACCTTATTGCCTTGGGCAGGTCCTCCAGCACTTGTTCCTGCTTTAGCTCTGCTGTCTTGAATTTGAGTTGCACGTGTGCCAGCATTTGGTCTCTCAGGCCTTCTGGGAGTCTATTCTTGCTTGCATATCGCAATGTCTTATTGATGGCATTTCTCTGTGAATCCATTAAGTCAATAGTAAATATCCTAAGTTTGTATTATATTGAGGAGCAAAAGCCCATCATAGGTTTTGTCGAAGAGAAATGCTATTTAGTAGACTGTCATACAATTAAGATGGCGTTGCAGTAAAAATCAGTCATTAATTTTTCTTTTTTTACAAGTCCTTGTTGATTTAGAAGTTGATTTTTACTACCCTATCATCCTATGATAAGAGTAATTTACCATGATAAATGTTCGTAAAGCACTGTGGACGATGAGATTTGTCATATTTCCAATCAGATAAGCAGTGAGGCCAATGTTAAACAGCATGTATAACATATTGAAAACCTTCTCCCCTGTATTCACTGCATGCAGGTCTCCGTAGCCAACGGTGGTGAGGGTGACAATTGACCAATACATGGAGTAGGTGTAGCACAACCAGATGCTCCTATGTTTGAAGTCCTCGACTAGCGTTCCAATCCATGTATCCTCCGGATTTTTATGATTTATGGCAAGCCAGAAATAGAAGCACCCAGCTGAGTGCACTGCAAACAGTGTGACCTGCGGTAGATTAATCAGATTTCTTAATGACAATGTTAAGACAAGAAGAAGTACGATGGAGGTATAGCTGAAAGAACAGGTAACACTTACGCATATCAGCTTAGAGTATCTTGTCCAAAAGTAGCTGAAGCGTGTGTCTTTCTCTAACCTGGATAGGTAAATGCTAATTAGATGAGAAGTTGCAGTTGTTGCTTGATGCTTTAGTTCAAGAGCTTGTCAGTTTGCGTCCGTTCATAGTAGGTTTATTTTGGTAAAGAAAATTTGAGGGAAGTTCTTAAAACAATGGGCACATTAGAATGTTCAGAAGTTTATCCTAAAAAGAGATGTGGGTGTTGACTAGGGCTTGTTAGAGTATTCATATTGGGCTAGCCAAAATAGTTAAAAGGTTAGTTTAGATAGTCTTATAACAAAAAAACCTTTTCATCCGGTTAGTCATTTTGGCTAATAAATTGGCTAACTTCGTTATTAGAGTGCTAAATAAATTTGTTGAGCACTGAAACTCAATATATATATATATATATATGGAATAGTAAAAATAGATAGTTTTAAATAAAATAATAAAAATAGATAGTTAAAATGTCAAGCAAGATGTAAGTACTTTAAAAAAGTGATTAATTAAAATAAAAAATTATGTTTTTTAGTTAAAGTTTAGCTAAACATTTACTAAGCCTTGAGAATATATATATATATATATATATGTTGAGAATGTTTCTTTATATGATGCATTAATAAGTCTCGAAAGGAAGAAGATAGTTTTACATGAAAAATAAAAAATAAAAAAAGAAAAGAAAAGGAGGGTATATATTATTGCCAACTCAACGTCAAGCTATTGCTGCAGAGCAATGCTTGGATGTATACTATAGTACAGTATGTGTGTTTGGCTGTAGCGCGTCGGTGGCACACTTAACATAACCTACATACCGTTGGATTTACTTGACCGTTTGTAATTAAATAATACTTTTTTTTTTTGAGGTGATAATTAAATAATACTTAATTATAATAAGTATGACCGGACATTCAAGATCAAGTGCATGTTGCTAAAGGGATATTATAAACGACAGCCTGGGCTGATGCAACAGTGCATCAGCCCAGGCACATGAACAGTGATTTTATTGTTCATGGGCCCCGCAAACAGTGTTTTTTTTTTTCTCCTCCTTTGATTTAGCCCAGGCTGATGCACTGTAGCATCAGCCTGCGCTGATGCCAATCATTACTCGTTGCTAAAAGTGCCATCAAAGGATCAGACATTAATGACGTACAATTACTTTTTATTAATTAGGAAAATACAAATCTCTTAATTATGACCATTGGGTTTGAAATTGCGTTGAAAATTTTTTTTTTTAAGGTAAAAAAGAGCTTATTAGAAAAGGTTTCATTTTTAGAAAAAAAGCATCATTTTTAGAAAAAGTTCTATTTGTAAGGTTTTTTTTTTTTTTTCTTCAACAGTGTGTTTTGACATTTTTTAGAGTTAAAAGAGTAATATAGTCAAGTTCCAAGGATTTTATTTATTTTTTTGGTAATCCTATTCTTCACACCTATTTTACATAGGTTGTTGTAAAGTGTTTTAAGCAGCTAATACTTTTGTCTTTGTTAAGTGTTTAATATGAGAAACTACTTAAAATACGTTACATTAGCTGGTGTAAAATAAATATGAAGAATAGCATTACTTTAAAAGAATTAATGGAGACCAATGTAGTGTGGTGGTAAAGTGCATAATGTTGTTGATTTGAGTCAGACAAGGCTAACATTATATTAGGATCAGGATCCCTAATGTGACGCACAGCCCCTGTAGGTGACCGAATGGGCTTCCCCACGTCAACCCGGCCCCAGCCCCCGTAGGCAACTAGCCACCTTGGCCCCTTGCGAGCACTACTCATATTGTCCGCTTTGGGTCGAATCATAGCTAGCTCAATGGTTACTCATGGTTACGAATCATAGAACTTAAGGGTCTTAGGTTTTAACCATGAGGGACGCGTCCAGCCTCTTTGGGGAATGGAATAAAACCGTGAGGGTCCGTGCACGGGTAGCTCAAAGCGGACAATATGAGTAGTGCCCGCAAGGTGCCAGGGTGGCCAATTGCCTACGGGGGCTGGGCCTAAATTGACATGGGGAAGCCCATTCGGTCGCCTACGGGGGCTGAGCGTCACACCTAACAATTGGGGGTTCTGAACGATTGCCTATCCTTGCAATCAAGGAGGCATTTGTAAGGAGCTCTCAATGAGGTTTATATGTCTGAACAGGTGCTGAAGCGGCTGGAACATCAGTTCGAGTAGGTGGACCGCCTCATGCACCTCTAAAAATTGCAAAGATTCCCTACAATCTAGGTAGGAGGATTCTAGGGGATCCTGATTTTTGTATCAACGGCCCTCAAGTTGAGGTTTTAATAGTGAAATAAGGTTAAATAACAGGACAAGTAAATCAAAAATAGAAACTAGATTTGAACAATGAGGGCATGTCCGGTACGCTGAAATAGATACATAAATGAAATAACTATTCTTATAGATTTGCTAGTATGTTGTTTGGTTGCACATATTTATTGGAATAGCTATTCTCATTTTTATGAGAAAAACTATTATTTAAATTTTTAAAATGAGAAGAATAGTTATTCATTGAGGAATGAAATATCATTTTTCCAAAAAAGGGTGGCCAGCTACCCATAGGATGAAGTTTTTTTTTTTTTTTTAAAGAAAAATATTATTTTTGAAAAATGATTTCTAGAGTTTGGGTATTTTACAAAATTTGTTTCATTTTCAATAAGAAGTTTTCTCATTTATGTGTTGTCATCAAACCAAAAAATTAAAATAACTATTTAATTCCAGCTTTAATATTCATTCCTATTCATAAAGAATACCGTTCCAGTGTAGTAAACGTGGCGTAAGATTAAAATGTACCTTGTGAAAAATTCACTGACACGCCTGAGTCGCCAGAGGCGAAGCATGTTGAGGAAGCCAAAGAGCGCACCATGATTCATTCTGCCGGTGAAGATTCTGAATATTAACTGGAAGGGTAGGGTTGAGGCTACGTCCATGGGAAACCATAATTTTCTTGCATACCTGATCAAAAGAAATTGCAAATCTTGGAAAGTAAGAAGTGGACATAATAATCTTCTTAATTACTTATTGGTAATTATTGCTCATATATTTATTCGTAATGAGTGTTTTCTCAAAGAATCGGTCAATTTGATTCCTAACATGTACCAAAATCTTCAGACAATCTATAGATTTGCTGCTGGTAAATTGGAGTAATGTTAGAAGAAAAATTCATGTTTTTTTTTTTTGTGTGTTTTTAAAATTGATGTGATTTTTAAAATTACCTTTAAATTTGTGATAGATGATTATTCGATTTTGATCTAATGATGATTTTAAAAATTACGTTAATTTTGGAAGGACACAAAAAAGACATGAGTCTTCCTTCCTTCTAGCATTACTTGGTAAATTGTCCTGAAATCACAGAAAAATTAATGTATTTGTGATTACATGATAAATTAAATTTCTATCAATAAATAATGGCGTTCGAAATCCATCTAATTGATCACTTAATGATATTTAATTTAAGTATGATTATAGACCATTAAATCTCCCAAGCATAATAGATTATTTTTGGACAAAATTTTGCTTTATATTTAGTCTATTAAATTCACATATGTCTTTTAAGTTCAAAATTATATGCTCTATTAAAACAAAAAAAAAATGTATGAAAGAAATAAGAATCACATAGTCTAAGAACATATGTTAATAGAATGAAATTTAGAATTTTTTTTCATCTAATTTGGAAGAAAATTTTGTTCATTATTTTAAGATTTTTTTTTTCTTTTTTCTTTTTCTTTTTTGGTTATTTTTATAGAATACCCAATTTTTAGATGGATTGAAATTATATCTTATAGGGCCAGACAGAAACTCCAAGCAAGGCCCATCTACGGGCTCAGGCACACACATATAAAATTCTCATGGATAGATTTATTAATCATCCAAGAGAATTGGGGGACTCCTGTAGGGCCCAGACAAAAACTCCAAGCAAGGCCCATCTACGGGCCCAGGCACACACACTTATAAAATTCCTATGGATAGATTTATTAATCATCCAAGGGAATTGGGGGACTCCTGTAGGGCCTAGGAATTACCTAAGGCCCATGTCACCAGCCCACAGCCCAAAGGAATACCAAAGGGCAGCCCACAGCCCAAAAGAATACCAAAGGGCTTAGGGTATCATATATATCAATGATCAGGTATTATCTCACAGACATCCATCTCTTCCTCTCCCTTCTCCTCTCCATCTGACTTCACCATCGGAGGGGTCCCACTGGCAAGCGCCAGTGGGTCACTCTAATGGCTTTCTCTCCTTGTGCAGGCGGAGCTCCTCCCTGGAAGGTGGCCCGGAGTCACTGTAGAAAATCGACATCTACAATATGAATACATTATTAATTATGGAATATGTAACTCTGGTAAAAGCCTAAGGAAACGTAGATCATGCATGCCTTTTTGAACTGATTCCAACTCTTTAATTTAATTATGATCTCATGGTTGCTAACTAAATATCATAATTAATTCCTGAATTACAAAAGAAGTTGATTATACCACTATGTGGCCTATAGCTAAGAGCAAGAATAATAAGAGCAAAAAAGCCTAATCCAAGAAAGTGAGAAGAGAAGAGAGAGCATGCATGCATACCGGCAACGGGCTTTGGAGGACAAGTAGTAAAAGATTGGACTTCGTCACGGCAAAAGCAGAGAAACGTCCGCGTGGAGTTAGAACCGCATACTCCACCTGATGCCTCACACGGCCTACAGGGAGCCGCCAATTCAATGCTGTATTCCACCTCAAAACCTTGATTCATTGCTTTTCCAACTGCCGCGGCTCCACCCTGAGGGTCTTCATGAAGAGCAATAGCACTACTATTGAGAATCGGAACCTTGATACTGTTGTCGCATTCATATGTAAGTTGAAGAAGTTGGTTGCTCGAGTGGTATTGGTCTACGATGTAAGCATTCATTTTCCCCTCGGTAGGAACTCCTGATTGGCTGCAATTAAATCTATTTCGGATTGGTATGCTGTTGTACTGTAGATATTGAGGAGGGCAGCCGTAGAGTATAGTCACGTTTTCAACGTTTGAAGTGTAATCAAACAAATTGTAATCCAAAGTGGTATTTAGGAGATTTGGAGGACAAGGACCACCCCAGAGGTCCGACCTTGCAATCGTAAAGCTTCGAGAAGATGTGTTGATGTCTATCACGCCGAATTCTAGTCCTTCAATTGTGATAAGCGGGTATTCAATTGTATTTTTGATGCAGCTGAGCTTGTACCCTTGATGGCTGCCGCAATAGTCAGGTCGGCTATCTCCCCAGAAAGGGTACGAAATGTTGACGCTTCCACAGGTAGATGTACGGTTGCACACCACAAAAGGATCGTCTGCGTCGCAGTAAGAGGGTGGTAGTATTGTTAAGAAGAAGCAGAGGATGATGATGGAAGAAACAGAGAGGAGATGGACATCCATTGTTCACGGAGAAAAGAAAATTAAAGAATGATGGGTTTGGAGATAATAATTAAATAATGTTGAATGGAAACGTTGTTTGAACTTTGACGGATAAAGGTAACATTGACTTTGACCATAAGTTCCCCCACCAGAAAGTTCGCTGTAAAATGGCCCTCACGAAAAACACGGTAGAGTCCAATCGACGAAATTTCTATCCTTTCTAATATTCCAATACGACAAATAAAGCTAATATACTGAATTTCGCAGTTCAACTTATATAAGTTTTTCCCGGGACCTGTGGAAAGACTGACCAGGGCATTACCTGCTAACTGAGGGTTTTTGTTTTTTTTTAGATACAGAGATTATGGTTTGAATACCTATGAATAATTTTTTTTTTTTTTTTTCTAAACCTAAAAAAAAACAAAGAAGCAATTTGACATGTGTTAGTTCGGTACCAAGTAATGCAAAAAGTCTTTTCTATGTCATTTTAAAAATGATGTAATTTTTAAAATATTTTTAAATTAAAATTTAATAGTGATGTATGATAAATTCAATAATAATTTTAAAAAACATAACTCTTCTAGCTATTATACAAGTATTTCTTGTTAAATAATAAAGCTTAATTTTGTACCATCAATAACTCTTCTACCATCAATTCATTTATGAAATAAATCAAGTTCGAATTTAGCCTATCCGAACTGAAATGACTCTATTCGTTTAAGATAACACATATCTACGATCGTTGAATTTACCCTATGATTAAACGAATAAATTAATTTACTCTATTCGTTTAAGATAACACTTACACATAAACAAAGAGAGAGAGAAAGAGAGTCAATACAGGATCACTAGTGCGGAGGAGAATCCTCAAAAGTCTCGGGCAAATCTTGTGGCTACTCAAAAGGACCCATATGACTCCTCCTCTCCCCAGCCAAAAAAGCCACGGTTATTAGCCACGCGGCCCACACCACAAGCTTATCACCCCTTGGAGCCATATTATACTCCCAGAGCCAAATTCTAATCCTACCCTTAATTTCGACTAGTACAGTCCAGGCCTGCCCAGAGGATCGAGTTGAAAAAATCAAGAGCGTACTAGCTAAAAACATGAGAGCACTTGTAACTCATTCATGCAAGAAAATGTTCCATATGAAGGCACTACCAAGGTACGAATGTTCAAATTCTCTCTCTGATTTTAGAGAGAGAAGCTCTCTACCCCAAGAACGGAATCAAAAAATTTTATTTGAAGTGGCCGGTCAAAGTATAAAAGAGAAGTCAAATTTATTTTTAGTAAGAGTTAAGCCTAATTTGTAAGACTAACAAAGAGAATGCATGTAAGAAAAAGAAGCTCAAATTCGAAAAATAGTTTACGGTTACAAAAATTAAAAGAGATTTTTTTCGTAATATTTCGGTTTGATCATGATCTTCAGTCGTATCAAATACCGAAAAATAGGAAAAATATTTTTTAAAAACATTTTAGAATATCTTAAAATATTTAGAATATATTTCCTAATTAGGTTTATCGGTATTTTCCTTTTGTTAGAATATTTTATATGTCCCTTATTCTATTTCCTTTATAGGTTTATTTTCTACCTTATTTGGTTTACACATTGTCTATCTATAAATAGAGAATTATGTAATATTAATGTTTAATATAGTGAATATACAAGATGTAACTCATATATCTCTCTCTAGTTTTCCTCACTTTATAATTTATTTTTCTTTCATATTATTTTTATTTTATATTATACAAAATTAGTCCTTGTGGTTTGCCTAAATTACAGATCACTCCCTATGGTATAAGAAAAAACTTAGAGGTCCTTGTGATTAGCTAAAATAACAAATCACTCCTTAAAGTAAATTTCCGTAAGTTATTTTAACAAAAATCGTTAATTTGTCACATCAGACCAATAGGATGGTGCGCTAGTTATTAAAGCGACTGATGTGACAGACTAACGGTTTCTATTAAAATGATTTATACAAGATTTACTTCAGGAGGAGTGATTTGTTATTTTGGTCAACCACAAGGACCTCTAAGTTTTTTCTTATATCACAAGGAGTGATCTGTAATTTAGGCCAACCACAAGGACCAATTTTACATTTTTCCCTATTTTATATATATTTCTACAAGTCTAACGTAAGGAAGTTTATCCTCTAAAATTGACTATATTCAAAGGCAAGATCCTACTCCTCTTAACAAAGCCAGAGAAGACTCCCTCAAAGCTGTCCTTCAAAATTTTTTTTAAAAAAAATGGAAGAAAGTTTATGGAAACATAAATGTAGGATTACTTGGCTTACTAATAACCACAAAAAAAAAAAATTAAAAAAAAAAGTCCATCTAAATACAAAGTTAGTTCCATCTTCCAACTATTATCAAGAGGAGGCAAAATTCATTGATTTTATAAAAAGTGAAGAGGGAACCTAGATTTCATGCCACAATAATGAGATTCGAAATTCAGCTCTATTTTCTCGTCAGGAGCTTCTTCGGATTCCTTTACAAAGGATAAGGGTGGGTTTGAAATTGTGATTTTGTAAATAAAAAATGAGATTTTAAAATAATTATAAAAAATACATCGTTTAAAGATTGCGTTTTAAAAATTACGATTCGAAAACGTAATAATTCAGCGTTTTCAAATCTTAGGTAAAAGAGTTTTTTTTAAAAAAAAAACGTATAATTTTAAATGCTAAATTACGATTTTAAAAGTCAAACTGTGATTTTACTAAATATTTAACTATATTTTTAAAAATCACATTTTCAAATCGCATATTTTAAAATTACTATGTTTAAAATTACACTTTTTAAAATCTCAATTCCATACAAATTCTAAATCACAGTAACACCGTCCTGCTTCCAAAAGTTGAAGGTCCTCATTCGAACAACCACCATTGCCCGATCAAACTGTGCAATAAAAAAATGTGGTTGAAACCTATTGATGTACTATTTGCTTACTTGAATATTGCCATTATTGTAAACGCGTGAATTAACCGCATGCTTTGAATGATCTCTTGTTATAGATGCAGCTGTAACGTGTAGAATAATGTTTGAGTTTCATTCTTTGACTCCATCTTTCAAGACCCAGACTGGGGCTCATTTTGATGATGGGTCCAAGTGAAGTAACAATTGGGCTCGTTTGAGTATATTTTTTTTTAAAAAAAAATTGATTGTTTACTTTTTAGTTGTGATGTGACTTAGAGGTAAAAATAATTTTATATATTTTGTGTCTTAAATTGTTTGTTAATTTTTTTTTTTCCTTTTTTAAAAAAGTAAAAGGCAACACTAAAAGGTACTTTAGTTTTTTTTTTTTTTTTTTGTTTACTCCGCTCTCATCTCGTAGAGCTCTCCTGAAGAACCTGGTTCTTCCTTGCTCTTCAGATTTTTCCTTTCCCTTTTCCTTGCTAGCCTATTCTTTCCTGAAAGCTCCTCAATGGCTATCTCCTCTCAAGAAATTGATCAACTCATTGACCGTACGTATTATCTAAACTGGCTGGACCATCCGCCTACCTCTTCCCCCAGTGCCTCAAATGATGTAAGAGCCCCTGTCTTCTTGCTGGAAAGGTTCACTCTTTACGTACTATTTCGAAAAGCCACAGTAAGAGAAACTCTTCAAAAGCTTGGAACTTTCTGAAATCCCTATCATAAGAAATGATCGGGGACTCTTACCTTTGTTTTCACCTTTGAAAACGAAACTAGATATGCAGAGGGTCCAGGATCTGTCTCCCTGGAATATCCGTGGACATCCTCTTATTTTGAAGAACTGGGACAAAAGTATGGCTTTATCTGAACTGGATTTCTCTGAAGGAGTGTATTGGATACAAGTGCATGATTTACCTCTTGAGCTGATGACAATCCAGAATGCTGAAATTATTGGTAACCATCTGGGCAAATTTCTATGTGCCGAGTCAGACGGATCCTCAGTCTCCCAAGAAAAAACTTCTTGAGGTTAAAGGTACTGCTTCCCCTGAATAACCCTCTCATTACTGGTTTTTATCAAGAAAGGGCTAACATGCATCCGGCCTGGGTGCATCTTAAATATGAAAGGATTATCAGACTTTTGTTTCATCTGTGGTAGGCTGGGCCACTCTAAGCTCTATTGCCCTGCAACTGGTATTCCCCCTTCCCCTCTCTCTTGGTCCTGGTCTGAGAGCTCTTTCTCCTGCTCCTTTTAATTCAAGAATATTCTATCCCCAACAAAGGGCCGTTTCCCGTACTTCCCACTCCCCCACATTATACCTATGGTCCCATCTGGTTCAACTACCTCCATGCAAGCCCCAGTGTATCCCTCTTCTTCCATGCAAGTGGTCCCATCTGGTTCAACTACCTCCAGGCAAGCCCCAGTGTTTCCCTTCTTCCATGCAAGCCCCTCCTTCCTTGCCAAAAGACCACAGCATTCCTATGGACACTACTGAGTCAGCTCAGTGCCCTACTACAGGAAACTCAGCCAGCTCCTCTCACGTCCACTCTCATTCAATGCAGCATGGGAAAGTTTCTGACGTTCTCAATCTTTTATCGTGCCCTCTCTCACCAACTCCATCACCTTTCAAAAAACACGGCTACCCCTGCAAACACCATCCTCGTATCCATCTCCTTTATTACCTACTGTTACTACCCCTCTTTTCCTGTCCTCTTGTGAGGAAAAATACGGATCCCCCCCCTTTTGGCTCCTCTTTTCCCCCAAAATTTCCCCACCTATACCCCAACTTTTTAAATCTGTCATAACAGATATCGAGGACATATCTGATACCCTGATCCACCCCCTCCCCTCGTAAAGCTACAAGCACTAACAAACCTCCATTGCTGATCTCCAAACATCCTAAAACCCTAGCCCTGGGCCATCACCCTTATGCAAACCAGCATCGGCAACCAAAATATTCGATTGATCATGGTAGTTGTCCTGAACCCGATCAGTTGGCCTCTGGTGGCCTCTCCCCTTTGCTTACGCAAGGTGCTACTCCCTCAGAGGATGAAGAAGAGGCCGGCGCGTGTGGACGTCCCCCTCAGAGCCATAAAGATTCTTTCGTGGAACTGTCGAGGTTTCGCAAAGGCCTCGGCAGTTCGGTCTCTCCGGGCTTTGGCTCGGATTCATCACCCAGACATAATCTTTCTTTGCGAATCAAAGGTTCAATGGCTCTCTGCTCACAATCCTCTAGATCGTATGGGATACCCAATTCTGTTTCAAGTTCCTGCAAATTGGTTTAAAAAGGAGGTTTGATTGTTGCGTGTAAGTTTGGTTACTGATGCTGAACCTTTTGCTCTTTCGCCGCACCAAATCTCCCTCAAACATCAATGGGAACTTTGGTCCCCTTCTTGGTTGCTGATTTGCGCGCACGCCCCCACTGAGTGGCACGAGCGTTCTCTCTTTGGCTAGAGCTTGAAAGCTTCCAATGTCGGTTCTCTGGTCCTAAGCTGCTGATTGTGATTTTAATGCAGTGCTCTCTCCTGCTGAGAAATTTTGGGGCAGATCTTTTGGTTTTTTTCTTCTGTCAATTTTTTGCTTGAATTTTGTTCAGTCAAATGGGCTGGTTGACTTGGGGTTCTCCGGCAATCCCTTTACGTGGGATAATAAGCGGCATGGGAGTTCTCAGATTAAAGAAAGGCTTGATAGAGGTCTTTCAAATCAGGAATGGAATCTTTTGTATCCTGACGCCCAAATTTGCATCTCCCTGCTACGCCTCTGATTCATAACCCGCTTCTCCTCTCTACGGATGGAAATTCTACACTCTCTTCCTAAGCCTTCAAGTTCGAAGAATTCTGGACCCGTGATATGTCAAGTCATGCGGTTATTGCTGAAGCTTGGCGGCTCAATATCACTGGTTCTGCAGCTTTCTCCTTATGTAAAAAGTTCAAGCTTCTAAGGATGCTCTGAAGGGTCTGGAATCGGAACACTTTCGGCAACATTCAGCATAAGATCAGATGTCTGCTTTTGGAAATATGATAGCATTCAGTGCGCTCCTCCTGATTCGGACTTGCTTGGCAAGGGAAAGAGAGTCTGCAGAATGCTTTGCAAGAAGAGCTTCTTCGTGAGAAAGCTTATGGAAGCAGAAATCTAGAGATTTATGGCTCTCTAGTCGATTTATAACACCAGATTCTTCCATGCTCTACTGTCCATTAGGAGAAGGTCCAACACATATCTTTCCATAGCTCTGGAAAATGGGTCCTTTTTATTTCATAGAATGGAAATTGGCTCTCATTTTGCTGCTCATTTTAATTCTTTGTACTCCTCTTCGTTTCCAGTCTTGGACGATGAGTTGAGCTCTCTTTTCCCTCCTGTGATCTCGGATTCAGAGAACTCTAACCTGTTGCATCCCAGGATGAGGGTGAGATTAGAAGTGCTATTGCTCAACTTGGTTTAACAAAGCCCAGGACCGGATGGGTTCACTGGCTTGTTTTTCAAAAAACCTATTGGAAAACAATTCGGTTGGTGTTATCAATTTTGTCCAGAGCTTTTTCAGGCATGGTTTTCTGTTAAAGGAACTAAATCATTCTCATATTGCATTGATTCTTAAAGTGGAGAATCCTTCTAAGTATCTCAGTTCAGCCAATTAGTCTCTCAAATTTCGCAATACAAGATCATTTCAAAAATCTTGGCGAATCGGCTAAAGCCTTTACTGCATCAAATTATTTCACCGAATCATCAGCCTTCTTGCAAGGCGATCTATCCATGACAATTCTATACTTGCTCATGAGCTTTTCCCACCATGAAGAAGAAGCAGGGCCGAAGTGGGCTCATGGCGCTCAAAATTGATATGGAAAGAGCGTTTGATAGAATGGAATGGAGTTACTTAGAAAAAATTTTCTCCAGCTTGGGCTTTAGTTCTCGGTGGATCCAGTTGATTTCCCAATGCATTTCTACGGCTTCCTTCTCCATTTTGTTAAATGGCTCCCCTTTGGTATGTTCTTTCCTAAGCGCGGCATCAGACAAGGGGACCCTCTCTCCCCTTCCTGTTTATCTTAGGCATGGAGACCTTGTCTCGTTTACTTATTAGAGAAGAGCAAGCTGGCAGGGTGCAGGGATTAAAATTTCCAGGTTAAGCCCTCCTGTTTCCCATCTTCTATATGCGGATGACATCTTGGTGTTCGCCAAAGGTTCCACCTCGGAAGCAGAGTGCATTTTGAATTGTCTACATAAGTTCTCTTCCTGGTCAGGGCAAAAGATCAATATGGAAAAGTCCTCCCTTTTTCTTAGCTCCAATTGCTCAAACTCCTCCAGGGAAGCTTTGATCTCAACGTTGAATATGAGGCTGATTCCTTCAAATGCCAAACATCTCGGTTTGCCTCTGTTTTTCCTTAGAAATAAGAGCTCAGCCTTTGAGGATCTAAAAATTCGGATTCTTAATAAAATCTGGGGGTGGAAAGCAAAGCTCCTTTCTCAAGCAGCTCATACCACTCTCATTAGAGCAGTTGCAAATGCTATGCCTAGCTACTCTATGTCCTTGTTCCTGCTTCCAAAGGCCTTTTGTCTCTCTTTAGACTCTGCTTTTAGAAAATTTTGGTGGGGATTTCCTGTGGAAAAGAAGCACAATCTAACCTTGCTGAGTTGGGACAAAATCTATTCCCCTAGCCATGGGGGGGCTTGGTCTGAGGAAAATGGAATTTCAAAATATCTCCTTGCTGGCTAAGCTCGGGTGGAAGGTGCAGAGCAAAGCTGATCTTCTCTGGGTTAAGGCTTTTTACTCCAAGTATCTGCACAGGGAAGGCTTTCAGGCTGTTTCGGTCTCTCCATCTGCATCTTGGCTTTGGAAAGGGATTTTAAATTGCAGAGCTGTTGTGAAAGAAGGTGCTTGTGTTTCGGTCTCCTCAGGGCATGAGATCAGTATTTGGAGAGATCCTTGGGTTCCCACCATTCATGGTTTTAAGCCGTCTCCCAACGCAAGTCTTCCTTCCCTCCCTAATCTTATGGTTTCGGACCTCATCTCTTTTCCCGTTAGAGGATGGAACATTGCTCTGATTAATTTCCTCTTTGATCCTCCTTCAGCTGAGCAAATCCAAGCCATTCATCTCCCCTGTCTCCCAGCTCCTGATCGTTGGATCTGGACTGCCTCCTCTAGTGGCTCCTTCTCGGTCAAGTCAACTTTTGAGATTGCAAGCCGCCAAGTCTCCCTTGCTAGCTCTCCGTTAATTGCTTCGGACTGGCAGCTGCTCTGGGGGCTGAAGATTCAGGCGAGGCTGAAATTATTTTTGTGGCGGTTAGCTTGGAATATTTTGCCTATTAGACCCAACATTTTCAGGTTTGTTCCTGATCTTGATTCGGATATGGTGGCCTGTCCGCTTTGCAAAGGTCCTCCTGAATCCTTGCAACATGTTTTTTTGAGTTGCCCTCTTACGAGGATTCTCTGGCTCAACTCTAGATGGCCACTGAACACCACGGCTTTCGCCCAGCTCCCTTTTGTTTCTTGGATTAAAGCTGTGCTGCACCCTCATTCTGAGCTTGGTGTCCCTGTTGCTGATATTCAGGCTTTCCAGATTTCTGCTATTGTTCTTATGGATCTGGTATGGCTGGCCTGGAACAAGCTTATTTTTGATGGGGTTCAACCGGAGCCCTCTGTTTTGCTGAAGAGATTTAAAGTTGTCACTGCTCAGCACATGGAGGCTTGGTTCGTTCGTAACCCAGTCTTCTCTATCTGGCAGCCTCCTCCCCTTGGTTTCCTTAAAGCCAACTTTGATGTGGCTATCCGGCCAAGATTTGCAGTTGCAGTTGCTACTATCCGGGATCATCAGGGAAACTTCCTGGCCGTTCATTCCTTGCGGCTACCAGTGGTTGATGCAAGCAAAGGGGAAGCGTGTGCTGCTTTGCTGGCAGTCAGGATAGCCAAGGCTTTGGGCTGCTCTTCTCTTCTTCTCGAAGGTGACTCCTTGCTCACTATTCTTGCTGTGAATGAGCCTTACTTCAGTGCAGACTGGAGCTCAGAGAATATTCTGCTGGATGTTAGACATTCTCTGTCGTCTTTTGCTTTTTGGAAAGCTTGTAAAATTTCTCGATGCGCAAACATTTGTACGCACCTTGTAGCTAGATAGGCCGCTTCAAACCTTGTGTTTGGATGCATTCCCACGTCTTCTTTTTTCTTGTCTTCTATTCGGTTGCGGAGTGGCAAAGACCCTCCCTTGTAGTCCTTTTCCCCTTCCCTGTTTTTGTTTAGAAAAAAAAAAAAAAAAAAAGTACTTTAGTTTTTGGACCGCATTAAAGGAAAACTTCTCCATTAAATCGACTCACCACAACAAAGCCCGGAATTAATAGCCTAGCTCATTCTTCCCCTCTTGATCCAAAATTATGGGGATAGTTGTGGAAGCTAGGAAAAGATCCATGAGAGACTAAAACATTTCGTGCAAAATGTTACCAGTGAGGTCTTCCCTGGGTTCTTTCATCCAGTTGCAAGGAGAAGACCTCTTTTGCCCTCTCTTTCTTTCAAAAGTAGAAATGCATGAACATCTTTTCCTAAAATTGTCACTTCTCCATAGTAATGTGGAAGGAGTCCTCTTGCCCATTGAAATCTCTACTTTTGCTGGAAATCACATTGTCAGGTGGATCGGGATTTTTCTCTCCCCTAATGCTTTTCTGAGGTTCGGTTTGTTTCGATGCAAAACCCTATTTTTCAGTGTTTGGTGCGAATAAAAATTTTGGTCAAACCGAAAACATTTTTGGTTGATTAAGAAAACTCTTTTAAGATGCGTAAAATAGTTTTTCTTTTTGTAAACCATTTTTTGAATTTAAGTTTCTTATTCTCTCATGCACTCTTTCTCATAGTTTATTCTCTGCTGTTGTCGGAGGTCGTGACCCGCCTCTAGAATTCACCACCAGCCACCTTTGGAGGTTGCCGGATTCTGCCATAGGAGTTCTCTAGAAGTCGCCGGTCATTTTTGTCGCCAAATGCCGAAAAATGTTTTCAGTTAAAATCATTTTCCTGAAAAATAGTTTTTGTGAAAATGTTTTCCAACAAAAGCTTTTTAAGTCAAGCAAACGGAGCCTTAATATAAACTCTAAAGATACTCATGATTTTATTATTTTTGCAGCTTTAGCTATAAAAATTAAGACCAACAAAAAGATAAAAGTGATCCTATAAAATTTTCAATAAAACAAAAATATCCCAATAAATTTGAACAAAAAAAAGAAAAAAAAAATAATTTTTATAAAGTTTTACTTTAAAAAACAAGAAAAAATGAAATTTTTTTAATTTTTTTAATTTGGCCAATTGGGTGGTAATTTTTTTAATTTTTAATTTTAGTTTTTATAGAATTTGCAGCTTTAGCTATAAATCGTGTCCGGATCCGCAGGAATAAGGCAGTCCAAGGCCATCCCTCCTCAAATTCTATTCAATTAGCGGATCAAGCAAAAAAGCTCTTCAGAGAACAAGAATGCTTGCCTATCTATTTCCAATATCTCCACAAAATCTGAAGCTTGGTCACCTCCTCCCCAGGATTGTCTCAAAATAAACTTTAACGTGGCGGTTGGAGGCTCCTCTTCCTTTTGTGCTGCTCTTTCTCGCGATCCAAAACGTGACAATCTCCATCCACAAATAAATATTGTTGACCTCTTAATGAGAGAAGCGCACCTCTTCGGGCTATCGAGAAAGCCTCAGATTTGGGCCTTTTGCGATTGGAAAATTGAACCCGTTATAATTTTACAAAGTATGTTTCTTTCCTCTTGTGCTTTTTCAGATTTGAGGTCAAAATAAGGGAAAATTAGATAGAGGTTTTAGATTTAAAATTGCCGTAATTTCATATATTAAATTGGCTAAATTGAAATTTGAGATCTAAAATGCAAAATCCAAAAAAAGATAACAAGAGGATTTTGGAAAATATTTTCCCTTATTTTAGTAATCAACGGATCAAAGGCCGAGATAAGATCTTGAATCACATGTGATAAGATTAGAGTTACAAAAAAAAATTGATTAAAAATATTAAAAATAAAACTAACAAAATAAATAAATAATTCTACAAAATTTAATTATCTTTTAAAACATATAATTGTAAGAAAAAAGTCCACATAATCCTCTCAAACTACTGCTCAATTGACAATATTTTTTCCAACAATCAATCGAGACAATGTCTCCCCCTCCCCCCCTCCAAACTACCAAAAAATTGCCACTGTCCCCCCGAGGCCAGCAAAAAGATAAAAATAACCCTACACATTTTTCAATAAGACAAAAATACCCTTATAAATTTGAACAAAAAAAGAAAAACGAAAAAATTTTGAACTTTTAAAATTTGGCCAATTGTGTGGTATTTTTTTTTTAAAAAAAAATTGTTTCTTTTTAAAATTTTTAGTTTTAGTTTTTATAGAATTTTTGGAATATTTTATTTTATTTTATTAACTGTATTTTCGTCATTGTGGGACATTAACAATTTTTGGTAGTTTGAAGGAATATTGTCTCAATTGAAGGTTTGAGGGGACATTGTCAATTAGATGGTAGTTTGAGGTGAATATGTGGACTTTCCCCTAAATGTAACTTGTAATTTATTTTTTTGGGAAAAATACATATTTAAGCTAGTACGAAAACACAAGCCAAAAACAACAAAAACATAACAAGTTATAAAATAAAAACAAATACAAAGAAATCCAGTCGCCCTACAAAAACAAAAGGCTTCAAAAAAGCATCCATGGAGGGTCCTGGCCACTATCGATCGGGAGATCTAGCAGGAGGAACATGTCATATTGGTAGTAGCGGCCCAATATGAAATATTGTGAGCACATGAGAGAGAACTATTTTGTAGACTAAGAATGACAGTGAGTGAGTTACCTTCAAGGATAAGTTGCTGACAAATATGTCAAACGGCCGGCTAATTTTGTAGTAAAAAGAGGTACAAGAGCTTCTACCTTCATTTGGGTCACAAGCAAGACCCAATGTGGCTTTAACAAAAAGAATGGACCTATTAGAGCAAGTACCTATTGATGCTAAGGCTGAGAGGGAACACCCATTTAGTAGTGGGTTTGCTAATCGTACTCTCCCGTTTAAAGTTGAGTTGCTAGTCGTACTTCCCCTCCTAGTACTGGGTTATTAAGCATACTCCCCGACTAAACGCTGAGTTTGCTAGTCGTACTCTTCCTTCTAGCTCTAGGATCATTGAGCGTTTCANGTACTTCCCCTCCTAGTACTGGGTTATTAAGCATACTCCCCGACTAAACGCTGAGTTTGCTAGTCGTACTCTCCCTTCTAGCTCTGGGATCATTGGGCGTTTCACCCCGTTCAACACTGGGTCATGACATAACAGTTTTCACATAGACCTTTATTCCTTAAAGATCTTTTATTTTCATTTCTTAGAAGATGTTATTCTTTAACATCCGTCTTTCTATTTCAAAACTCACTTATCCGTTTCAAATTCTTTTCTTCTAAAAAAACAAGTAAACCACACTAAAAGTTACGATATCTCATATCAACATATTTTAAATAAGTAGGGCTTGTAGTTACGAGGAAATCATGTAGAAATATCATGTCATGTAAAAGAATATTTATGAATTGGTCATAAGTGTTTTACTTACAAATTGTTATTCCTTTGCTGTGTTACTCCCTCAGTTTGCATTTATATAATGACTAGTTATCACCTTCTAGGCTATTTTAGAGTCCTACGACTTACCATACTTTCAACATCCTTCAACCCCACCCCCCCAAAAGAAAAGTCATCATGGTTCAAAATTTGGGCAGCTTTTTCGGACTCGTCCAAACGACTCTTTCGATTGACCTTTTTAGTTCTAAGTTCATCCTCTCCTTGTTCAATCGTCGTCCAAATAAAGTGGCAAATGAGCTTCTCGATACTGGCTTATAGCAACACCTCGTTCAAACTTGGTCTGAACAAACTACCAATCGAGCTTCTCAATTCTAACTTATATCTACACCTTGTTCAAATGAGTCCGAACAAGACACCGACCGAGGGTTTCTGGTCTCGGTCTTCTCCAAACCGCTTCCAACACCATTCAGACGAGCCAACACAAGTACACAAATTTTCCTTCGAAAATTCCTCCAAATTTATTTCATACACCTCAAAATCCCTCCTATACTCTATACTACCTTAACAAATCTAACATGCATTTCTAACACTTCAACTTTTACGAAGAAAAAAAAAATCCTTTTTGTAGAAAATTTTAGTTTTCCATATTTCTAATCCCTACATCCTTTCCAACAGCATAGCCTCATCAACATACCCACTCAAAAATGACTCAATGCTACTCTACAACAACCATAACATTCCAATCCTTATGTTAACTAAAAAAAAACTAATAATAATTTAAGGATTTATACCTTGTGTAGCCAAACTTCTTCTTGTATTCCCCTTTTCCACTCTTAGATCTCAAATTTCTCTTACTAGGATCACAAGAACCAAGTTCTCACGGGCTGCGAATGTAATGCCTTATGTAACCTTCGAATCCATACTTCTACTTATGTTTTATTTCATTATTTTACATTAGTTATAATCATGTTTTGTTTTCAAAGTATGTCATGACAATTTAAAAACCCTTTATGTTAACTTTCCAAATAGTTTTGATAAAATGAATGACTTAATGTTTTATTTCCTAAGAAACATGTTTGAAATGTTACTAGACACTACTTTAAGTCTAGGTATAGTCGTGGTTAGGTTTGGAATGAGTTTTAAGCATTTAAGTATTATGGCCATACTCGAACGTTCCACTATTCTTGATCGAACATTTGATCCTCAAGAACAATCGTTCGATCATTAGTATTAAACGTTCGATCCTTAGTATCAAACGTTTAATGGTGATCAGAAAGGTCTAAACTAGGGTTTTTGAAACAATTAGTACACATGTTCCACGGTTGATAGATTTTAGTGTTCTTAGTATATTGTTGGGTTATTTTCGCAATAAGCGGGAGCACGAGATGTCTGGAGCATCAGATGAGCAATCGATGTAAAAATATAATTGAGTATGAAACTACTAATTTAGAAGTGCGATATATCAGATGACTAAGTGCGTTTTTCCTTATGATCAAGTATACAACTTTTATGACATGATGTTATTTGCTTATATAAACACCCTTATTTTTTGAATAAATGAATAATATATGCATGAAATGTCATGGTACACCAGTACGTGTGGTAAAACAGCCATGAGCTTACTATTCTTACAAGTTAATTCTATGGTTAAATGTTTCTTTTATGAATGAGAAGAGCTTTGGATCTAATGGTTAAAAGTTTGTAACCAGTGCACCATTCTTCGATTAGGGTCACTGTTACAGCTTTGCTAATCAATGTGGGCCACCCGAAGTTGGACTGCTAGTATAAGACGGTATGTTTGTGCAATGTCTAGGCACCGAAATTGTACCAGAAGTCCTTTGGAACGCGCAAACCCTACTGAGAGAGGGTAATGTCTCAGGTAGACCATATCATTAACATGACTAATTTATAATATATGTACAACATATTTCATGCATTAAAACAAATGTGTTAGGTCGCCGAGATTATGCCTCTCTAAAACCAAACGTCATTTTTGTCAAAGCATAATAATTGGAGTTGAACACATCATTTATGAAAATATCATGTTTAATTACAATCATTTCAGAATCATTTGTACATCATTTTCTTTAAATAATTTGCTTATGAAGTCAGTTGACTTACTCAATTACTTTCTTCCCCGTAAAATACTTCAGTATTTTACAAACTCTCAGGAATTTGACCGCTTGGAAGTTTCACCGGGATTACGGTGTTGAGACGGCAGTTAATATACTTAGGTTTGATTTTCTAGACGTAGAGCTCCGTGCCCTTATTCATTGATGATATAATTGTTTATTTCTTATTTACTCATATCAACTATTCCGCTGTTTATTTTGATAAGTGGTTAAGTAGAGGATTCAACTAGTTACTAGTTAGTTGATTTGGATGCCCTACAGACAATTTACTACGGATTATTCATGTTCTAATGACTTAATCATGTGTATACGGTAATTTTCAAGTTTGTGTTTTACATATTCTCTTTCCAAAGAGAATGAAGGTATCACTAAATCTTAATTTGGACAGTTAAGGCTGAAAGACGAACCATGAATTTAATTATGAATTAGTTAAATTCATGGGGCGTTATAGCGCAAACCATGAAGGCAAAAGAGCATGGATAAGCACTTACCGTTTTCATTCTCTTCCACCAGTAAAAGAATTTGTTTTATAGAGAAGCTAACACTAGGATTTGAGCAAGGAATATCTCAAGGGAGATGCGGCTACTTGACATGAGATTATCAACCCTATGTCGCTTGAAGAATTGTTATGGAATCACATAGAGCACCCACATTAATTAGTGCCTTCGGGTGAAATTACAGACTTGATATTTTAAGTTACAGACTTTTTTTTTAAAGTGCAACAATTAGGTCCTTAAGTATTCATTTAATTTCAAATAGGTCTATCCGCCATCCTATCGTTTAATTAATTAATGATATGTTATGTAAAACCAATCAATTAATGAAACATAGCTCTCGTTTGTCATGTCATGTGTCAACTATACATGCCACGTGACACAATCACATTAAATTACAAATATATTCTCAATAAAAAAAAATTAAAAAGCTAAAGACTCTTAATTTATGATAAAATTGTAATTTCAAGTAATTGAGCCACGTGGCACATATAGTTAGGACATGACGTGTCAAACAAGAGCTAGGTGACTTTAATTGATTGGTTTGACGTAGTATATCATTAATTAATTGGATGATAGGTTCACGGAGGGACTTATTTTAAATCAAAGGAAAACCGAAGTACCTAATTATCTTAAAAATCTAAGAACTAAATTAAAATCGATGAAAACCTAGGTACTGAATTTGATTTTTTCCAAAAGTTTTTCCTCTAACTCACTACTATTTAGTTACACCAAATAAAAGAAAATAAGAAAAATATTGTGCATAATACCGAGGCATCTTAAGACCTCGACGGCTAGGCACGCTACTTGCGGCGGCCGTGTAAGACCTCCCCCACCAAGGCATCTTAAGACCACGCCTGTAGCTGGATCCTCGGTAATTCGCTCCGAGGACCCACTCCAAAGCCCCTAGCCGCCGAGGCTGTATAAGATCTCTTCTACCAAGGCATCTTAAGACCTCACCTAATAGGCAAGACAATTTATGCCGCCTTGGACGCAAGAGTACACACGAACAACGCGAATATCAGTTAAGCAACCTAAGGGGAGAAAGTGACACCAGGATAATCATGAGTAAACGGAATGCACAGAAATAGCAAAAGTGAAGCTGTTTTCTCATTGCAAGTCTGGGGGTTACAAAAGTACAAACACAAACTACAACGCGTTTCATTCAGCTTCAAACGCTGTAGGGCATTCCTCCTTGAACAGCCGCTCCCTGCCTAAGATGGCCCGTGGAGGGGCCCGTTGTTCGTCCACTTAAGTTTGCTCAAGTCAACCCGTCCTTGAGTCCCCAACGCCAGCCTCTGCATGGTATAAAAGCCCCACTGGTAGCCATGAGCCCAACAAAAGTCCTTGAGGCGCAGAATCCTCCTCAACTGGATCCGGTAGTTCCTGGCTACCTTCTCAGCCGAATGTAAACATACTTCGAGGTTCTTCTCAACATGATGCGATTGTCGACACGCTCGGCGCACATGTCGATACTTCATCTTTAGCACCTTACACTTACGATGCATGGCGCCCAAGTCCTCAACCGCTATGTCACGTTCAACCCTGAGCCCCTCGATGCCACCTTCACTCGCAACCAACTCCTGCCTCACGCAGCCCAACTCAACACGAACAACCACAAGCTCCTCCCGGGCACCATAAACAGCGGCAAGCTCCTTCTTAGCTTCGGTAAGCTCTTCCCACACCGATGGTAACTCCTCGCCCACGGCGCGTGCTACGGACAGCTCTTGCCTAGCGATCGCGAGCTCACCCTCCACGGCACACAATCTTTCCACCTCACAAAGTACCTCTGCCATTTGACCTTGGGATCTCGACAACTCACCCCGCTTTCTCTCCAACTCCACGGTCGAGAACAGCCAGCTCGGCATGTGTTTCATGTAACTCCCGCGTCCTGTTGCCCAGCTCCTTCCCCCCTCCGGTCATAATCTAGTTCAAGTTGATCCACATACTCCCTAGCTCCCTACCTGGTGCGAGGAGTTAGCAAACAAACCACGCAACGACAACACCTCCGATTGTGCCAAGTGCAGCTCCACCCTCTGCCTAGACAGCTCATCACGCAGACTCCCAACGGACGCGTCCATATAATGAAGCTCCGTAGAAGAACCACCAACACTCATCGGAACATTTGTAGTGTCCAGGCGAATGCGTTCTTCATGAAGATTAGCAAGTGAGGCCAACGCCTCATCTAAAATCCTTTGGGCCCCAGCCACAAAAAATCGAGTCCCACGACTCGCTACAACCCCTTCGCGACCAAGGACCGAGTCCCACCCGTCTTGTCTGCCCGCCAGTCTTTCACCATCTCTTGGTTGGTTTCCCTCAAAGCTTGCCCCGGCTCTAGTAGGTCTTGGCGCCTCACTCTCAATGTTCAATATAGGAAATTCAGTATTCGGCACTGCTGGACTACATCGGCCCCCAAACCCTACTCCTACATTTTTTCGAAGCATCGACGCCAGCTCCCTTAGCAGGATTTGGTTCCTCCTGCCCCAGTCTAGCTTAAACTCAAACCATGGAACCGGCGCAAGCATTAATTCCCTTCCGGCGATTGACCGACTCCGCCTCTCAACAGAACCCTGTGGCTCGTCCATTAGTCCGCAAAGAGATACTTCCTCCACACTGGAGCTGTCACCACACATCGAATAGCTGGATTGCACAATGTACGTCTCAGGGCCTCCAAGCGCTATCATAACCAACGGTGTTAGTTGCTCCGAGGTGCTGGCCCTCTGTTCCGTGTCGCTTCCTTCATCTGAAACCACCAACCTGGTACGCCGCAAGCAGAAGACACTTCATCACCAATTTTCCCTAACCCCTCGGCATCAACCTCCTGTGTTGACATAATAAAACTCCTCAAACCCCTCGTCCGTAAAATCATCAAACCCCTCGGAAGCATCGCCCACACTCTACACGCCAATGGCCCTAACCCGCTGCCATCGATCCCCAATTCCCCCTAAAGCCTCGGGCGGCCCACCAGACAACTCAGCTTCAAAATCTACAGGTGTCAGGGACCTTGACATATACCGCGTTTCATCCCTAGTAAGCCCCCCAAGCCAACCCGGCACCTCCAGGCTCGCCCCACCTTTTTCGTCGTGGCAAGGTATCCTCCACGTTCCGACATTCGACTCCCTTGCTTGGATCCCTCCCGTCCCCACAACTATGGCCCCCGCGTGAGCCAGAACCCGTGACAAGTCAAAAGGCGTACCGCTCGAAACCTCATCCACCAACTCCCTCTGCCACCTCCCACTACAGCCCTCGGTGGCAACCCTTTCCTTTGATGGGACTACACGCCCCACCCTCCCCTTTCCCCCTGCGTTCGCCCGACCTTCGGTGGCGCAACAGAACTTGTAACCCCACCCACCGAAACAGCGGCCCCCAGCGGAACCCTTTTAGCTTTCTTCGCCTGCACTGGGCCAACAACGCTAACGCCCTTTCTCTTCTTCTCCGGTTCGCCCAGCTAACTCCGTAGTCGTAGTGGCTGCGGCCTTAGCGGTAGCACCTCAGCTTCAGTCCCCGGAAAAAAAATTGCCTCGCGTCGCCCACCACCAATTCGGTGCAAGATTGCCTCGCGGCCCTCTCGGCGCTTATTAGGGAGCTCATGCCTTGATAGCCAAGAGCCTCCTCATAGTGCACATCCTGCAACAACTAGTCAACGTTGCTCCAAAACTTAGTCTTAGCCTCCATGCCTTGCGCCCATGCAAGTATCCTTTCCAGCCTCTCTAGTTGGAGACCCATTAACGGCAGCTCGTTGATACTTTCTGCCGATGGCTTACCCCAACAACAAAGGAATCTGACCCGACCAGTACGGTGCCGCACTTCATCACTCGGATACTCCCAATCCTCCCCGGACACAAAAAAGAGCTTTAACTCGACACCCTTCAAACTCGACACCCGCCTTGGAACGTCGACCAACTTCCGACCCAGAATGTGCAACTACAAGTTCCATGCCCCGTCCCGCCTCTTTTCTTGCTTATAAATATACCAGAATTCTTCCAACGTCAGCCGGGGGTGACCTTCGGCCTTAAAGAACTCCGACCACATTAGCGCACTAGCGATGATTATTCACCACTAGTTTGGTTGCAGCTACGCAGGAGCCAGATTTAGGTGATCCAACAGCTCGCGGACCAGGCGCAACACTGGAAACTTCAACCCAGCCGCTAGTATCTGCACCGTGAGACACACCTCGTCGCTCCCCGCCGAGGCCACTGCTCCTTCTCCGGGTGCCAGAGCCTTCATCGCCACGGTTGCCGGAATCTTGAAGCGATCTCGTATCGTCTCCAATACACTTTCCTCAATCAGCGAAACCCACCTTGAGCCATCCTCGGCGGCGTCAGCCCTTGCCCGACTTGACGAGGCCCCTTCCGGCGACACTTCTCCGCTCCCTCCGGTGGGGCTACTCCCACTGCTACCATCACCTGCATTTTGGCTTACCATGACCCTTCCTCAGTAAATTCGCGTGGCCCGTCCCGCCAACAAATTTGACCAAAAGTACAAAAGGTGAAGACAACTCAGGCGCATCTTGAAATTGACGTGCTTAAATAAAGGCCAAACGACGGGACGGTTCGTATCCCCTTCGTACGACACACCCCATCACGTTAATGACACGTCGCGTCATTTGACAGAAGTCCGTACAAATTCTTCCTCTGCCATTCTTGAGCCCACAGACACCCGCCACGTGTCAGATCCCTCGTCCCCCCCCTAAACCGTCAAATCTGACGATTTGTCTCTTTTCATTTTAGTCTCTTCATACGATCTTCCCCCTGCGATCCCAGCCCCATAAACACTCGCCACGTACTGGACCCCCCCCTTTGTTATCCTGGAACATCAACTCTGCTGATTCGTTTTTCCTTTATTGTTCTCAATAAATCAAAAAATATTTAATAATAATCACCAACACAGTACAGTCACGCATGAGAAATACAAACTCCTTCTCATTATATTCCAAGTACAAGACCCAATCGGTTTACATCACTTTGTCCTGCTTACAATCTACTGACAACAAAACACAAACAACGTCAACTAAGGGACCATAACGCAAGTCCCTAACACCCATCTACCACACGGCTACACCTCGGTGCCCTCCCCTTCATCTTGACGTTGGTCGCCGCTAGAGGGATCCACCATAGTGCCTTCAGAAGAGGAAGTGCCACGTTCTCCATACTTCCCTTCGCCGCCTGTACCGCTTTGGCCGTCCCCCGTCGGTTTGCCATCCGGCACTTCGCTAACTGCATCGACACGTGATCCAAGCAACGTCCTTCTCCTTCCAGGCTCCCCACCTCACGACCTTCTCGAAACGCCTCCACTCGCCCACTGTCCAAAGCCCCCTCCCGCCCCTTCAGGGTAGCAATCTCCCTGTCTCGAGCCCGCACTTCCGATTGCAGCCTCGCCACCAACTGCTCTATCTCCGCTATCGTCAGCGACTAGATGTCTATGTCAGTGGAGCCCGATCCAAAACCCAGACCCCCCACCCCCACTGCAGCTCTAGAAGGATCCGATGAACCCCTCGGTTCCCCCTCTCCACCCTCAACGCGGACCGCGACGGTCTTCCCCCCCTTCGCCCGCCGTCCCAAGCCGCCCCCGCCGCCTCCTCGTCCGACAAAGGAATCGGATCCTCAGCATTGGCCCCCGCCATCGAACCCGACCCACTACCAAGAACACCAAAGGAACACCTTCCCTTTATTCTATCACTCTTACGGAGCGCCCCACCGACGGGAGCTGTGGTTGCGGCCCTACCGAACGACTGCAGCACCACCTCCCCCACCTTCTCCCTTTTCTGCCCCTCGCTGCCTCCTCGATCCGCCTGCTGAAGCCCAGAGCCTGCACTGCTTGCCTCGCTCTTGCTCACATCCCACATACTTGGCAGCGCCTAGCCCTCGTCTCCATAAAAAACAGCCCTCTCAGAGCCAACAACAGTAGTCCCGACCTGGATGCCCTTTCCCCCACCGTTGACCTTTCCAACCCCCAATAGGACAACGACGCTTCTAGATGCCAAGGCTGCAAGATCCACTCCGGATCATTCCAGTGCTTGCGCCGCGTCTCTTGCGCCCTCGCCCACGTGACCACCGTCATCACCCTCCATAGATGCACCTCGCTCAGCTCCAGGCACTTTCTGGATTCGTCTAATGGTTCCCCCCACACTCGACGTACTGGCCATGGTAGGGATCCATCGCGTCTCTCCTCCTCGAAACCCTCCCACCCCTTGCCCGGCACAATCACAACCCTCTTCCTCCACTTCCTCCAACTCATTTGCGCCTTAGTCAATTCCACCTAGGAAATACTGATAAGTGGCCCACGGCCCAAGAATAGCCTCTGCGCACAGTAAGGCTTCGGCCCAAGAATAGCCTCCGTGCATAGTAAGGCTTCAGCCTTAAACCCATGGCCCATTCACCGTCCTTGCCCCTAGCCCTTAGTCCCCAGCCCACGCTAAGAGCTCCCCAATCCGATCCTCCAGTCCATATTACTAGGCCCGCCTCCTTGACTCTTCTAGAACCGCCGGGCAGCCTAAAAGACGAGCTCACCGTTAAGAACCTAGCCTCGGTTACGGAGCATCCTTCCCGCGTAACGATCAAGAGAGAGAAGGAGAGATGCGAGGAATGCAGGACGCTAACCTCCTTTGACGCCCTCTTTTCCCCCCTCTTTCCATCCATATAAATCTAGAGGTACGACTCATGTTCCCAACCCACCACTAATCTCATACTTTCACCGGAAAACCCCACTCCTAACTTTACCATTGGAGCGACTTCACTGGCTAGCGCCAATGAAGCCTTCTCTGACTCCTCTCTTCCTCTACGCAGGTCTGACGATTTGTAGGCCAAGTAGAAGTGTGTGATTGCTGTAGGCGGAGACACCTACAAAGGGGCTGTGCATCCTTCATTATAGTTGGTATCTTGTGTTATAGTTACTCTTCCATTCGTATAATTTCCATGATTCTCGTGTCGTTTCATTCCTTCCATGTTTCTTTTCTTCTTGTTTCTTGGACCTAATTGCTAGTTGGGATTAAACAAGATTGCTTTGTCTTGATTGAGTTCAATTAGTTTTGAAAGAACTTGAGTGGAAAAACTCTTGAGGTAAAAGGCAAAAGGGTGTGAGATTATTATCGGACAAAAAAAGCCTATTTAGAGTGAAACACGAGTGGAGTGCCATCATTTGAGTGTAAACATGTAAGGGAGCGTGTGAGGTCTTTTCTTTTTCCACTAACAATTATTTTTGCAGCACATACAATGTCTTGCCGCAGTGGCTCATCACTGGAAGGGGTGGCTGATAACCCATTTTTGTGTTGCAGGCCATGCAACAACAATTTGAGCAGTTGAACTTGGTGATGGGGGAAGTGAGGGATAGGATGGATCAACAAGAAGCAGCGATTAGAAATTTGCAAGGTGGGAGAAATAGCAGGCGACGTGAGCCAAGGGTTGAAAATGCATATGAGAATGAAGGAGATGATGAGGATGAGGATGACCTAACATCTGAAATTGGGTCGGGTAGACATAGAGGAGTTAGGCGTGAAAGAGGATTTGAGGGGAACCTAGGGGGTCGGGATGGTGTTGATAGAGACTTGGGGCGCATCAAAATGAAAATACCATCTTTCCAAAGTAGAACTGACCCTGAAGTTTATCTAGAGTGGGAGAAAAAAATAGAGTTGGTATTTGATTGTCATAATTACTCTGAGGAGAAGAAAGTGAAGTTAGCGGTAATTGAGTTCACTGATTATGCTCTTATTTGGTAGGATCAATTAGTGACCAATAGGAGGAGGAATTATGAGAGGCCTGTCGAGACATGGGGAGAGTTGAAAGCTCTCATGAAGCGGCGATTTGTACCTAGCCACTACTATAGGGACCTTTACCAAAAGCTCCAAAATCTTACACAGGGGTCTAAGAGTGTGGATGATTACCATAAGGAGATGGCGGTGGTGATGATTCGGGCTAATGTAGAGGAGGACCGGGAGGCCACCATGGCTAGATTTTTGAGTGGTTTGAATAGAGACATAGCCAATGTAGTTGAATTGCAGCATTATGTGGAGATAGAGGACATGGTGCACATGGCTATGAAGGTGTAGAGGTAGTTAAAGAGAAAAGGGACAGCAAGGTACACTTCGGTTTCTAGCACTACTTGGAAATCAAAGTGGGATAGGAATGATCCAGCTAAAGCAAAGCGGAAGACCAAACCACCTAAGAGCAAAGATGAAGGACCTAGCAGTAGACCCAAGATAGAATCTCAACCTTCAATAAATAGAGATATTAAATGCTTTAAGTGTTTGGGTTCAGGGCACATCCCTTCTCAATGTCCAAATAGGCGAGTGATGATTTTGCGTGACAATGGGGAGGTGATGACTGAGAGTGAAGCTGATAGTGATAGGGTGCCTAAGTTGGTTGATGATAGTGATGATGATGGAGTGGTATACGCCGTGACTGGTGAGTCTTTTGTTGCCAGGCGTGCTCTCAATATACACATTAAGGTGGATGATACAGCGCAACAAAGAGAGAACATTTTCAATACTAGATGCCACGTCAACAGCAAGGTATATAATATGATCATTGATGGGGGGGAGTTGTACTAATGTGGCTAGCACTACTTTGGTTGAGAAATTGAATTTACCTACCTTAAAACACTATTGACCATACAAATTACAATGGTTGAATGATTGTGGAGAGGTTAAGGTGGATAGACAAGTGTTAGTTACTTTTTCAATTGGGAAGTATCAGGATGAGGTACTTTATAATGTTGTGCCTATGCATGCTGGCCATATTTTGTTGGGGACGCCGTGGCAATATGATCAGAGGGTGACACATAATGGGTTCAAGAACATGTACAGCTTTGTAAAGGAGGGCAAAACAATCAAGCTTGCTCCTTTAACTCCGAGCCAGGTCTATGAGGACCAACTGAAACTGAAAAGTGAGGTTGCTCAAAAAAAAACGAGTGAAAATGAGAGTGATCATAAAAGAAAGAGTGAAAATAAGAGTGATCAAAAAAGCAAGAGTGAAAAAGAGATTGAGCAAAAAAGAAAGAGTGAGAGTGAAAATGAGCAAAAAAGAAAGAGTGAAAAAGAAAGTAGAGAGGTGGCTGAGCGTAACGAAACAAGAGTGGAGTCACGAGAGAAAAAAGAAAGAGAGTCTACAGAGAGAAAAGGAAAAACAAAAGTGAGTTTCTATGCAAAAGAGAGTGAGCTTAAGAGGGCTTTCTTCGCAGATTGCCCTATGATTTTTCTTGTCTATAAAGAGTCTTATCTTAATCTTGATGAAACTAACCAGTCTCTTTCTAGTTTGGTTGTTTCTTTGTTGCAGGAGTTTGAGGATGTATTCCCAGAGGAGATGCCTAATGAGTTGCCACCCATTAGAGGCATTGAGCACCAGATTGATTTTGTACCCAGAGCTGCTATTCCAAACCGACCAGCCAATAGGAGTAATTCGGAGGAGACAAAGGAGCTTCAGAGGCAAGTTGAGGATTTGATGAGCAAGGGGTACGTGAGGGAGAGCATGAGCCCATGTGCGGTACTGGTGCTACTTGTGCCAAAGAAGGATGGGACATGGAGGATGTGCGTTGATTGTAGGGCGGTCAACAATATCAAAGTAAAGTATCGCATCCCATTCCTAGATTAGATGATATGCTTGATGAATTGCATGGCTCATGTATTTTCAGTAAAATTGATCTTAAAAGTGGGTACCATCATATTAGAATGAAAGAGGGTGATGAATGGAAAAATGCTTTTAAGACTAAGTATGGGCTTTATGAATGGTTGGTTATGTCATTTGGACTTATAAATACGCCAAGTACTTTCATGAGATTGATGAACCATGTCCTACGCGCGTTCATTAGCAAGTTTGTGGTTGTGTATTTTGATGATATCCTAGTGTACAGCAAGGACTTAAATGAACATATTGAGCATTTGAGATATGTGTTTGATGTGTTGAGATGTGAAAAGTTGTATGCTAATTTCAAGAAATGTACCTTTTGCATAGAAAGAGTTGTTTTTCTTGGTTATGTTGTTAGTACAAAAGGTATTGAAGTGGATGAAGAGAAAGTCAAGGCCATCAAGGAATGGCCAACGCCAAAGAGCATCATTGAGGTAAGAAGCTTTCACAGCTTAGCTAGCTTTTATCAGCGTTTTGTTAAAGACTTTAGCACCATTGCTGCACCACTCACTGAAGTCGTTAAAAAGAATGTTGGGTTTCATTGGGGGCTAATCAAGAGGATGCTTTTGCTACCATTAAAGAACGGTTGTGCTATGCACCTGTGCTAGCATTACCTAATTTTAACAAAGCTTTTGAGATTGAATGTGATGCCTCAGGTTTAGGGATTGAAGCAGTTTTGATGCAGGATAGGCGGCCCATAGCCTTCTTCAGTGAGAAGCTAAGTGAGGACTCACTAAAGTACCCTACTTATGACAAAGAGCTTTATGCTCTTGTTCATGCATTAAAGACTTGGCAGCACTACCTATGGCCTAGGGAATTTGTGATCCACACCGATCATGAATCATTGAAAGAGACATTTCCATATGTCATCCACTACAAGCAAGGTAAGGAGAACATTGTTGCTGATGCTTTATCCCAGAGGTATGTACTTCTTACTTTTATGAGTGCTAAAAATGCTTGGGTTTGAATATGTGAAAGACCCGTATGCCGATGACATTGACTTTTCTAATGTGTACATGGCATGTGATAAGGCGACATTTGGTAAGTTTTACAAGCGTGATGGTTACTTGTTTAAAGAAAGCAAACTTTGTGTGCCAAATTGTTCTATGTGTGAGTTATTGGTGCGTGAGGCACCTGGTGGGGGATTAATGGGACACTTTGGTGTCAAGAAAACTTTAGATATTTTGCATGAACATTTCTTTTGGCCTAAGATGAAGCGAGATGTCAATCGCATTTGTGGCAGGTTCATTACATGTAGAAAGGCCAAATCTAAAGTTTTGCCACATGGATTGTATACACCCTTACCCGTCTCTAGTGAGCCATGGTCGACATATCTATGGACTTTGTTTTGGGGTTACCTAGGACAAAAAAGGGTAGAGATTCTATTTTTGTGGTTGTTGATAGATTTAGTAAGATGGCACATTTCATTCCATGCCATAAAACAGATGATGCCATAAACATAGCTAACTTATTTTTCAGGGAGATAGTGCGACTCCATGGTGTGCCCAGGAGTATTGTTTCTGATAGGGACGTTAAATTCCTTAGCTACTTTTGGAAGGTGTTGTGGGGGAAATTGGGTACTAAGCTCTTATTTTCCACTACTTGTCATCCGCAGACTGATGGTTAGACTGAAGTAGTCAATAGGACTTTAACTCAGTTTTTATGCACTATTGTTCATAAGAATTTAAATACTTGGGAGGATTGTTTGCCATTTATAGAGTTTGCATATAATAGGACCATGCATACTACTACTTCATATTCTCCTTTTGAAGTTGTTTATGGATTTAATCCGCTTACTCCTTTAGATTTGATGCCTTTACCTGTTGATGGCAGGAGTAACTTGGATGGCCAAAAGAAGGCGGAGTTGGTGAAGTCACTTCATGAGAGGGTACGGCTTCAAATTGCCCAAAAGAATGAAAGGGTTGCTTCCCAAGCCAATAAAGGGCGAAGGCGTGTCATCTTTCAACTAAGAGATTGGGTTTGGGTTCATATAAGCAAAGAAAGATTCCGGCTCATAGAAGGACTAAGTTGCATCCCCGAGCAGATGGACCTTTCCAAATTCTTGAGAAAATTAATGACAATGCATATAAAGTGGATCTTCCAGGTGAGTATAATGTTTCTATTACCTTCAATGTTTCTGATCTTTCTCCCTTTGATGTAGGTGAAGATTCGAGGTCAAATCTTTTGAGGAGAGGGGGAATGATGGGAACCAAGGTGGGCCTACTCTTAAAGATTCTTTACAAGTTTCAGATGAACCAATTACAAGATCAAGAGCCAAGAAGATCAGGGAAGCAATGCAAGGATTATTGCAATCCACTTGGGATGAAACTAGCAAGAGCCCAACACTCAAGATGGGCTTGAAAGAAGAAGAACCAGTCTTGATCCACTTAATCTAAGCTGTGGAAGACTTGACTTAAAGATAGGGCCTATTGTTATTAAAGGCTTTATTTTATTAGTTTAGAATAAATGGGCTTGAGGATGTTTGGCCCATATATTTCTTATCTTTTATTAATTAAGGTTTCAAAAAGAACTTTAATTGTATCCACTTGAGGGTATTTTGGGAAAGGGGCCTTATTTTGGCCTAGGTTATTTTTGTGGAGAGTATTTAAACATCTCACAGCCGGCCACTTAAGAGGGCAGACATTATTTGAATTTTAATTGTGAGTTGAGTTTACTCCTCTTGTTCTTGATTGAACTCTTGAACTTATCAAAGGTAAATTACAACCTTTGTGGCATTCTTCCTCGTAATTTGGGTTCTTGAGACGAAATTTCAACGGGTCTAGATTTTAATATAATATAGGTTCTTGAGACGAGTTCTCAACGGGTCTAAATTCTCCATC
The DNA here is from genome assembly GCA_900184695.1 of Betula pendula. Lineage (NCBI taxonomy): Eukaryota > Viridiplantae > Streptophyta > Magnoliopsida > Fagales > Betulaceae > Betula > Betula pendula. The sequence goes on along the minus strand of FXXK01000119.1, from coordinate 54,596 downwards.
CATAGACTTAAGTTTGGCTTTCTTGGGTGAGTTTTTCAAATTGATTGTGGGTTCAAGAGATTTCTCTTCCTGCGGGTTCACATCACATACTGACGAAAGGTATTTCTTTTTTTCCTTTTTCTTTTGATAACCACAATAGCCATATAATTGAATCATAACTAATAATAAGCAGAGCACTAATAAACTGCGATGTAATTTATACTATCATAACATAATTTAATAATATCTTCAGGTTAACGATCAGCACGGTCATAGACCAGATAAAACAACTTTGTCATCAAATAGCATAGACCAAGTCTAAAACAAATGTCAAGGATACATAACAAATTCTATAAATTATCACCAGCCATGAGATAGTTTAGCATTATTAAAGAGTCATAAGAAAATCATCAAGAACCTTCAATAAAGACCCTAAACCAAAAGTATAGGAACACCAACCATGGTATGTCCAACTCTTTATGGTGCTCGTGCAAGCTTGAACATATTATCTAGTTTTGCGATAAGCTTGAGCTCAGCTCGTGTTCAAAACAAAATTAAATGAACAAAGCTTAAATATTCAATACTCAACTCAAATCATGATTTAGTATGGATACTTACATGAAAGTCGGTAACAAATTACCAACACTCTCTGCATTGTAAATTCATGATAAAGGCTATCATGGAAGATATTATGACATAGTTTAGGCAATCAAAATTAGTTGTCTTTATTAGTAATGGCCATTGACAGGCTAGTAATCGATACAATTCATGAAGATTCTCAGTTATTATCTCGTAGTAAGATTTCTCTTCAAAGAAAAGATGCTTTTTAGTACATCAAAGAAACATCTAGGATGACTCCATTGTAGTTGAACGATCTATTGGTGATCTTGGTGGGGAAGATAAGACTGGCTTGGGTGGGATTTGTAAGGAATCAAGGCTTCCTTTCAACATATCCACAACTCTACTCATCGGAGGTCGGTTTGAGGGGTCGGTTTGTATGCACCACAAACTTACTATTATCATTTTCTTTGCACTTTCTTGATCATGTTCATTCATAAGGCCTTGAAATCCTAGATCTTCATCTAGTTCAAGACGCTTGTAAATCCAATGTGGAAAATATAATTCACTAGTATGACCAGCCCCAATATCAATATTCTTTTTCCCCACAACCATTTCTGAAACCATCATTCGTAAGCTATAAACATCTGACTTGTGAGAGGCCCCCCCAATAGTTCTACAAATTAGTTCTGGAGCTACATATCCTGCAGTTCCTCTTGCACCCGACATTGATATAATACTCTCTTCTTTAGGGCATATTTTTGCAAGGCCAAAATCAGAAATTTTTGGACAGAAGTTCTCATCCAAAAGAATGTTGTGAGGTTTTATGTCAAAATGCAAGATTCGTGTGTTGCAACCTCTATGTAAGTACTCTAGTCCTTGAGCAATGCCAAGTGCAATATTGTATTTAGTCTCCCATTCCAATCGACAATCAACCTTGGAGGGATTTTCTTTGTCTATGAACTTCTCCAGAGATCCATTAGGCATAAACTCATATATGAGAGCTCTTTTAGAACCCTCAAAGCAAAAGCCCATAAGAGTGACAATGTTGACATGGGAGGTCCTACTAATGCTTGCAATCTCGTTAATGAATTCCTCTCCATTACCTATTGATTCTTTTAAAACCTTCACTGCCACAAGACAACCATCTTGTAACTTTCCTTTGTAGACACCACCAAAGCCCCCTTCGCCTAATTTATCTTTGAAGAAGTTGGTCATTTTCTTGATATCTGAATAATTGTATCTTCTAATGGCAAGAGGTCCATTATTCCTTAGAAAGGCCTCGACACTCTTATGAGTTTGACTTTCCTTCTTCCAAAAATAAATAATTTTGCTTGATGATAACTTTCTCTTGAAGTAGCATATTGTAACCGTCAGAATTCCAATTCTAGCAGAGAAAGTGACTGTAATGAAAGAATAGAAATTCTGAAATTATGTATTGCATAAACCATAGTCTTTCAAACTAGCTATTGCAGGTGTTCTAAACCTTGAAAAAAAAATCTAATTTTCTTGTTGTGGCACCAAACTAAAAATGAAGAAGCAAATTATAAGGACGACCTAGCATCCAGTACGTTAAGCAGAATAAAAGAGTTAACTTTTGATTGATACGCAAAGAGGAAGCCTCTAAGGAAAATCATGAATTATGAAAGTTATCTATTACAAGTCATAGGGACTAAAAAAGAAGTCATAGGACGGCTCAATATAAGTTGAGAGCCAAGGCAAAAGTTAAAATAAAAGTGTTTTAATTTTTTTTTTCTAATTGAAAAAGTGTTTTAATTTGAATACATCAATATAACAATTTTTTATTGCATGAAATAATACTCAAGGACTTGATATAATTTAGTTACAACAGAAATGCTACGCACACCTCCTGCTCTCATAATCTCATTCACACTTATCTACACAATGTTACTAAAAATATCATTTAAAATTTTAGAATGTAAACTATTGAATTATTACCTGATGGATTCCAATTATGATAGTGCCACGTTATAGAGGTGGTGAAGAGTGAGAATGTGTTTAATACATTTCTCTTAACCACAAGCCCCACTGAACGGGATGAAGAGGAAGATTGCTATTTTATGTGTTGGAAGAATCGATAGATCACATCTGATGGAATAACTCATGTAGATGTTCAGCAAGCATCCTTAACGTTATATCAACAAGAAATTAGATTGAAGAAGTATCCTTTACCTAATACTATATCATCTACTTTGAAACTGAGATTCCTTGCATCTGAAAGTTGTAGAAAATATTTAGTTATAGTTGAAATAATAAAACAATTTTAGTGAAAGACAAACGAGCAAATTGTTATGCTTTCAATTAAACAGTATCTTGCAACTCTTTATGGATAATATAGAGTTTTGAGTGTTATATGACCTTTGGCAAGTTTGACCGGCAAACTGGAAGATGGCAACTCTTAAAGGAAGAGGAGCAGTTAATTCTAAACTAGCTACAGAACTGTTGGAAATATTAAGGCAAAAGAGTTAGGTACTTCAAGTTTGAGAAAATAGTTCCCATACATTATAAATCTCATAATAAACCTTCCACGTTAGAGAAAAAGTACAAGGGTGTGCCTGACTAGAGCTCAAAAGCCTATTATTCGCTTGTGCGTTCCACAGGCAGCATTTGGCACCGGCTGCTAGGTGCTAGCTTTTCTTTCTATCACTTTCATTTATTATTAAGTATGAGGATAAAATTCTTAATAAAACTAATTGACAATTCTTTGTTATCTAGCTCAAAGTGGGAACAATTTTTTTTTAACTTTAAAATTTTGGTTTTTCCTTCCAAAGTTTGGGATTTGACTTGAAAAAGTTAAATATTCTTAATAAATACAGCACTCATAATTTTATATATACCAAATAGATTTTATAATTATGTAAAATACGACATAAATGTATTTATTTATTTGTATTAAATAAATCTAACCAATACACCCTGAGCAGAGGTTCTTTAGAAAATTGGGTAACTAACAACTTGTAGATTTCGACGTTAACCTAACAGTTGGTTAATTTGTGGGAAACAAGGCCTATACATCCAGAGAAAGTGGAGAAGATGAAGAGACGCTAGAAAAGCCATGCATGCATACGCGCACCGGGATGTATGTAGGACATGGTAAAAGGTTGCACTTGATCACTGGCAATAGCAAACAAAACGGATGCGTGGGTTAGAGACGCATACCCCACCTGAGGCCTCACACGGCTACCCAGAGAGTGAGCCCAAACCCAAAAACTGTATTGCCCCCTCAAAACCTTGATTCCATTGGCTTTTCAACTGGGGCCACGGCTCCACCCTGGGGTCGTTGAGCAAGAGCAATGCAGCTAACTGTTGAGAATTCGGAACCTTGATACTACGTTTCGGGCATTCCCCCTAAGTTGTGGAAGTTGAGCACTCAAGGGGGAACTTGTCTAACGATGTAAGCATATATGATTTGGTACGCGGAAGTGGCTATTCCTTAAAATAGTCTTTATTAAGAAAGGAATGAGGTATAAGTGCATTAGTGTTGAAATAGTCATTCCAATGAATATGAAGAGAATGGACGCATTCCTCTTAAGGAATAACCCATTCCACCGTATGGCTATAACAATAGCTTATTACAATACTGAATTCACTAACACTTCAATTTTTTTCTTAATAAGCGGCTATTCCAAGAAATAAGTTATGTCCGCGAGTTATTCCGCGTACGCCAAACAATATCTAATTTTCGCAACAGTAAATTGATTCTGGGCCTGCCAATTAAATCTAGTTTTGAGAATGGTATTCGTTGTAGTTGTCTTGAGGAGGGCAGCCGTAGAATAAGTGTTACATTTTGACGTTTTGAGCGTAATCAAACAAATTGAAATCCCAATAGTGGTAGATAAGGGAGCAGTTGGAGGACAAGACCGAGTCCTACGAGGAGATCTCAAGCCTTGGCAATCCGTAAGCTTCGTTGACGGTTGATGTTTACGCAGCGCCGAAATTCTAGGCTTCATTCACCGGTGTAATTATTCTCGATCCACGCTAAGCTCGTGCCCTTGGAGACCGCAGTAATAAGGTCGGCTCGAAATGTTGTAACGCTTCCCCCAAAGAGTATAGTGTATCGTTGCACACCACAAAAGGGATTGTTTTCACCTTCGTGACGCAGTAAGGTGGCGGGTAGTCATTGTTTTTAAGAAGAAAGCAGAGGATGATGATGAAAGAAAGACGAGATCATCCAAGACATCCATTTTTTAAAAGATCACGAGAAAAGAAAATTAAAGCATCGAACCAAAGGTGAAGATAGGGTTTTGAAGTAATTTTGAATGGAGACTAGAAATGTGATGAGCTCGTTGTGTCACACTGGCAATTCAACCATTTGTTCGAAACTTTGACGGATAAAGGTGAGCATTGACGGAGAAAGCAATAATTCCCCAAACTCAGAAGTTCGGCAGTAAAATGGCCCCAGTTGAGCTCAGAAAAACACGGTAGAGTCCATCGACGAAAATTTCCATCCTTTTCCTAACTATTCCAGTACAGTCAATATTAACCAGCGTAAGATACTGAATTTTCCCGGTTACTGTGGAAAAGACGACCGGGTTAGTTACCTGCGGGTTAATGTACTTTTTCAGTACACTGTGGTTTTGATGCCAAATCAAATATTTGTTTAAAGTGTTACGGTGGTACCTATGAAGTTAACGAAACTTCTAAATGTAAACACTTCTTGTTAGAAAATTCTGTCTAAAAAATTAATAAGTAACGCCACTCATCACCTCAAATAGCCGGAACAGTGTGTCAGCTCAACAGATAATGCCATTCTAAACATTATGCGTTCTTTGGACTATTTTAATTGGCTTTCAATCGGCCCCTAACTTTGAAAAAAAAGAAGTAGGAAGCATAAATGACTCCCCTAACCTTTCCACTCATTAACTTTTATTTTTTATAATAACAATTATTCTCTCTGCCAAACTTTTTGATTTCTTCCTAAGTTTTTTAATTTATTAGAGAAAGAATAAAAAAAATTCTTAAATATTAATATTTAAATAAAAAGTCAAAGTGATTTTGTTTAGAGAGTCGAATGTAGTTTTAGAAAAGTAGCTTTCCTAAAAAAACAAATTATTTTTATTCTAATTTTAAAAGTAAAAATAAAAAACCGAATAAAAATACTCTAATTACATTCACATTAAACACAAAAGGACTTCCACCTTTCAACTATGGTATAAGAGGAGAGCAAAATTCCAATTGGATTTTATAAAAAGTGAAGAAGGGACTAGATGCAGGCCACAATAATGAGATTCGAAATTGATCAGCTCATTGTTTCGTCGCCAGGAGCTTCTTCTTGGGTCTGTTTTTGCAAATGGTGTTTTTACTATTTTGGTTCTGTAATCTATTTATCACTTTTCCTAAACCCAAAAAAAATATTCCCACTTTTTATATCACAATCAACAACTTTTTTAACAACCTTTTATTTTTTGTTATTACCTATGTTGAAAATAAAAGTTCACTAAAAACAAAAATTTTCACCCTTTCCATCAAAAAATTTCAAATTTCCCCTACTGTTAATATACAATCAAAGTCAACAACCCTACAACCAATAACCCATAACCCATAACCCACAACACTCCCTAGCTTAGAATTAAGTGGGTTTCCTTTTGAAGAATGAAATCAAACTAACACCGTCTTCCTTCCAGAAAGTTGAAAGGTCCTCCCATCATTCCTATCCAACGCACTATTGCCCGGTCAACCAAAATTGAAGCCTGTGCTAATGAATGTGGTATTTGGCTGACTCGAGTCAATATTGCCATTATTGTAAAACGCGTTCTTAGCTTGCTTGCTTGTTGAAAGGTTTAAAGGTATTGACGTTCACCTATATTTTCAAGCTGTAAGAAATTTCATGAATCGTGAACCCAGACTCCAGCGGCCTGAAGCGCTTATAACATTTAAACGACGCCAGTCAAGTGGAATATTTTTTGGTTGAATATTAACTAAAAAATGCTACAGTTTATTTTTTTTATTTTTCTCATTTTATTTTTTAAAATCGCTATTTAGATTTACGATGTTTCATGTGTAGTAATATATGACTACAGATCTAAAATAATTTAAAAGAAATAAAAAGATATAAGGATTAACAATAAATACTAATACCATTTTTCCTTAAGATTAGATATGAATATCATTATTATGGACAATGTACTATACTCCTGGTAAAACTAAGGATAACGTAGATCATGCATGACTTTTCTGAACTGCGTTTCAACCTCTTTTAATTTTTAATTCTGAATCTAATGGTTGCTAACAAAAAATTCATAATTTCTAATTGCCTGACTTAGCAAGAAGTTGATTTACGCACTTATGTGGCCTATACTAAAAAAGAGGCCAAGAAGAATAAAGAAAAAGCCTATCAAGAAATGGAGAAGAAGAAAGAGAGCATACTGGGCCCCCTTTGGAGGAATGGTTATAAGGAACTTGATCTTGGTCACGGCCCAAGAACAGAGAAACCGCTGCGACTGGTGGATGTTTAGAAGACCGCGTCCCCCAGAGGTAATTTTAGGACGGTTTGGAGGACAAGTACCTCCCCCTTGGGTCCCAACCTTGGGAATCCGTAAAGCCTCGAAGAAGATGTGGTGAATGTTAGACGCGGAAGTTTAAGTGCTTCGAACCGAGAACCGGGTAATTGGATGTTGGTGCAGTTTTGAGCTTCGTGCCTTGATGACCGCAATATTCAGGTTCGGCCAGCTCCCCGAAGGGTTAAACTGTTGACGCTTCACAGGTTATAGGTAGTTGAAAACACGCACAAAAAGGATTGTTTTTTCACCCTTCCTGCAGTAAGATGGTGGTGTATTGTTAGAAGAAAAGCAGGGATGATAATGGGAACAGAGAGATAGAGAAATCCATTGTTTCACGGAGAAAAGAAAATGAGGATGATGAAGTGAGAGTGGGTTGGATGAGGAAATGTATAGGAGCGGCCAGCGAAATGTTGAATGGAGACTGCCGACTGGAAAAGTGCAGATTTGACCAGGGCCTTCCTCACATTACAATTAAGCGAGGTGGTCTTTTCTAGGGAAAATTATTTTCCATATGTACTTTTTCTTTATCTCTTTTTTTCTTTGGTCTGCGACCAAGGTCTTTATGAGTAAAATTATTTTCGGGACCACTTAAGTTGCCAAAATGGCGCTCTCAATAATGGTTGTAGGAAGCATCCATCTCTCCTCCTTTTCTCGACTGTAAGAATCAAGAGTGGACATCGAACCACCTTGGAGTCTTTCCCCCTTTTCCTTATTATGGCTTTAATAAAAAAAAAAAAAAAGAACAATTAACAAGTTGACATCTTTTTTAGCGGAGAAGGTTTTTAGAGACAGAGATACAGACGCGCGTGGCTATTGCTTCTATAAAAGCTGAAC